>CM034155.1:89239889-89308002 GCA_019776745.2 Taxus chinensis
TTTCTCTATAATAAAGGTTACTTTTCACAGTGGTTTTTACATTTAGCTTTTCCACTATAAATATTATGTCTTGTGTTATTTACTTTTGTAAGTATTACTTTATTATTATGCAATATAATGTGATGTTTATTTATTTAATATTGCATAGTTTATTAATGTTGATTAAATCCGTAATTAATAGAATCCTCAAATTAGAACAGAAGTAGACAATGAAATGGGTACCCCAACCTACTTGACCAGTACACACATGAGATTAGAGCCAAGGTTATTCTTAGTGATGGTCCCAATTTGATTGATTAAGTAGAGTAAAATCCAAATTGATTAAGCAAGGGGGGTAAAGTAGAGCCTAAAATTAGAAAGTTTCTAGTGTACAGAGCTCATTCAGATAACCCTTGATATTTAAAGAGAGGTGATTTTATAGGAATAAAAAAAACCAAGACCATATTCCACCTTAATACAGACAAACATCATCGCATCCATCAAAACCCACAATTTCTGAGTCACACCTGTGACTTCTTTTGTCCTTCACAGACCCTTCTCACACTGCTATACTTGTTTCTAATAACACTTCTAAGTTTTGATTTTTGCTGCGATTCTTAAATGAATCACATATTCTTCTCAAATACAATTGCAATTGTGACTGACTTGTAACCTTCCAACTCATACATTCTGTATTCTATCATGATTCCTCATTTATCCTAGAACAATTTGTAACTACGAATTACTTGTATCCTACATCATTTCTGATTTCTATTCTACATCTTATATTTTCTCAAACTCAGTCACAACAACAACTGATATGCATTTTTGTTGGTCATACCATCTTCCCACTTATGTTTCACAGTCTCAACTACAGGTGTGACTGTAATTCCTCATGACTTCTAGTCATCTTCATACTCATATTCACCCTAATTTTCTCCACCAACACCTTCTTGACCGTATTGCAAAGATTGAGTTTTAACACTTGGGGGGAATTCCACCCAGACTGGCTTATCTCTTTATTTGTAACGAGCCTATTCACCCTATGGTACCACACCAACCCTATCCATTGCATTTTAAATCTCCCCCATTTTAAAAAGTTGATGGTACCAAGTACCCCTAACACCACTCGCATATATTTTGCGACACATGCCACCTCATTCAACATGATGATGCTCTCCTTATCCATACTTTCCCGCTTTCACTTTCTAGTCAAGAAATTGATTGGCACTCCCACATTCTACAACATAGCATTTACACTTTCACACAACTTGCAGATACCTTTTTATATCATTTCTCCATCCATATCACACCCAAATAAAGTTTAGTTGACCTTCACATGCTTTAGCAATCCCATAATGAGTACATTATTGAATTTGTTACGTGTTGGCGTGCCCTCTCTCGCTGCCTCTCATTTTCCTTCCCACAATCCAAGCTAATTGACCTCTTTTCCAAAATTTATGTCCCCAACATCTCATACCCTTTATAAATCCATCCACTATACAAATTTTATGAGGCCATCCACATGGCATAATGCCTCGAGGATGTCCATCTTGGTAGTCATCCTTCCTTTTCACACATTACTCTTCTCCCATGTTCTATATAACCACCATTTGATGTACACAATGTCATTCAAATGGATCCTCCTCACATCCCATCACCTCCTACACTAATTTATTCACATTCATTGCATTCTCCTAGAGCTTATAGATTCATCTAATCCCATCTCATATTCACACCTTTGAACAAGTCACTTTCTTCTATTCTCCACAAATTACTTTATGCAAATCTCATCACTCTCCCTACCAAACCACCCCCGCCATTGTGGCATTCCTCCCATGACACATGTTCTTATCACTTTACTAATGGTCACCCTTTTAACTCATGTCCCAAGCTCTGCCACATCATTCAGTACTTTCTTAACAAAAGGGAAATCTCCATCAAACCTCCATCTCCTCCTACATAACCATCAAATACACATTCACTCACTTCACACACTAAATATACCACTTTTTCTCCATGTTTCGTGTCTTCATCATCCGACTCATCGTTTATCATTACCCCCCAAACATCATGTGTACCTTATATCTCTTCATCCACTTCACAAACCACATCATCAAATGATTCCAACTTAGACTCCACATTTTCATGATTTCCTAGTGCTTCATCATCTATATCATACCCTTATCAATATTCCTCGTCATGTGCTTCCATTTTTTATGTGATCTCATCATCCTCCTTTCCCAATTTATCCACAATTACATCGTCTCTATCATCATGTGATTATATCTTTCCCACCCTATCGTCTAATTCATCCTTTGGTTCGATCATATGCAATCCAATTATCACACAACCAATTAATAAACCTACATTGTGCTCTTCATCACATCTCAGTTCACTCATCACTTCACCTATCTTACAAACCTCTTCCACATGCATATTAACTCCTTTATCACCACTAATTCAAGCACCATTATTGCTTGTAGAAATTTTGTTACATCTTATACCATATATTAAGGTTGTTTATACTCCTCTTGCATCTATTCCTTATCATACATTTCTAGGTGTTATTTCATCTCCTTCTCACAAGTCACCTTCGTGTGCTCCTATTCCTTCACCTCTTTTAGAGAAATCTTCCACATACACCTTCTTACCTCCATCGCCACTTATTCAGACACCATTTTTATCGGTTTCTTCTCATTCATTAACATCATCTACCACAGTCACAAAACCATTTTTCTTACACTCATGCCTCAAAATCCTCCTTCACATCCAATTACACCCCCTTATCATTTAAATTTTCTGCCACAATCTCTTTTGTTTGACATTAACTCTTACACAACCTTTCCTATTGCATACCATCATCCTATTACCATACCCATTATTCACAAAACCACACCATTGGCTCTCATGCTTCCTTCAGACATCACAATGTTCTCCACTCCTTTTCTAGCTGACATCATCAGTTACACCATAACTCATATAATATTATCTTCTCTGATTGATCCATTTTCATGTCCTCATCCACTCGACGTTATTGAAAATTCTCCATACTCGACATCCTTCTTATTTGTATCACCACCACAATCCCACCCGTTATACACCACCATTCTATGAATTCTATTTGAGATTATTACTTCACTTATAGTTCACACCATCCCCTCCAATCCAATTATTTATATCATCAACCGATTGCTTTTAAACATCATGTCTCTCACTCATCTAGTCCCTACATGGACTAGGGGGAATTTCATTTGTCTTCACTACAAAATTCTACTTGCTCCATACACATTGTTTCTATTCATCTGGTATGGATTCAAAACACACTTTGATTCTCCACACATTCTACACTATCCTCATTAGCAAAAACACACACACCTTCACACAACTAAACATATTTTAAAAAATAATATATATATTCTAAAAATTGCAATAAACAATGCTTGCTCACGGATTTTCTTCCACCTTTGTTCCAAGCATTCGTATTTCATTCGAATTCTTAGTTCACTACTACACATTTCATTTATAGTTTGTTCACATTCCATATCTTGGTTTGTTTTAAAACTTTTGGAAAAAACTTTGATTATCTGGTTATCATGTTGTGTGAGTTAATAGTCTATATTATAGTTGCTTGAACTTGGACTCTCCTTCTTTGGTGAATTAAGAACAATTATTATTTTGACGATCCATGCACGCTTACACAATTAACAGCTTATCTTGAAGAACTTATGACATTATTTGTTGACACTCACCAATTGTCTTCTTCATCTTCACTCCCACCCCCTCCATCAATACACAAATGGTTCTAAACCCCTTGAAAAAATGAGAGAGCTTAATATCATGCCAAAAATAGATCAAAAGATAAATCAAGTAAAAGTCAAAATTCAAAAGCAAAGACAACATAAAAATGAGCAATATCAAACACACACTCTTATGGGTCTTTATAGTATCTCTACTAGGGCTATGGATGCCTGGATGGTAGTAGAGAAATATTGTGACTAGAATCAAATGTACCTCTGTCAAGGCTATAGAAGTTTGGAAGGAAACAGAGCAATGTATGACTTATAACTGCCTTCCATTTCACTACTCACCAATCGTCTGTTTCACTCACAACTAAATGTTAGCTTGTGTTTTAACTCAATGTCTCATGAGTCTTCACTTCAAACAAAAACTAAATCTCTCTCTCTCTCTCATACACAGGATCTCCATGAGTCGTAGGGCTAGTAAGTTTTCTTATGCATTTTAGACCTTATTCAAGCTCCCATTTATCTCACTTGTTGTTTCATGTCTCGTGTCTTTGGGCTCATCATGTATTCAATAACACTTTGTTTCAAAGAATGTTTATACATTTGCATAAAACTTAACTTGATTGTTGCAACCATGACACTTTCGTATTTACACTCTACTTCATTTGGAATGAGTAGATTTGGGCATCCATTGCCTTTTGCGCACCCTCTATCTTATCATCATGTTTCTCATTATTTACATTGCATCACATTTCATGTCATTTACATTACTCTCACCTTTCTACAACCCAAAATTCTTCATTCACCTTCTCTAATGTACCACATCAGTTAGTCGACCCACATGAACCCACAATCTCATCGTTCCCTACCCATTTTAAATTCTTTCTTCCCATCCCCACTACCCTTGTCACTCACATGGGAAGTCACTCTTATGACCCACCATGTCTTCTCCATCCCCCAGAATCACCCCTTCCTCAACGCACCCATACCCATGAGCAACTCTACCATGGGTTGGTATAGCACCACACTCCTCCCACCGCATGTTGGTCATTACCACAACCAACCTTATCTCCCTCCTCCACACCCCGCCATCCTCTATTTGGCTCGACATATCCTTAAAAATCATCCTTTTCCCTTCTTGCCTTCAACACCAACTACCTCACATCTCCACTCATGGCCGGTGTGACCACTAACCCATTACTCCCATGGAATCATTTCTTCACTCATCTTTGAAGTGACCCCTAGCCACTTGCCGTCTAACCCATTGATTCCCTACTCTAACCACCTCATTACCACCCAACATCAGTATGACCCTTAACCCACTACCACACTCTTCCCTATGCCCTGTACTCCTCTCTTGGTCACTATTGCGATCCCATATCCTTTTCTTGAACCTATCCCCTTTCCTCCTCGTATGCTTCAAACTTCCACCATGCTCCCATACCTCTTCCATGTTATCTCCATACCCAACCGATATGCCAACGTCTCACCCAGTCACTACAACCACTTCCGATCCCAACTCCCTAATCTGTCAAGTCACTATTATGACTCAACCAACTCTATACACACACCTTACCCTACCCAGACCTTCCTGAATTTGCTTACTCACTGGTTCAATCAACCTAAAACCCATCAACCCATATCATTGAGTCGCTACCTTGACTTGGATTTTTAGTGATCCTGAGCCCTTACCCAACCAAGTCCACACAACCTTGTGTTGGGCCCCAAAATATAAGCTAAGTACAATAAGGTGTGTGGGTGCACGAGACCTAGGTAAAGAAGGGCACGTGGGTTAAAGGTGTGTAGGGAAGGATTCTGGTAGGATTTTACAGAACACATCACCCACATGTGAAAGGAAAAACATGTTTTGTACTTAGCTGCATTTGACATCCCAGGAAACACATGAGAAAAACATGACCCTTGTGGATAAGGTGCCAACATGATGATTGTGGGATAAAAAAGGGAATATTCGAGGCATGTGATGAAAGGTTCCAGAAGACATCAATGCAAAGAGTGGATAGCTCAGATCCATGAAGGCATGCTCCCATGGAGGACCACTTTGACACTTGGTGACCGATCTGTAATTTATAGAAGGCATGGTGGTGGGTGCTAAGGTTATAAATACAAGCACCCAGTAGAAGAAAGATATAGAAGGTAGAGAGGAGAAAAGGGAGGCAAAGCTGTGTAGAAACATATGAAGAATGCTATGGGTTTTCAACCTTCTTTGTAATATGATGAGCATAATATAGCTTTGATGCATGACTTGGCTCTGCATAGTTATACAAGGATTTGTTATGACCTCAAGGGATGTAATGTGGGTTATTGACTCTATTAGTATGAATAAAATTCTTTGTTATAAATTATCTATGTGTTCAAGGGTATAATACTTATACATTTCCCTTTTGTATGAACCATCTCCATATGTTATTTATTATTTCTCTTTTCTGCATATAATGATATGATAACTCGTTCTAAGTTCTTAAGAATGTTGTATAGTTATTTTCTGTCCTGCATTTGATTCTCTGTCCTAAGATGATGCATTCTCATGAATTTCACATAAAGGAGAGACTCAACACCCATGCATGCCTTGGGTGAGCCCCCAATGCCATTGGGTGATAGGCCAATGTGCATGGGATTAGACTATTAGTCTAAAGGCATGAAATATGACTACATCTTGGTTCCATTGTCGAGACCTCTTTTCGAAGTTGTGAGAAATTGCATGCATCTTTGTCCCTGAAATGTGTGATGATAGAGCACCTAACCTTAGAAAGCGTGGAAACATGGTTCAAGAGCACAAAGGACGAGTTTACTCAGAAATTCAACACTGGACCGAGGTTCGATGTGCATAGATGAGAACCTATACCATGAGCTATATGAGACATTATTTTGCTACTTCCCAATAGAACTATATAAATGGTTTTTAGCATATGCATCCAGATCTAGCTGGTACTATAGATCACATGTATGGACCCCAGATGATTAGCAGTGGCTGTTGGATGTAGATCTGACTTGGACTCATGCTGTAGATCACTGGTGGAAGGGAGTGCTGACCAGTTATACTCTTGAATACGCCATTTCTATGTATTTCTACCCAGAATTTTCTAAGTTTGAGTTTCTAAGGGAGCCTAGAGGATATTTTTGCGTGCTATTCCTTTGGCTATGAAGCTATTAGTTATTACTTTGTGTTTAGAAGCATTTATCATGGCCAACTAAGCTTCTCTAAGCGTTGGGAGATGAAGATAGGGTGGAGGAAGATGGCGGACATTACAGCTAAAAAGGAAAGGGAGGAGAGATGACTCAAGTATAATGAAGCTTGTGAAAGGGAGATGAGTAAAAAATGCAAGGTTACAAGTGTGATGGATCTATGGAGGTAGAGATTGTAGGAAGGAGTTAAGGTTCACTCAGAGGATGTGGAACCTTAGTAGTCTATGCTACCCTATCTTGGTAAGCGTGGGAGAGAGGCCCCTTTAGATTTTGATGAGAGTTCATCCCATGGAGAGAGAAGAGCCATCAACGCGCATCTGAACCCACTTGGTGACCAACCCATAGCACTTGGTTTTCCAGATCAATGGAGAAGTATTGTTAACCCAGTTGGTATCAATGGGAGTGACCGATCTGCACCTAGGAGATATAATTTATTGTTTGGAACATCCATGGCTACACAAGCCATTCCTATATTTGGAGGAATATTTAGACAAGGTGCAAGTATGTAAGGATTGGGTATCATGTCTAGGAATGGTGCAGGACATACAACTAGTAGTGAGACAATATCACAAACCATCGACACACAGTTCTGTGGGATGCTGGGAACACTAGGTGCGACCACTTCTTGTCCTTTGCCAACTACAGGAGGTGGATCTGGTGGGTCAAGAGGAATAGGACCTAGTGGATCTAGTGGAAGAGGAAACACCGGAGGGAACCAAGGCTCTGGCTCGGGAGGAAAAGGACCACAACCACCTCCCCAAGTGTTTTTTGAGATGTCTTTGCACTTACCAAACTGTAGGGGTATTGAATATGTTGTAGAGCGTGTGCACAAGTGTGAACTAATATGGTGCGTGAAAGGAATCACTACCCTGAAGCAAAAGGAAAGTCAGTTTACAAAAATGTTGCAAGGGCGCACACATAATTGGTATAGGAAGTATGATCCCCATCAGAAGGTCGTAGACTACACCGCATTGAAGAACACCTTCCTAGTAGAGTTTCATATCCCCGAGTTTGAGTAGAAAAGCATCAATGCTCTAAAAGAGATCTAACAAGGAACGAAAGAGAGTGTGTGGGAGTATGACACACATTTCAAGACTCTCTTTTCAAAACTATCTTATGACATTCATCATTCTCAACATGCTCAATGGTTTTCCAGAGGATTGATAACACCATTTAGAAGGGCATTGTCACAAAAAATTTTCATATACCTGTGCGAGGAATTGGAAGCTTCCCTACACACCGAAGTTATTGGGAGTGTTGACACTAGTGTTAGCACTTTTTTGGAGGCTCAAATTGCTACAATGGCCAAGCAGTTGGAGAATCTATTTTCAAACCCAACACATGAGGTTCATGATGGGATTTGGTGTACAGACTGTGAAGTCGAGGGGAATGCAAAGGATAGTTGCCCTCGGAAGTTGGTGCATGTTATATTGGTAGGCTGTGAGGTTTTCCATGTGGATCATGATGCAAGTAGATTCCCTCTACTCTAGCGCGTAATCCACAAGAATGTTTTTTTCTATTGTAATATCTATACCTCTATGACCCATGATACCAAGGCTTGTAGACTGATTAATCAAATCCATTATGCTATTGATCTCAATGTGTGCCAGAATAGCCTTGCAACCATTTCAAAGGATGATGACCGATGTTGTGAAGGGTGCGTAGATGGAGGAACACATGGAAGAGGTTTTCGCAGAGGATTTCATGGTTATAGTAACCATGGCAGAGGAAAAGGTGAGTTCCCATGAGGAACCTGTTATAATTGTGGATCCACAGAGCATTATAAACATGAGTGTCCTAAATTTTTATAATGCTCATGGTGTAGAAAGAAACATAAGTAAAAAGAGTGTCCAAAAATTTATGTGCATATGAACCAAAAACATTAGAAGGAAAAAGGTGTTGGGATGGCGAGCATCAAGAAGGCCAATTCACAATGGATGCCAAGAGTGGCACGCGAGTACAGGATAGTACCTGTGCTGGTGACAACGCGAGTAGAGGCCACACTCGCCACGGAGATACCAAGATAAAGGACACTAGTTTTAAGAGATGAAGTGGTACATGGAAAGTATCTAGACCCTATTCCTCAGAAAGAGGTATATCAAGAGACTATGGACGTGATTTGAAGTTTACAAGGGGAGATCCAATGTCTGAAGGAGAAATTGAGGTAGTTAGAGCAAAGGAAGGATGCCAAGGTTCCAAAGGATGATCTGGATGAGGTCAAGGAAGTATGCATGATGTTAAGGCAAGATAATATTATTCCCTTACTAGGAGAATGGTTGAGAGAGAAGGTACCATGCACTGGAGTAGAGTGCAAAAGGCAGGTTTTACATGCAAACCCTCCCCCTCACAACCTCGACTATGATAAGGAAATTACTTTGAATGTAGTTGTTGATGGATGGTTTTTGAGAAATATTGTCATTGACCCAGGAGAAGAGGTCAATGTTCTTACCTTAGATGCCTGACATCAAATGGGGAGGCCCGCATTGTAGCTATCTTTAAATGTGATGTATATGGTGAACATGACTAAGGGAATTCCCATTGGAGTCCTAAAGGATGTAGTTATTAGCATTTAAGGGGCCAAGTTCACTTGAGACTTCAAAGTCTTGGTGCTCTCTGAGGTAGACAAATTTCCAACATTTCTTAGGCACCCATGGTGTTACAAGAACAATGCCGACCTGCGGTTTAACAAAGGGTATATCAGTTTTGAGAACAAAGAAGAAAGGGTGATCATCCCTTTGATAGATGGGAAGTCAGCGCCCTGTAATGAGCCCTTAGGAGAAGAAGTCCTTGATAGAATATATGTGTGCTCCATCAGAGATCTTGAGATAATTCACCCCATGGAGGGAGTTATCCATTTTTAATATGCTCAGTCCTTGAGTGATACCACTAGTTTGGCATGCAAAAATTAGGTGCATGGGACTTATGAGTTAATTGGGTGACAAATGAGAGGATCTGTAACAAGGGTTACAAAGGCGCACTGAGTCAAGTACCTAGGGGGAAGAAAATTTCCAAGTTACTCTAGAGGAGCATATCCTAAAATTTTCTTGCAAGAAATGGAAGCTCAATGGAGAAACGAGGAAGAGAGAATAGGAATGCTCAGTTACATCCTACTCGAAATTGTAGCACACTGGTGGGCTACACATCGGGAGAACCTCCTAGAGTGGTGTGAGGTGAGGATCACATTTTCTATAAGGTTCTCTTGGAGAAACACACTCACAGTCATACACGACTACCATGGTAAAGAGGCCACTTCATTTCATATCCAAGTGTGTGAGAAGGCCTGGATGGGAAGCACAGAAGCATTACCACCATTGTTATGGGTGCATAAGTTATATTAAACCTTACAAGGATGTGCGTGCACATGGTATATTCATTCAGAGATGCATCGTCAAACATGTAATTGGTAGGAGTTGGCAGCTCATATCATTCAAGCTTTAGAGTATAGGATTACCAAGCCATCAGTGGATAAGGCGTTGCAAGTAATCAAGAATTTTACAATGGGAGATAGTGCTATTAAAGAAGATAGGATATTGAAGCTATTAGGTGAGCCTTACTTAGAGACACACCTCAATGAAGAGGAATAAGAGGAAATACAACTTGAGTGCACGTGTATGGAAAAAGAAAAAGGAAAGATGGTCTATATAATAGACGAATAAAAGATGGAGACTTTGGATGTTAACCATTCAGAAGGTACGAGTGAAGTCATAGATAGTGCTGATGAGAAAGCACGGGCCTACCATGATCCCTTAACGAAAAATAAGGTTAACATTGGAATGGAGACAAAACCTAAGGAAGATATCATCAGAGACTATTGGTCGGAAAAAGAAGTTTCAAAGGTCATTGATATGTTGCATGAGTTCCAGGATTTGTTTCCTTGTGGGTACCATGAACTAAAAGGAGTTCACCATTCCTTGGGAGAGATGAAGATCAAGTTGAAGAAGGTGTGCACCCAATTCAGAAGAGGCCTTATTAGATGAATCCAAATTTACGTGTATGGGTACAGAAAGAAATAGACAAGATGATAACATCTGGTATCATTGAGGTAGTGGAAGAATAAAAATGGATAAGCCCAATGGTTATTAGTATCAAGAAGGATGGTAGGATAATAATCTATGTTCACTACAGGGATCTGAATGTAGTGTGTGTCATTGATCCCTTCCCAACCCCCTTTACTGAAGAAATTCTAGAGGGAGTAGCTAGGCGAGAAGTCTACTCTTTCACGGATGGATTCTAAGGGTACCACCAGGTCAAGATTACAAAGGAAGACCATAGAAAGATAAATTTTTCCACTGAATGGGGAAGTTTTTCCTACATGGTTATGCCTTTTGGATTGAAGAATTCAACTACTGTGTTCTCACACATTGTGGTACAAGCATTTCAGGACTTCATCCATAAGTTTCTCCAAGTTTACCTGGATGACTAGACTGTGTACGGATTGGTGAAATACCATTGTGACAACTTAAGGTTGATGTTTGAGAGATGTCAGAATTTGAGGATATCCCTTAACATTAAGAAATGTGTCTTTTCTACTCCATTTGGAACCCTGTTAGGACACATTATATGTAAAGATGGCTTACTAGTGGATCTCACCAAAGTTACAGTTATTGTAGGATTAGGGGAGCCTACTAGTCAAAGCGCAGTGTGTAAATTCCTTGGGCATACAGGGTATTATAGGAGGTTCATCAAGGGATATGCCAAGATTTCCACACCCTTGGAAGAATTGTTAAAACACAAAAGTGCCTTTTATTGGGGAGAGGCGCAGCAAAAGGCATTTGACACTTTGAAGGATAGGCTTGTCATGGCACCCATATTATGTTTTCCTTCTTGGGATAAGCCTTTCCATGTGCATGTTTATGCCTCAGGAAAAACTATGGGAGTTGTCCTAGCACAACCTGGTGAGTGCCACAAGAACAACATTGATGGTATGATTTAGCTCCTGCTTGGGGATGTGCATTCCCAGTGAGTGCCACAAGAACAACATAGAACAAGTGCCAAAAGAATCCATTGGAAAAAGGAGTCACAAGACAAAGCCACCAAAAACTAGCCGAGAAACCGAAAAAAATGACTGCCACGCACTAAAGCAAACTACGAACTAATAAAACACCAAAAATAAAGCAAACGCCAAACACTATATACTGTAAAATTGGTGCATACCTCAAATTTGGGGATTAATCCAAGAAATGCTTCAGATTCCTGCCATTAACAGGAAGTAAAATAAATTCCCCATTTAAGTCCTTGAGAAAAAAGGTATTTTCACCAATTCTGATATCAATGGAGTAAGGGCCCATTCATAATGCATCAAATTTACCATGTTTTCCCTTATCTTCATTTCTGCTGTCCCACAACAAAACCAGATCTCCAATATTGAAGGCCCTAGGAGTGACTTTCTTGTCAAACAACCTCTTCAACTTCTCTCTAAATCTGACATGCCTTTGGTGGGATGCTCTTCTTTCTTCATCCAGCTCAACAATCTGATTAACCCTTGCTTCATATGGACTGACCTCTTGATCTTCAAGTTGAACAAACTAAAATGAAGATAATTACAGAGGTAAGGGTAGAAGAGCTTGAGTTCCATACACCAACTCAAATGGGCTCTTACCAGTAGTTCTTTTGGTAGTGATTCCATTAGCCCAAACTACAAATTTTAGTTGTTCACCCCATTTTCTCTTGTTTAACTCCAATGTTCTCCTAATGATATTCAATAAGTTCTTATTGCTGGACTCGGCTTGTCCATTTCCTTGAGGGTTATAGTTTGAAGCATAAGTCAGATTGGTTCCATACTACTTACACATTTCCATCAATGGTTTAGCTCTAAAACACATGGCATTATCAACAACAATCTTTACTGGCACACCAAATCTGTATATGATGTGATTCAACAAGAAGTCCATAACAACTTGATGTGTTGCTTACTTGGTAGGGATTGCTTCTACCCACTTGGTGAAGTAAGCTGTGGCTACAAGAATCCACTTATGTCCAGCACTAGAAGGGTATGAAATATCACCAATGAAGTCCATTCCCCACTATTTGAAAGGAGCTTTAATTGATACAGGCTGCAAAGGAAGGAAGCTTAAAGCTTTCATTCTTCTAGAGAAACGCTGACATATTTCACATATTCTAACCAACATGGTTGCATATTTGAAGAGAGTAGGCCACCTATAACCAAATTTCAAAATCATGTGTGCTGTAAACCTTTCAGCAAAGTGTTCTCCACAAAATCCTCCATGGAAATCAACAACTATTTTGGGAGCTTCATCTTCCGTTACACACTTCAAGAGGACATCTTCAGGGTTCTTCCAAGCCAGCTCAAAGTCAGTGATGATGTATTTTTGAGAAGCTAGCTTGAGGGCTCTTTTCTGATTTTTATTTAAATGATAAGGGCAACATAGGTGTTTGAGGTAAAAGATTACATCCTTTTACCACTCAGAACTTATCAACTTATCAAGAACATCTGCCCTTTCTTCCTCTACTTCATTCACTTCAATTATCTGGAGGTTGCTCTCAGCCATGAACTTAGCAAGACCCAAACCTCTTACCAAATTTGTGGTTTGGATGTCCATGTCATACTCCTGCAGTTTTTTCACCCATCTACATATTTTTCTTGATATCTCCATCTCTTATAAGATGTCTTTTACCATGGTGTGGGGAACATAAGCAACAACTTTTGAACTTAAGATATAAGGCTTGAAAACCTTTGTTGCTTTCACCAAGGAAAATGCTTGTTTTTCCATGATTGTGTATTTTAACTCAGCAACTTGTAAATCCTTGCTAAAGAAGGCAATAGGCCTCTCAGCCCCATCTTCATCCTTTTGGATTAAAATAGATGCAATGGTATTTTCAGAAGTAAAGGAGAAGATTTGGAAAGGATTCTTGTAATTCGGAGCTGCTAAGACAGATGCATGTTTAAGTGCTTCTTTGATTCCTTCAAAATCCTGAATAGCAACCTCCTCCCACTTGATAAATTAGTCTTTCTTTAACATGTATGTAATAGGAAGAGTCAATTCAGTAAAATTTGACACAAACCTTCTAATGAAGTTGATCTGCCCAAAGAAGGATTGGATGCCCTTCTTTGTTCTTGGAATTGGAACTTCAATGATTACTTCTACCCTCTCCGGGTCAATCAAGACACCAGCCTTTGAAACAATATGACCAAGCAACTTGGCCTTTTGCACCCCAAAATGACACTTCTTTGGATTGAGAGAAATGCCATATTCTCTACATTTGATCAACATTCTTTCCAAGTGTTGTAAGTTATCTTTTATGCTCCTTGAAAACACAGTCACATCATCTTGATAAACTGTAATGAAGTCATTTATATAACCAGAAAAAACAACATCCATTGCTCTTTGGAAGGTAGCTCCATTATTCATGAGACCAAAAGGCATCCTTACACAAACATATGTTCCCCAAGGAGTGGTAAAGGCAGTTTTAAATCTTTCTGACTCCTTGACAACAACTTGATTGTAGCCAGAGAAACCATCCAAGGTGGACAACAATTCAAATCCAGTCACTAATTGCAACATGTTTTCCATGTTTGGTAAATGATAATTGTCTTTCAATGAAGCTCTATTCAGATTTTTGAAGTCTACACAAAGTCTGATATCTCCATTTTTCTTTCTGACAAGCACAAGGTTTGCAACCCAAGATGAATACCTCATGGGATGAATGATGCCTCCCTCCTTCAGTTTCTTCAATTCATCTTAAATTTTCATGGAGAGGAGTGGATTAATTGGACTATGATTTTGTCTGAATGGTTTGGCATTTCTTTCAAGAGGAATCTCATGCTGAAACAAATCCTCTATAAGCCTTCAGCTCTGAATAAGACCAAGCAAGACAGTCCTGATATTTCTTTAATAGTTGGACATAGGACTATTTTTCCTCTTTGTTTAGATTTCTACCCAACCAAACCTTTCTTGGTTTATCATTAGTGCCCAAGTTATGCTCTTCCACATCCCTTGAGGTAGACATGTTTCTATTGATGATGTAATCAACATTGTTAAAATTTGACTCAAGTGCAACAAGACCTCTAGGAATGGTGTTAGTTTTCAATTGGATAATATCCTTTCTAAAAAAAGTCTCTCTTCCTTTAGTCAAACACACCATTGGTTCCTAATCAATAGTTTGATCTACAAACTCACCTTGATTTTTTAAGAACCTTTGCACTTGAGCATCATCATTAAACACTTGCCAATGCTTGATGTTGTCAGGGACAGCTGGCCTAGTTAACACTACAACATTGTACTCACAATAAGGTGAAATGGTGAAATCTCCAAATCTTGACCCCAACACTGCCAACTTGTTAGCAACAACATTGAAACTTCTGTCATGATGGACAATATTGAAAGAATCAAACATTTCAATTAGATCCCAAACTGCATGTTTGTACTATTTCATCCGCTGATTTTTTGTAGCATAAAATTTTCTTATTTGTTTGAAAAATAGCTATGAATCTCCTTTTGCAATGATGTCCCTGACACCATACTTCCATTCAATTCTCAGACCCAACAACAAGGCTTCATACTCAATAATATTGTTAGTACATTCAAAATTAAGCTTGAAGGAAAAAAAAACTCCTCCAAGCTAGGAGAAATCAGAATTATACCTGCACAATTCCCAAATTTTGAGCAAGCTCTATCAAATAGCAAGGTCCAAGGGGAACCTACCTATTCAAGGAACTTTGACTAATCCATCTTGTTCTCCTTACCATCAGCAAACCCAATAAAATTATCAACATCAACATCAACAAAAAACACCTCATAGGAAGCATTGTTTGGATCCTCAATTAGATGCAACATCTTCTTTTCTCCATAGAGCTTGACAAGGCTACATTCAATGGGAATGGTGGTAAAAGACATGTCCATTTGGACACTCCCTCTAACACTGGCAGCCCACTTTCTTGACAATAACATACCCCATTTGGTAGGGCAATCAACAATCACAACATCCAATTTTAAATTCCTCCCAAGATAAGATGCAAGATGCACCACCAAACCCTTCACACAACCAACTACCAACACTTCTCTTGAGTCCATGGCAGTACACTTTCCATAGGTTGTTGTCACTTTGATATCCAACTCATTCATGACTTCTAGAGGCATGAAATTACATGATGCACTGGAATCAAACATACAATTGTGAAGTAGTCTATCCTTTATGATCAAAGTTGTGAAGAATGGATCAACATTCAATTGGGAATCAACCAAGGATGTCCCCAAGTATACCTCAGATGTTTCTCCAAGATCCTCTAATGTTGGTGGTGTTTCAAGGTCTACAATGATTTGAGGAGGAGTTTCAACAACGTTTACATTTCTGCTTGGGGTACTCTTCTCCTCTTTCAATCCCAAGTACTCAAATGCTCTCTTCTTGTGCTCCAGAATCTTAAGCAACTCAATGATTGGAACAATCACTTTCATTTGGCTCAATACTTGGGCTATGTCATAAGGAACACTCTTTGGCAAAGAAACATTGGAAGGGAGACAAGTAGATTCATTAGATGGCATGGGATTCTTGGTATCTTGGGCATGAGGAGGAATGTAATATTTGCTTGGGATAACAGAGCTCTTGGAAGGTGTTTCTCTTCTATAAGCTTCTTTGGGAATGCTTGTAAGCAAGGGTGTTTTAGGTTTGGCTTGAGGCCCATCTCCCTTAACAACTTTGCTCCTAGTGTTATAGTCTTTCTCTTGAGCTACAACAACATTCATCAACAATTGTCTATCTTCCTCCGAAGGGATACCACCATCATACTTCTTAATCATCAAAGCTCTTAAGTATTCAAATTCATTGTTAGGAATTTCAAAATCTTGCACTACATCAACTTCAAGAGTATGAGGGGGAAGAAATAATTTTACCCGTTTGATGTAATCCCAAAAGGTTGTAGCTGTCCTTGCACTTATTACCTCAGTTGATGTTGCTCCTTCTTGTGAGCTTGAAGAACAGCCCACCATGCAAATATCATCATCAGTACCATCATCATTATTAGCTTCACCATCTTTCTGGTCCACTTCACATGAAGGATGGGGTAGAAAACACCTATCACACCAATCAATATCAACAACTTCCTCAACAGTAGCAACCCTAGCAGTTAGGGGATCAGGTAACACTCTTCCTTCACGTGCTTGAGGATGTCTATTTGCAGACCCCATGGGTCCTTTCCCTCTATCATCTACCCTTTGATCACCCCTAGGATGATTGGAAAATCTGTCATGGTTTTGTGCTTTTTGCTGACCTTGTGAAGTCTGCCCAATTCCCTTCTCTACTCTGGGCCAACTTGTAGGAAATTTCTTTGATAGCCCCTGCCAAAGTTCTTACAACCTCCTCCAAATCAACATCCTTGCTAGTTTGAGGTTTTTTAGGGTTTATCAACTTTATACCATCCCTCTTGAGAGGTTTCCTAATAGCCTTAATGTTATTTTCAATCTACAGTGCCATGGTAAAGGCCTGCCTTAAATTAGTAGGGTTCTTGTCTCTTAGGTAATAGGACGCTTTCTTGTCAAATGAATCTACATATTTGATTAAACAAGACTCATCACAAGGCCTCAAATTAATAGACAGCCTTCTCAAATTCTTGTTAAACCTTGTATTAAAGTCATGAACAAATTCATTAGGGTTCTTCTTGATATTTTCAAATTCAAACAAGAGAAATCTAGGATCAGTCCTATCACCATATTACAACCTATATGCATTCTTCATCTCAATCCAAGAATCAATTGAATTATCAGGAAAAGCCTTGTACCAATCCCTAACACCCTCTTCTAATGTATGAATTAACAATTTAATATACAAATCTTCATGCTCAATCTCAATATCCTCCATCATGTTAACAAAAAGTTTTAGGTGCTGATCACCTGTTATAACATTATTACCTTGGAACTTTGGGAATCTATTTCTGACATTTTGAGGGACAACATTTGGGTAACCAGCCATTCCTCTAAAGTTTATAGGACCAAAGGTGTTAACAACAAATGGAGGTCTAGGCTGAGCCAATCTATTTTGAGGTGGTGATCTTGGAGGAGAAATAAAATGATGAGGAGTGAGAGGTCTTTGGGGCTCAAGAATGTGGTTCAAAATATTGGTATTCTCTATGTGCTGATTTTCTTGGAAAGTTTTATTAGAATTGAAACACACAGGTGTAGATTGATAAGAGAACTTACCAGGTATAGCAGAAAACCTTCACTAGTTGCAGTAAACAAATTTGTGAAAATATTGCTTGAATTAGAATCACTGAAAGAAGAGTGATAATCCGCTACTAAAGGATGATCTCTCTCACCAATGGATATACCTTTACCTGATGTCTGACCTTAAACAACCTTCCAAACTTTTCTTTCCTCTAAAACTATCTTTCCCAATTCTTGAAATAACTTTCTACTTGGGTCCCTCCTGAAGAGAGATCTTCTTCCTTCCAATTTTGTAGAGATTAGCAACACAAAAATAAATGACAGAAAGCTAAGACACTGGTATTTATCAAGATCAAATCAGCATGGAGTCGCCACTAAGGACTTTCACCCTAGTTGTGCAAATGCACTAAAATACTCTATCAAATACCTATCAACACTGAAAATATTGCAAAACTTTATAGATCAGACCTTCCTTTTCTTGAATCTAACCACCAGAAATGCAAATGAAGTACAACTATTGCTGGAAATTGATAAAATTACAGGCAGAACTTCTGTCTTCACTTAATCCTTACAGATCTTATGATAAAATGATGCTTCAACAATGTACTTGCATGCAAAACTTGCAAGAGACATTACCAGGGTTTGATATGCATTCAAATACCTCAAATATGTATGCACATGGATCAGATTGAACCAAGAATGTCCCCAGTAGTGACGCCATTGGTGTTGGTACCCAAATTTGTTCTCCTTTTCAGTCTGAGCAGCATCACAGATATGGCATGAAGCTTGAAGGAAGATAGATCATGATGTATGTCATTTTGTAGCTGGGGATGTGATCTAACTAGCACTCAGATTTGTGGAGAGATGGATAGCACTCAAATAGGACTTGATCTTGTCCTAACTATTTTAGGTTGTGCCTTTCAACCAAGGTAAGAGGACCTATTTTATAACCCTCAAATGGTGAAGGAGATGAAGATATCCCTTAATTTGTGAAAATAGTATGGAGATGGCCTTGGGAAAATATGATCAACACTCAAAATTTGACTTTCACAAGTTGTCACTTCCAGATTATGGAGATAATTTCAATGCAAGGCTAAGGTTACTAAAGATATTTTGAAATCTTGATCTATTCTGCATACTTTGGCAAATGGATTTTGATCTTTTTGTGGGTATACACAATAAAATGCATGGGTAGTATGGGTAGGATTAGTTTGTTTGAATGAATTTTGGGTGGGAGATTTTAGACAAGACTAACCAGAATTTGCCAAATTCTTTGAGGACCTTGCAAAAAAACTTGTAAGACCTAAATGATAGAATGCTTCAAAGAGGTTAATGTATTCCTTCAACCAGGATATGTGCACCAAATGGATGCCCAGATTTGCACTCTTCCACACAATATTTGACAACCTACAACAAAAGCTTGAAGCAGATGAACCAAAAAAGTATCTAGAAATTTCTATTTAATCATGACCTAAGGTGCACCCAAAGGTTTATAGACAATCCTTGAAGTTAAGGAAGGTAAAGTGATTTTAAATGTGTTTATCTCTTTATAAAATGAAATCTCTTCTGAATGTTTGATTGCAAATGCCACTAAACTATCATAGGAAATGAGACCATTGTATGATCAAAAGAAACTCCAAACACTAGATTGTAATAGGAGCAAGAAACACAAATTGAAAACATTCTGAAACATAAGTGTATGCAAATTTTTCCAAGAGACAACACAAAATAATGCAAAAATGATCAAATTTATCAGCAGGGGAATGATTCAAGAACAATCTCAGAGCTTGTTGATGGATTTACAACTGAAACCAACTCAACATGATATGAATCTGATGCAAAAATAAATTAGAAATGGTTCTCAGGTGGTTTCTTAGAGAATGGGCTTCTTCCCAGATTTTCCCATGAAGTTTTTTGTTTCCCAAGCTTCTTTTAAACTCTTCCAACCCTTTACATGACAAATTCATGCAATATATAGCATTCCATTACAATTGATCTTTCTTTCCCAAGAAAATAATATCCTATGACATCAAGTTTGTTACAAAATTCCATCATGATTTTTTGAAAGTGACATTTAACCAATTTTGCGAGGAGGAGATGCCAGTCATGCAAAAAAGAAAATTATTACAATTTTTCATCATTTCTTGTCATGGGAGCATGTATTCTTCTTTTTGCACCCGCAACATCTTCCTCTTCCATCATTTCATCCTTTTCCCCTTCAAATTTCCATTATGTAACTTTTCTCTGCAATTTGGATTTGATATTTCACGTTTAGCATGAACTAGAGCAAAAGCAGTTTGAAATGTGCCTTGGATCTACAAATTGACCCTCCAAAATGATTGATTTAAATCATACAAGCCAAAACAACATGAATCCACAAAAAAATCGATAAAAAATGATGTAAAAAACACATTTCCACACTTCCTGGAGCCAAAATGGCGGTAAAAATTTCATAATGTATAGTTACTGTTGATTTTCCTTTCTCCCTTCAATCTGAGCCCTCCACGTGTCAAAATGCAATTGGAAATGGGTTTGGGATCATTTTTTGACTTTTCAACACTTTTGGAAAAATGTAAAAAATTGACATTTTTCTCCACCTCTCCGAGCTTGACACTTGTCCCAAGGTGGGCCCCATTGGAATCACGGTTTGATTTTACGCATTTTGCCTCTTTTTGGAAATTTGCAAAATTTCTCAATTTTTGCTATGGACCCAGGCCTCCGCCTCTGTCCTTGCCACATGTCTATCACTGAGGATATGTGGGATCATTTCTCATTTTAACTCCCCTTTTTTGCCAAAGGAAATTTTGTAATATTTCCTCCGCACACCCGCACCTCCGCCTTTGACTTCTCAAATGAATTTCGACTCTTTACTTTCAGGATCTTGGGTCCATTGAACGTTTTTACCTCTTTGACAAATAGAGGCTAAAAACACAACATGCCTCCACTGTCCTGCACTCCCCTCTGCCCTAGCCACGTGTCTCTATGTGATTCACTTGGCGGACCCGCGACCCTTTTCACAACCTTCATCCCCTTTCGCCAAAAAACCAAATTCTTCTAAGTCCTCCACTAGCCTCCATTTCTGCCTGTCAGGTGTCCGCTTTTGATTTGTTTGTAGGATTGCACCCCAATTTGAAAATGTTTCCCTCTACTCCAAAAGGAAAAAGGTTTCAGAAGCCTCCGATGGCCCACTGGTTCTCTTTTGATCCAGACACTACCACGTATTAGCAGATGGAGGGACAATATTTTTACGGGTAAAAGATGCCCGTACGACCGTCAAAAAATGAATTTTTTTCCAGAGATGCTCGAATTTGATTTTTTCCTCATGGATGAATATTTTTTGGAACAAAGGATAGATGAAACATGTTTTCAAACATTTTACGACCATGTAAAAGTATTGTCGAATGCATAAAAGTAAAATTTGATCAATTGCGAGCCTCCATGGTCAGGAAAAATGGCAGAGCCCGTAAACTTGAAACATTTAGGGCAAAAACAAGCAAACTCGGGATTTCTCTTAAAAAGGGACAAGGAAAATGAGTTTGCGAAAAATTCAAGGCATAAAAATGGAGACAAAACATTATATCATCCATCTCAAAAGGGAAACGCATTGCAAAATGATGGAGGGTCAAAATGGGCACCAACAGGACACATTATATGTAAAGATGGCTTACTAGTGGATCTCGCCAAAGTTGCTATTATTGTAGGATTAGGGGAGCCTACTAGTCAAAGCGTAGTGTGTGGATTCCTTGGGCATATGGGGTATTATAGGAGGTTCATTAAGGGATATGCCAAGATTCCCACACCCTTGGAAGAATTGTTAAAATACAAAAGTGCCTTTTATTGGGGAGAGGCACAGCGAAAGGCATTTGACACTTTAAAGGATAGGCTTGTCATGACGCCCATATTATGTTTTCCTTCTTGGGATAAGCCTTTCCATGTGCATGTTTATGCCTTGGGAAAAAATATGGGAGCAGTACTAGCACAACCTGGTGGGGGAATTGTTGATCATCCCTTGTGCTTTGTAAGTAGAAAGTTGATACCAGCAGAGTAGAATTACAAAACTACTAAGCGCGAAGCATTTTCTATGATCTACATGCTGCATAAATTTAGGAGATATCTATTGGCAACACTATTTATATTCTACACGGACCATATGACATTGAAATACTTAGTCAAAAAACCCATTCTACAAGGGCGCATATGTCTTTGGGTCCTTATATTTTAAGAGTTTGAGTTCACAGTGGTGGTGAAGCCAAGAAAAAGCAATTCAGGACCTGACCACTTATCAAGGATTAATTCAATATAGGACACACAAAACATTGAGGATACCATGTAAGACATGTAATTATTTAGGTTTGGGTGTGGGGTGTGTGCCCTCAAACTTGGAAGATATCACAGTGTTCTTATAAATAGGTGTGTCACTAGAAGGGATGAAGGCTTTGGAGAGAAAGCAGTTAGCAATACATGTTGAACCCTACATGTTGATTAGTAGAGACCTATATACATTAGGTCATTATGAGGTTCTGCACCGATGCATATTGGAGCATGAGCATGTGGCAATTATGGAGGAAGCACATGGTGGGATTGCAGGAGGAAACTATGTAGGAAATTCTACCGCACAGAAGATCTTATTAATAGGGATTTGGTGTGAAACCATCTACAAGGATTGCATTGAGGTTTGCAAGGCATGTGACCATTGTGAGTACCTTGGAAGACCTGGAAAGAGAGATGAAATTCCTTTGCGACCAATAGCCAACGCTGAACCATTTGAAAAATGGGCAATATAATTTGTAGGGCCAATTACGCCAGCCACGTGAAGGATTGGTTTGTGGTATATTATCACTTACACTAATTACTTGACATGGTGGGCAGAGGCAATACCTACGAAGGATTGCACCATAATAACAACTGCTATATTTTTATGGGAGAACATAATCAACAAGTATGGTTTCCCTTTAAGTTTAACAAGTGATCGTGGTACACACTTTCTTAATGAAATAGTTAGGATTCTGTTAGCATAATTTATGGTGGTCCATCATAAGAATACACCATATTGGCCTCAAGAAAATGGAACTGCTGAGGCATTTAACAAGATACTAAGTCAAACATTAACTAAGATTTGTGACGTTGTAAGACAGGATTGGGATGACAAAGTATCAACCGTTGCATGGGCATACAAGACAACCTACAAAAGGTTGAACAAGGCCACACCCTTTCAATTGGTGTTTGGCATGGAGGTTATTTTACCAGTGAAATTCATGTTACCATCATTATGTATAGTATGTGTAGGAGGGTTAGCTGATGAATAAGCATTGGAAGAAAGAATTGATAAGTTTATGTAGTTAGACGAAAGGTGATCACTTACTATACGGATTCATAATATAGAAAAAGTAAGACAAAAGGCATGACATGATCATCATATCAAGAACAAGAAGTTTGAGGTTGGGCAATTAATGTTGTTTTATGATTCCAAGTATCTGAGTCAGAAGATAGAAAGTCCATTGGTTGGGACTGTAGACACTAAAATTAGGTCACACTCCCCTTTGATCCCTTGATAAATAAGCACCCTTCATCACATTCACCTAACCATAGCCCCCTTCACCCCATTAATTAATTTAATTCATTAAATTAAATTAATTCATTATCCTTGCCATATTTATTATTTAAATATCTTAATTTAAATAATATCCACACATACACTTCACTTAGACACCTCACCATGTTAACTCACCATAAAAAACTATTCTTAGTATGTTGTCATAACTAAATAAGACTTAACTAAACCTTAAAAATCAATGCCTACATTCCATCTAACCACATTCCCACATGCTTACAAGAAGCTCCTAGTCTAATCCATGGGTGAATGACACGAGATCTGAGAAAATCAAGAGGATCTCCCAAGTTTAGTAAACGCTAGGAAATCTTACCTTGACTGGACGTCGGTTACCATAACCACCGGTTAAGCTGGAACCACCGTCGGTTACCCATTTAACCTCAAAACAACCTTATTCTCAAGGTTAGAAGAAGGTTGGAAAAGATTGAAAAATTTGGTGAACATTAGCACATTCCATAGCAAGATATAGCATCTTCTGAGAGCAAATTCTAATGAGAACACGAATGCAAGGAAGGAAATCAAACATCTTTTCCTGCACAGCCATCCCAGCAATGATCTCATCTAACCAAGCAAAGAGGAATGTACATGCAGTCCATGTAAAAGATTTCCTTCAATTGGTGATCACTTGAATCCTTCAAAACCTCTCATCAGCACCTCTAGCCCTCACTCACAGGCATTCAAGACCAGAATCCAAGTAAGTAGACATTATACTTCTCTGGTTTATTCCATTTCATCATTATATTATCATATTTTGCTTTACCTAGCCACCCATTGACCTCCCCCAACACTCACCCCTCCATATACCCATTAAAACCCCACCAAATCCTACCTAAATCACCCAATACCTCATCCCGACCAACCAAAGTCCATTGTGAAATCACAAAGGAGACCTAAATCTCATTCTGTGGCATTCTGAGAACTCCACAGTAACCAGCACCAGTTACACCCAACCACCGCCAGTCACCCTTAACCGACATTGGTTACTATATTTTCCCATACAACCCAGAACAATGACCTATCCACCTAATTCCCTTTCACCCTCATTCACCTATGATCTACCTGAGACCTCTGTCAGACCTACAGAGACCCAGAACTAATTACTTGACCTTCGGATCCTATTCTAACCTAGCCTGTTAGATTAGATCTATTTCTTATTGTGTTTTAAGTGAGATACCTAAATCATTTCAAATTACAATAGGATTTACTTTATTTACCACATTAAATTGTTTAAAACAGTGGACTGATAGCCATCTAGGAAGTATCACACTTCCCGGATCTAGCATACGCTAGGTAGTTCACTGCATATATTGTTTAATTTTTTCTGGTGGTCTTGCTTTGTATTACAGGTAGTTCCTCCTAGCCAAAAGGAAGCTCTCACAATCAGTTGTGGATTCAGAATTCATACGCATGCAACAACCCATCAACCAACATTTGAACATGTATTCCTCCTATGCCCGTTACCCTATTTGTTTCATCAATACTTCAAAGAAATGATCTAGAAATCAGGTGAAACATTTTGGCACACCCGGTGGGACCCATCTGGGGTTCCTTGCATTTCATTCATTCCTAGGAAAAGTTGTGTGTTTGTTTCCCTTCTGAAAAGCATACACATTAATTTTCTTCCTTGGTAACCCACCTTTTCTTTCTATTTTCTCTAAAGGAAACCTTTCTTTTGGTGTAATTAAAAAGAACCATTTCTTCATGTTTTTTGCATTGTAGTGAAAGAGCATCCCTCTTCCTCTTCATCTTTTTGTGTCATCCAACTTCACACTTTGATTTGGGCTTAAAAATAAGTGCATTGCATTCTGATTTATCGCATTAGCTCACATTAATTGAGGGCAACCTATACGCTGGAGGTCATGACCAGCTGATGGTTGAAAAATGAACCATAGAAAGCACATTCTTTCTCTCTCTCTCTCTCTCTGAGTCTTACCAAACCTCACAAAAATTGAAAATACACACATTCTTAAACAACATCTTACCTAGAAGAAGTTGTAGGTGATCACATGATCACGGCACAGTGGGCACCCAGCTCACTGCTCTGTCGAGTCATACTTCAGAGTGAGGCCTGCCCCCACCATAACATACCTGAAACCTCACCTTTTAGATCTCCTTCTTCGTAGGAAGCCATCCTCACCAAAAATTCTATTTCACAATTCATGTGTCAGTCCTTAAATAGCATAAGCTAAACAAACATAATAGAAAAGGCACTCTTAGGATCACATTTTTCTTAGTGTTTCTGCTTGGCTTGCATTTTAAGGTGAGAGATCACGTTCTTCATTTTTCTTGTTCATCCTTACACGCTCCTCATCATAGCTGGTGTATTCCGGCTTCACCTGAGTGTGCCTGGGCCATATCATCATCATTCCCAAAATTTTGGGTCTGATTCTACATCAGATTTTAATTCACAACCACTTTTATTTCATCACTATTTCAATTTCACAGTAACCATCATCAGTTACCCTCTGACCGTCGTTGGTTATACCCAACCGACGTTGGTTCCAGGTCCTTTTGTTAACCTACCCAAAAGGACATTTTATTCATTTTCTTCCACTTTTCACAGTCCCTGTCACTACCATCATTCCCATTGACATTGTAAAACACCATCAGATTTGGCATACCTATCAGATTTGACCTTCTTCTTGGTTTTTCACTCACTGACCATTTTCTACAGTGACCGGCAAGTGGTTACCCCTGACCGGCGTCAGTTTTCCTTAACTGGTATCGATTAGCCTGTTTCACTTTCCAACCACCATTTGGTACCTAATCCACTTTTTACCATTAGATTCACCTGTTCCTACTATTTTCTGTGTCATTTACAGAGAAGCAGCCCTACCTGATCAGTACTGGTTCACATGGTGCTGACCCAAAGACAAGCAAGCGTACTTGTGTTTCATGCCATTTGTCAACCACTCCCACCTAGTCCTTCACCACCTTCCATTTTATCACCAGCCATGGATCCCATCCAACCTATCACTATCACTACCAGAGATGAGGAGTTACACGACTCCTTGACCAAAACCCTGCCACCTTGCAGTTTTACCTTTCCCACTCGTCCACTCGAGATGCCTCAGGTCAGTTGATATACGACATGCCCATATCTATCCCCCGACTCTCGCTCCCACTCCTGCATCGGCCCCATCTAGCTCTGTGCTTCCCACATCTACCTTACCCCTAGTATTTTCATAGCTAGGTCCTATACCCACTATGACTGCCATGTCTGCCACCTCCGTTACCCCTGCCACATCCACCATACCCTTGAAAACTACCCAAAACACAACCTCATCCACCCCTAATGTCTCACACATACCCATAGCTACACTACCACCTCCCATGTCGGTGACCCCTACCCCTTTTCAAAATGTGGTCCTTTCCATTCCACAATCATTAGCCCCCATTGCCACTAGGGTTACCATGACCCTTCCACCTCCATATACATACTATCAGCCACCTCTCGTTTCATCCATTATTCACTCAGGGTATGTACCTCCTATTTCACTGCCTTCTTCCCAATCAACCTACATGGAAGCACCATACACTGGAGTGCCACCCTCATTATATGCCCAAAACCAACCCTCTCACGCTACAGGAGGCACCCAATCATCGTAACCTACCAACGACCTAATCAAATTGATGTTGGACAAGATGCAGACATTAGAGGCATTGGTTTCTGGCTCCCACAACACTCTCACCTACGAATGAGATTTGCAACGAGCCCATCCACCCATCCATTCCTATCCGCCCATACCCCATGCATTGGGAAATGCCTAAATTCAATCATTTCAATAGCAAAGAAGACCCGCAACAGCATTTGTGGTCATTCAAACATGGGTGTTATCTGATCGCTCACGATGATGCCTTGCTCTTGAGAACCTTTCCCATGTCTCTGACTGGACCTGCATTAGATTGGTATAGTGGGTTACCTAGACACTCCATATTCTCATTCAATCAGGTAGCCCAAGCCTTCTTGGATCATTTTTCTATCAATATCATCAAGAAGGTTACCATGACCGACCTATACTCCACGCGTCAATATGAGGACGAATCTATCACAGATTTTGTCGCTCGCTAGCATAGCTTGATCAACCAACTCACCTTCCAACTGCCACAAATAGAAATCATCGAGCTCTTCACATGGGCTTGTGCTAGACATATCTCACCGACCTTGCAGGTCCAAACCTTCCAAACATTTGATGAAGCATTCACTATGGCACGAAAGTTAGAGATTCGGGCCATCGAAGAGAAGAAAATCCAATTACGCAATAAGAATTTGGCATTCAAGTCGAATGATACCTCTTCTTCTTCCAAACCACAAACCAATTATTCAAAAGCTAAGGGCACCGCTAATGTAGTGGTACTCAAGGCTCGGCCCAGCTCATCCATCAAATCAGGCTACCCCCTCATCTAATCTCTCACCCGTCAAGACTTTTCAATTCAGATGAGAGCAATGGAAATACACCCCAATTGGGGAACCTTACTCTTCTGTCTTAGAAAAGCTTATCAAAGCCGGAGCCATCACCCTTCCACCCATAAAACCACACACTGGTTTTGACCCTACTCGCCCCATGCCCGCATGGTATAAAGAACATGACTTCTGTAACTATCATCGAGTAAAGGGTCATAGTGACGGAAACTGCATCACTTTCAAAAATATTGTCCAAGAAATGCTCAAGAAAGGTGAGTTAACCATGGATAATCCTAATGCACCTGCCAACCAAAACCTACACATCTTCAAGAAACCATTTCCCAACCATGCCCCTTCGTCTGATCAAACCGGTGAGACCTCAACTCATGATACCCATACCCACGAGGTCCACGCTATCTTTAATGACATACATGTCACCTCCCAATTACCTCACATTCCTTCCATAGAGGAAATCCTAGCCCGAAATCCTCCTTCCACATCAGAACCAACCTCCCCTGTTCCTTCACCCATAGAGGAACATCTTTCATCTCCTTCATCACCTACGGAGGAGTCCCCCGCTAACATCGAGACCATCTCACCCCTGGCTTCTCCACTTAGAGAACCTTTACCCACAGTACCTCCTCCACCCATAGAGGAGCACCCATTACCTCCTCCACCCACAGAGGAGCACCCATCATCTCCTCCACCTATAGAGGAGCTCCCATCATCTCCTACACCTATCATAGACCTAGTTGAGATACCTTTGCCTCTTGGTGAGCATTCTCCATCCAGCTACCCAAAATCCTGCAGACCTACTTTTGGCTCTCTTACCCACGGAAGCTGAAGCTAGCCAATTTCCTGTCTCTAAGACACATTTTACAGGAATTTCCATTAGGTCCTCATCAACTCCACCTACAGACGTGTCATTCTCGTGTTTGGTTGATCACTTAGATTATGTGGATAGAGCCTTACTATGGGGATGCCTTTTGCTTCCTGTCTCAACGCAGATGCAGAGGTCACTTGTTGATACCTCCACTATCTACCCAAAAGTATTTCAACCAATCAAACCAAACACAACCACCTCTATCACAACTCCTTCCACGACACCTGTCATAACTTCACATACACCCTTACCCATAACCCAAACTACATCTAAACCCAAACCCACACCTATGACATCATCCTCGACTAAACCTATTACCACTTTAGGGGTCACCCCGACTACCAGCCTTACTCATCCACCTATCAAACTGGATTTAGCTACATCCTCCAAAGACAACACCACACCTACTCCGACACCCAAACAGAAGCACCACACCCATAGAACTCATACCTTGGCTGCGCCAATCACACCTGCACCTATCCCATCCGTCTTAGGATCTCAACTTCCCCACATGGTCAAGAAACCTCCACCCACCAATAAACCAAAAACACAACAACCCATTCCTTCCTCACAAACCTCTAATCTCCCCAGACACCCAACATGACTTACACCAGCACCTGCAGCATCTTTACCACCCATACCTCCAATACCCTCAGTTATTACTTCACTACCCACTACACTTCAGTCAATGTCTCTCACACCCCAAGCACGACCCGCATCATCTACCTTCACAGCACCCCCATTATCCCCATGGGTAACTCGCCCTCTTCCCCCATCTGCTTTTCCTTCTAGACCTCATACACCCATATCACCTTTACCCAAGAAGGTGCAACCCAAAAACAAAACTCCACTACCCCACAATAAGGTAGTCAAAACAACCACACACCCTCCTACCCATCCATCTACTATACCCCTACCTAAACAAACATGACCGACACCCAAAACCATGCCAGCACCCAAACCCATAGCTCGACCCACTCCTCCTCTTCCAAAGACCATTCCTCAACAATCAACTACACCTACACCCAAACCCACGTTCACTTCCCATTGTGATCCACTAGCAGGGTCCTATGCCAAAATTTTAACCAACCTCCTTGAGACTTCTGTCATCACATTACCTCCACTCAGACCTTATGACCCCCTCAAACCCAAGCCAAAAGGGTTTGATGATACTAAAATTTTTGCACTTACCATCATGTGCCAGGGCACGATGTGGAAAACTGCAAGGCCTTGAAAACCATCCTTATCCAGTTGTGTCCCCCAGAAGCCAACTTTGATGATGATGACCTTCTCGATGAGGATCCTGCTTCACCAACACCCATTCCCACACTACCCACTCAACAACCACAAACTCCATCCTCACAGCTCCTAGAGCCACCCCAAGATTTGAAATTAACATGGTTCACATCAGAGAACTTCCATGCCACCACCCAAATGTCATTGCACCCAACTCACCTCACAGGGTTTTTCTCCTCCGGTAGGTTTTTTTCCCGTCCTGTCATGTCGTTATACCACTCACCCTACACCTTCTCCATTTTCCAACTCCCCTCAGATCAACATGATACACATCACTACATGTGCTCAGAAGGATAAGGGTAAAGAAAAGGCAACTGACCCACCAACCAATCCTATACCCAACATACCATCTGCACCCATACCTAAAATCACTATCTGCGGCCCCACGTACCCCATTTCTAATGGCGTCACACATCACACCATGCTCAAACAATTACACCAGTCTCCCCTCAAAATGTCCCTATATGACCTCATCCAAACCTCAGAATCCCATCGTCAAGCTCTCATGGAGGTTCTTCAATCTATTGAGGTTTTACCCAATGACCCTACACCCGTGGCCTCCATTATCACACCCCATCATGTAGCCTCTCTCACCAAATTACCACCTTCATCTTCACCCCACCCTATTCACCAAGTGGCCTCCCTTAGCTTCTCAGAGGAAGAGATCACACCACACCAAAATGATGACCCTGGACCCAGCCCTCTTCATCTCTGTCCACATCGATGACATACAGGTACACCATGTGATGATTGATGGGGGTGCTAGCATTAACATCATTTCATCCCATACATTCACTCAAATGCACATACTTTACAATTGCATGCATAAACATCCAGTCATGTTGCATTCATTCAATGATGCTATCACCTCTACACTACTACCATCGTCATCCTCCACATTTGTGTGGGCCCCCACACTATTCTAGAATTGTTTTACATTTTGGAAGGGGAATTCCAATATAACCTATTGCTTGGCAGACCCTGGATTCATGTCATGGGTTACGTTCCTTCCACTTTGCATCATTGTGTAAAGTTTGAACACGAAGGACACACCTATACCATTCCAGCTGACCCATCACCTTTTAAAACATGCAACATGCTTTACTGACCCAACGATGTGCTCATACCTATTAAGCCGACTACCTTCGCAACCGTTACTTCTTCACCTACACTTCCACTTACCAATGCAGCCACTGCTTCTACCGCACATACCTCCTCCATTCCTACCACTGCCATAACCTCCATGGCTGACCCATCAGCTTCCCAATCTATTAACTCCACCTCCGCATCGACCTCTGACACATCATCCATTCTAGCTACCTACATACCAACCACTGATCCCTTGGAAGGTGTTTTTCAATGCCTCACTCTAGGGGAGTACCACCTATATAGTGTCAACACATTCCTTACTCCACAAGAGTATGGAAGCCTTCACCAACACCCTCGTTATGATCACCGTATAGGAGAATGTCTCCTATATGGTCCTCCTCACCTTCGTACTAGTCTCACCTATGGGGGACTTGATACTACCACTTACACACCCAAACCACCATCACAAACTCACCCCTTTTCCACTGACTTCCAATCACTTACCAATCACCATTTCACCCACACCTTCCTACACCAATGTGCATGGAAGGGTTTTGGTTTTGGATTTTATGAGCAAGGCTGCCATACTGTTATTCCATGTACCACCCACAAACATAATGACCGTAGTGGTATCAGATTTCCTGAACCACCTACCAAACAGGCCCGCATTGAACTCATTAAGGACACTAACCCTTCTCCACCTTCTTCACCCACTCCACCTTCATCACCACCTTCACCGACGGAGTCGATGGATCCTGAATCTATCCCTCCTAACTTTTTTTTTCATAAACACCATTTCCTTGGGGCCTCTGACTTATCAATGCGAGGGTGAGGCCCCTTCCACTCTTCCCTTCCTGTATCCTGAAATGATCGATGATGATACACCTTCAATTAACGTCGTTCAATGTCAGGATGATGAATCTATACTCACCTACCTTGGTGCAGAAGACTCATATATTCATCAGTCATTACCTTCTGAGATGCAAACCATGTTGAATGAATCGACTATCGAGATCAACATTCATACTCAGGACGACCCACACATCCTAAAGATTGGAAAATCTTTAGATGTTGCTGAACAGGAAGCCATCACTTCTTTTCTCAGAGATCATAACCATGCTTTTGCTTGGTCTTATGCAGACATGCTTGGTATTGACCCCACCATAGTGGTCCACAATATCATAACCATTCCCAATGCCAAACCCATTAAACAAAAGCTGAGGAAAATGCACCCTCGCATTGCCCTTCTCGTCAAAGAGGAACTTCAGTGCCTTCTTTCTGTTTCCTTCATCTTACCCATTGATTATCCTCATTGGATTTCTAACATTGTCCCTGTCACTAAGGTGACAAGGGGACTCCGTATTTACATGGACTTCCGTGACCTCAACCTAGCATGTCCAAAAGATGACTTTCCCTTACCTGGTATTGACCAGCTGGTTGACCTTACCACTGGCCATGAGATGCTATCACTCATGGATGGCTTCTCGGGTTATAACCAAATCCTGCTTGCCCCAGAGGATCAACACAAAACCTCATTCATCACCCCTTGGGGGACCTTCTGCTATCGAGTCATGCCTTTCGGTCTTAAAAATGCTGGTGCCACATATCAGTGGGCTATGACTTACATCTTCCATGACATCATGCATCACATATTGGAAGATTACGTGGATGATCTCTTGGCCAAATCTAAATGCCACTCCGAGCACCTAACCATCCTCAAAACCATCTTTGACCGTCTCATTAAATATTACATCCGCCTTCAGCCAAAGAAGTGCATCTTTGCGGTTCTCTCAGGAAAGCTCCTGGGATTTATCGTTTCCCTCCATGGTATAGAAGTTGACCCTGCTAAAGTCAAGGCCATTCTAGAAATGCCTCCACCCACTAACCTTAAACAACTCCGTAGCTTGCAAGGTAAGTTGCAGTCTATTTGCCATTTCATTTCACAATTATCAGATCGGTGCCAACCGTTTCATCATCTGCTCAAGAAGGATGTCTCCTTTAAATGGGATGATGACTGCCACAAAGATTTTGAGGCCCTAAAACAATACCTTCTCCAACCACCCATACTCATCCCACCTAAAGATGATCAACCTTTTTACCTATACATATCTGCTACCGATCACTCCTTGGGAGCCATGCTCGCTCATCGCGATGAACAACATAGGGAGCAGGGAGTTTATTACATAAGCCATACTCTTTTGGACTATGAAACCTGATACACCCATCCTAAAAAACTTTTCTTAGCCTTAGTTTTCATTGCCACCAAACTCCGTCATTACCTACTCAACCACAAAACCTATGTTGTGACCAACACCGACCCCTTACACTTCATGTATGCCAAACCTTATCAAAATCAGTGTGCCACACGATGGCTTATGCTTTTAGCTGATCTTGACCTCAAATTCATTCATCAAAAGTCCATCAAGGGCCAAGCTATCACAAACCAATTGGCCGATGCACCTATTTCTGGGGATCAACCCTCTAATTTTGACTTTCCAGATGAGTCGATTGCTACCCTTTCCCTGGATGAACCCCCTTACCAAATGACACTCTTCTTCGATGGTTCCAAGTGTCAGTGTGGGGGTGGGGCTGGTATTATCCTCATTCCTCTTGATGGTGAACCCATGCCTTTGTCTTTCAAATTAGATTTTGAATGTACCAACAATATTGCTGAATATGAAGCACTCGTACTAGGTCTTCGAGCCACCTATGCCCTAGATGTCAAATCAATCAACATCTTTGGTGATTCTCAATTGGTTGTAAACCAAGTCAATGGTATGTACCAATGTCGTAATGAGATACTTCAAAAGTATAAACATCATGTAGACATACTTTTGACCACCTTTGATTGTTACACCCTTCAAACCATCCCACGTTCAACCAATAAGTTTACAGATACCATGGCCTGCTTAGCTTCCCAAATACCTGCTTCACCCGCCGATTCTACAATCTTTGTCACCATACAATGACTCCAATCACCTTCTTATTTACCTCACGATGTTTACTCGATCGGAACCACTACCCCTGACCTGAGTGACCTTTGGTATAAACAATACTCTGACTACCTTTCTCTCTCCATCTTACCTCTTGATCTCACCTGTAATGGACAATGCACCTTCCTTAAAAAGGTCTCTCATTACATCATTCTGGGGGGCCTCCTCTATAAGCATGGCTTTGATGGTATTCTCTTACGATGCCTCACAAGTTCTGAAATTCCTTATACCATTAAGGAAGTTCATGATGGCATATGTGGAGGTCACTTCAGTGGCCTTGCTGTTGCTAAGTGTATTCTTCACCTGGGCTATTACTGGCTGACCCTTAACCATGATTGTTGTGACTACATCAAATGTTGTGTAAAATTCCAACAACATTCCAATCTTCATCATACACCCAGTCATGCCTTACAGGTCACTCGAGACCTTTGGCCCTTCTCTCAATGGGGTTTGGATCTTGTCAGAGAAATCAATCCCCATTCTTCCCAACGCCATCAATGGATCATCACTGCTACCAAATACTATAAAAAATGGGTGGAAGCCATACCACTCATCTCCATGAAAGTTGAGAAAATATGTGAGTTCATTAACCACCACATCATTTGTCACTTTGGTGTTCCTCATCGCCTCATCACTGACAATGGAAAACAATTCAAAAACAAAACATTGCAAAAAATTTGTGACGCCTTCGGCATTCAGCTTAGTTTCTCATCACCTTATTACCCACAAACCAATGGCCAAGCCAAATCCACTAACAAAACCCTCAAAAAAATTCTTATGAAAGTGGTTGATGATACTGGGAAGGATTGGCATATGCACATTCCTTTTGCCCTGTGGGCATACCACACTAGTATTCACACTTCCACTGCGGCCACACCATTTTCTCTGGTCTATGGTATAGAGGTAGTTCTACCTCTCGAAGTCTAGATCCCCTCACTTCACATTTCTCTCCATGACATGCTCAATGATGATGACTTTTTTCAGGACCGTTTAGCATAGCTAGAGTTATTAGATGAATGTCATCTTAACGCTCTGGATCACCTTCAAGTTTACCAAAAACGTATCAAATGTGCCTATGACAAACATGTCCATGCACGAACCTTCCAAGTCAGTGACCTTGTCCTGAAAGAAAATCAACATGTAACTAAAGCAGAAAAAAGTAAACCGGGAAAATTTTCTCCTAATTGGCTTGGACCATACATCATGACTCATACCTATGGATCAGGTGCTTATCATTTATCATCACTCGATGGTAAACCTGAACCTGAGCCCCTTAATGCCTTGCATCTTCGACCATTCTATTGTTGACTTGTAGTCCTACCTCACCTTTTGTCTCTTTCCATGCTCGTCCCTTGAGTGCTATTCACTTCATACACCTCACTAACGATTAAACAAGAATCATGTGAGTACCCATCACTTGTTATCTTCTCTTGAATATGTGTACCATGGCGCTGCACATAGCATGATTCTCATGGATACTTTTCATCTACCTTTAGATGAGATCCCATGGTCATTTCACCTTGCCTTTTGAACAAGAGTCTTATTCTCCACCTTGGTCTTGTCCATGACTTCAAATACCTCACATGGGACCAAACTCCTTGAGTCAAACTTCTAATAAAAAGATGACTCCCTCAAAAGGACATCTTCCTCTTGACAACTGCTGCTATAAATAGACTGCTCCCTCGAAGGACAGCTATGTAAAGCTCTTAAAAAAAAAACAAAAAAAATGAGAGCAACCGAAGCTTCCCACATTGATCAGCTTCACGAAGACCTCAAGGAGTTAAATTTTCTTCATCCCATATAGACTTCCCACATCGATCAATCTATCTCAACTATAAGTCAAAACACTCAACCTTTTTGTCATGGACTTTCCCATTGTGATCTAGGTTCTCTTTCCTGAAATGCATGCTACCTATACCATATAAAAATTACCCACTTTTCACCCTTCAAACCATGCCCACTCTCATTTCCTACTGCCTCAAGGGACTTCTTGGAACTTAGACATTTGGTGATCATGTGACTATTTTTTACCGTAGGACAATCCATCATGTAATGTCTTTAGGGTCTTATGTTCATCACCTCCACCAAGGAATGATCTACTCGGTATGATCCTAACCAACCAGGTGGCTTTATTGCCCCCTCTTATCTTTTAACCATCTTTGTTTATGTTTTGATTACCTTATACAGGACTTGGTCCTCGACGCTTACTTTTGGGGTAGTCTTCTTCTTTCACCACAATCGCCCTCACCTACATCATTTTACCTATAATCTACCCACACCTAACAAACCTAAACCCACAACATTCCTAAAAACCTACCAACTCATTTTCATACCTCCTCATATTCTTCCCTAGCTTATGGGAGAACTACATCGGCCTGAGGTCCCTTTTTCGCTGGGACTATGTAGGCAGCACTCCAAGGGCATGGGGCCCTTGGAGGTTAGCTCGGCCATCCTCTACCCTAAACAATTCATCTTCCATGTGCCTCACATTACATCACACCTAACTTTGTTTCCCTTTTATACCCAAAATCAGAAATTAAACCACATACATAACAAGTTGTTTCATATTTTAAACATTATCACAACATACATTTATTATGCCTACCATTTCTCTATCATCACTATGCATAGATTATACCACATCTCACATATGACCCATATTATCATTCATTACATAAAATAATGAATCACCACTTCACCTACTTTTGACTCAACCATGCCTAAACAAACCTAACTCCACCATGCCTAAACCTGAATCAAATGCCTACGACCTGACTCAACCATGCCTATAACCTAACAAATCTGTCTAAATCCATGCCTAAACCAACCTGACTCAACCATGCTGACTCAATCCATGCCTAAACTAACCTGACTCAATCCATGCCTATAACCTGACTCAATCCATGCCTAAATAACCTGACTCGATCCATGCCTAAACCAACCTGACTCGATCCATGCCTATACCAACCTGACTCCATCATGCCTAACTCACCTAATTTCCATCCATATCAACACAAAAAATACCATGTATCTCATCAACACATCAACAAATCAAAAAATACCATGTATCTCATCATATAAATAAATCAATGTGTATCTCAAATATACATGGCTATCTCATCATGTCCATCATCTCAAAATCACTGGCATACAGGCCGATATACAATACAAAATGTCATCGGCACGCAGGCCGGTCTCATATATATAATAAAATAATGAATCAATACAAAATATCTTCGGCACGCAGGCCGGTATATGCTCAAAATATACAAAATCACTCATACATCCTCACTATCTTCGGCACGCAGGCTAGTATGTGATCAAAACTATAAATATCTCTTGGCACGTAGGCCGGTATATATCACACAAAAACTATCATACATCAAAAATTAGGTGACCGCAAATCAGGCATCTCGGTGGATGTCCTCCATCTCTGTATCACCTATACCCTCAGCCTCCTGGGTCCCTGCTGGCACCTCAACTGGAGCTGGTCTCTGTGTGCTAGTAGCCTCTTCCTGATCAGGCCTCAGAGCTCACTAACCCTCTGTGCTCTCCACACTGTGAGTGTGGGATCTCATCCTCTCACTAGACGCCTGCTATGCACTGTACTTGGCATAGGATATAAAGTCTATCCCAGCCACCATCAGCTGGTCCTGATAGTACCTAGCCTCACCTAGGGCATCCTGTAACCTAGATATAGGCATGGTCTATGGTGGTCCCATAGGTCTCGGCCCCTATACCTATCCTGTGGGACCCTGTCCCACTCCTACCTGTGAACTGGGACCCGGTCCCGGTGCCTATGATGGTGGTGCCTGTGGTGGTGCCCCCTACCCTTGTGCCTGTATCTGGGCCTATAAGACCCCAATCTATGCCTAAGCTATGGCCAACTGGCACTGTAAACCTGCCACCTGAGCCTGTAAGGCTGCCACTTGACCATCCACCTCCTCTTCATCTCCATCTCCTCCACTAGCCATCTGGGCCCGTATATTGGCCACCTGTACACGTAGCTCTGCTACCTCTGCATCCGAGCCCTCTAGCTATGTCTACAGTATACCCAACTGGGTAATGAGAGTAGCCACCTGTCCCTATAGGGCGTCTCTCTGCACTGTAATGATAGCTAGATCTGGCTGCCCCGGTCTGGGTGGTATGGCTCGTATGTGAGCCACCCACCACTGTCTATACCTGTCTATACACCTGGCGTCATCTATCCTCTAGTCCACTGGCTGCTCCTCCTGCCTTGTGGGCACTGTAGGCTGTGGTAGAGGTAAGGGCCTCTCCACGTCATCTCTCCAGTACTATGGGAAGGGTAGAGGAATGTCCTATACTAGCCCAAACTACTGTCGGACTCTATCTACTAGGATAATTTCATCCTCCCCGACACGGTGACCCTGTATCCATCTCTCTAACTGGAGCTCAGCTAGCTCCTCATGCATATGCCTATATGAGGGGAATCCCACATATGGCCTCCATATAATGTCCACTACAGACAACCCCTCTAGTAATTTCCAAAAATGGGCTACATCATGTGTCAGCTTATAAGATCTCCGCTCTCCTATCACCGAAACCCATCTCCTGTACCCCACCCATACAAATCTAGGTGGGAATGCATCGACTTGGGGCATCCCTATAGGACGCAATCAAACTATGTGCTCGTACGCCCATCAGTGTAGTATAATTATATAGCATAGGCTAAACCTGCGCAGCCACCCATATGCCCACAACTCCCTGTACAGCTGCACCAAGAATGTTGGTGCCTAGGAAAAGTGGGTCTCATGCACCACCATATCATAGAGTACCCCCATCAGTGATCAGGAAAAGAAACCACCCTCTGCATCTGGCAGTGCATAGCAACACACTGCCTCCATCAACAGAACCACTAGCCTCGTCTCCCCTACGCTAGGTACATCTCTCCATAGCTCAAACTGGTGCTATAGAATCTCAGATCGACCATCCTAGACCATGAACCTGGACCATCGCTAGTGACCTTATACCTCATGTGCTCACTATACCTTGCGGCACTGTTACCTGTGTTGTTGACCTAATGACCTTACCTAGCCTATTGTTGTACCATTTATCCTGACCCTACCTTTGGTGTACCAGAACATACCTAAACATTCCTGCACCTAACCTATGTCGTGTTTCCTGACCATATCCTATACCTTGGATAATAGAATCACTTCAACCTCATTTGGATAAACCTATCAACCTTAGATGATGTAGAGTTTACTTTCTCTTCAACTCGATAGCGTGCTGCAGTTTATACATGTGCGTACATTTGACTGTTACTACCTTTGACCCTGACCAATTACCTCGATTACCTGAGTATACCTTTAAACATTTTCCCCCGTTCCCCACCTTCTCCTTTCTCACATTCACCTTTTATCAAACCACTCACCGATTCTGCCTTTGGCCTCGTCAGTTCCTGGTTTGAGGGGGATCACCTTTACCCACACATGGGGCAACCACATCTTATTTTTGTTAGTATCGCTTACCAATACAAGCTACACAACAAAAAGGGGCAAAATGTAGACACTAAAATTAGGTCACACTCCCCTTTGATCCCTCGGAAAATAAGCACCCTTCATCACATTCACCTAGCCATGGCCCCCTTCACCCCACTAATATTAATTTAATTAAATTAATTCATTATCCTCACCATATTTATTATTTAAATATCTTAATTTAAATAATATCCACACATACACTTCACTTAGACACCTCATCAAGCTAACTCACCCTAAGACCTATTCTTAGTAAGCTGCCATAACTAACTAAGACTTACCTAAACCCTAAAAATCAATGCCTACATTCCCTCTAACCACATTCCCACATGCTTATAAGAAGCTCCCAGTCTAATCCATGGGTTAACGACATGAGATCTGAGGAAATCAAGAGGATCTCCCTAGTTTAGTAAACCTAGGAAATCCCACCTTGACTGATGCCGGTTACCCCTAACCATCGCCGGTTAAGCCAGAACCACCGTCGGTTACCCTTTTAACCCCAAAACAACCTTATTCTCAAGGTTGGAAGAAGGTTGGAAAAGATTGGAAAAGTTGGCAAACATTAGCACATTCCAGAGAGATATCACATCTTCTGAGAGTGAATTCCAATGAGAACACACATGCAAGGAAGGAGATCAAGCATCTTTTCCTGCACAACCATCCCAGCAATGATCTGATCTAACCAAGCAAAGAGGAATGTACATGCAGCCATGTAGAAGATTTCCTTCAGTTGGTGATCACCTGCAGCCTTCAAAACCTCTCATCAACACCTCCAGCCCTCACTCACAGGCATCCAAGACCAGAATCCAAGTAAGTAGACATTATACTTCTCTGGTTTATTCCATTTCATCATTATATTATCATATTTTGTTTACCTAGCCACCCATTGACCTCCCCCAACACTCACCCCTCCATATACCCATTAAAACCCCACCAAATCCTACCTAAATCACCCAATACCTCATCCCGACCAACCAAAGTCCATTGTGCAATCACAAAGGAGACCTAAATCTTGTTCTGTGGCATTCCCAAAACTCCACAGTAACTAGCACTGGTTACACCCAACTGTTGCCGGTCACCCTTAACTGACATCGGTTACTGTATTTTCCCATACAACCCAAAATAGTGACCTATCCACCTAATTCCCTTTCACCCTCATTCACTTGTGATCTACCTGAGACCTCTGTCAGACCTGCAGAGACCCAGAACCAGTTATTTGACCTTCGGATCCTATTCTAACCTAGCCTGTTAGATTAGATCTATTTCTTATTGTGTTTTAAGTGAGATACCTAAATTATTTCGAATTACAATATGATTTACCTTATTTACCGCATTAAATTGTTTAAAACAGTGGACTGACAACCATCTAGGAAGTATCACACTTCCCGGATCTAGCATACGCTAGGCAGTTCACTGCATATATTGTTTAACTTTTTCTGGTGGTCTTGCTTTGTATTACAAGTAGTTCCTCCTAGCCAAAAGGAAGCTCTCACAATCAGCTGTGGATTTAGAAGTCATACGTGCATAACAACCCATAAACCAACATTTGAATAGGTATTCCTCCTCGGCCCGTTACCCTATTTGTTTCATCAATACTTCAAAAGAAACGATCTAGAAAATGGTGAAACAGGGACCTTACATCATCTTGTACATTCTTGATTCGAGCGCTTGCCAGTTATAAGTGCTGGATGGGATGAGGTTACTAGGTCACTTCAATGGAAGTCAGCTAAAGCCCTACTATAAATGAGTCTTCTTGGTGTTTGTAATAAGGCACTATTGCCAGTTAGCTTAGAATTTCCCTTTATAATTTTTCTTTCTTATGTTTCCCTTTCTCATTTCTTGTTCCTTTCTTTTTGTTTCATTTTTACACCTTGCGCACTGGTAACCACATTATTTTTTCTAAGGTTGTGTATGTGCATAGGACAACACATATATTTTAGTGAGGGGTAGAAGTAATACGAGGTGTAGGCCTGTGATAAAAGTTTTTGCTAGTAGTAGAAGTTGTGGTGAATAGCTCGATTGAAGAATAAAAAGTGCGTAAGGTGGAGAAAGTGCACGAGGAAACGGTATATACTAGATTATGGTGTTAAAAAGGCTTTGTAGAAACCATGTACAAAAACGATGAAGAGTGCATGAACAACATGAGGTAGGTGAGGGAAAAAATTAGGTAAAAGGATAGAAGAAGTGCCTTCGGTGCTATAGACTACGCGTAAGAGTCTTCGGTCGGGTTGAAATTGTTCTCGCCAGAAGGTTGTCAAGTTTTTCACGTAGGATTAAGTGTGTGGATAAGGGTGCTTAAATTTGGTTTAGTGGAAAAAGCTACATTTAATGTTAAGGTAGGTTGGTAGGTGATATAGCATTTAATGCTAGATATAAGGAAAAGCTATAAATACAAGGTTAGATAAGTCATTTGTTACTTTGTGATTATTAAGTAAAAGAATCTCTTGCAAACTAGAGCATCCAAAGAGAAATTTTTGCGAAGAAAGGAGAATCCAAGAAATTTGAGTGAGCATCTAAAGTCGATATGCAAACTAGAGGGAAGGAGTACACAGACATGAGGAAGGTTATGTGAAGAGCGCTATCTTGTGGAATGATTTCCTAGTTAGGGTTTGGCAGCTAGGGCACAGAGAAAGAAGGAATCATTTCAAGAGTTGAAGCTTCGGAGTGAGCTTTGGGATTGAATAGAGTAGTAAGGTAGAGCAATAAGAAGGATTGTTTAAGTTTAGCCCAACCAAAAGAATGACACCAAGGAAACCAACCGTTTCACCAAAGAAAACAAAGGGAAAGGGCAAGGGAAAGAAAATCACTGCCGCCATGAGCACCAATGTATAATGGTATGTGGAAATGTAGTACCCAAATGGGGTATTGCTAGGGAAAGAGGGGGAGTCACACTTAAGGAAGATGGGCGTGAGTGATTATAACCATCACACGAGCACAATGGAGAAGGATATGGTGCTAGAGTTGGTCTGACAAACTAACAATAAGATGCCAGATGGAATGCCCATTTACAATGATTAGGTAAAGGTAAAATTAGAGAAGGTTGGGTTATTACAACTATATGATTTGCCATACTTTAGCAAGTATGAGAACCTTTATCAGTGGCTGATGTCACACATGCATGAGGATCATTTTTATTTCACATGGCACAAGATGCACATCACACCACAACTGATATCCAAGTTCACATGCCTCAATTGTGAAGGAGATAACATTGATGATGATTTGAGTGATAAGGAGGCTATCAAGGAAACTGTAGCCATGTATGAATACAAGAAGGGGTTGTGATACTTTGACATCACCGAGATACCAAACCCAGTGATCAGGATGGCCTCACATTTGGTCACCAAGCTCAATGACCAGGAACAATGGACACAAGTAAACAAGGCATGACTAAATGTATGCTAGAATATATCAGAAGGAACCATCTACAACTTGTCTAATTTCATCATGGATGAAATTATAAGAAGCGCGCAAGAGGGAGAGAAGATACTCTTCGGTAATGTCCTTCTCACCATTGTATTTTTAGATATTCGAGTGCCCGATGGGCTAAAAAAATTTGTTCAGGAGTATCCAGAAGAGGATCCCTTTCCCACAAAGAGGTTTGCAAAATACACTTGTGAAACCATGTCGGCCACTCACAAGGTGTGCCTTGAGAAGTGGTATAAGTGAATACGTGATGCATTCAAGGCTGAGTGAAGGATCCCAGAGTAGTTGCCCATGCTCGTGAATGGGGAGGTAGAATTTGCAATATACCAACACTTCTGCATTGGTAGATTTATATTGATAGATGAGAACATGAGCGCATGGTGTAAGCTACCCTTATCCTTCACTGCATAATAGTTCCAAGCTAGAGTTAATCGGATCAAGGAGGCCAAGAGGCTAAGGTTTGACCTTAGTGAGGTAGATATAGACCACCGCAAGATGCATTAGAAGATGGTCTACCCAAAGAAGTGCGCGTACGTGGAGATATATGTCTCCCACGAGATACAAATGATGAAGCCTTTAATGCTACCAATTACAGGAAGGACTGCAACAAGGGTGTATCTGCATATAACGCCAAAAATTGAAAAAGGTGCGTACTTTGAGAATGATGGCTCCATCCCTGAAGACCCTACTGAAAGGAAGAAGTCCAATCCTAGAAAGAGAGAAAGAGAAGAGGTGTAGAAGGCACCAAGTGTTCAAACCACACAAGCAGTGAGCGCACCGGGTGTAAGTGCTAAGCCTAGTACTTACGTGTGGAAAAATAAATCTCCTATCAAGGTGAAGACCCCAGAAGAAGATGCACTTGAGTACGAAGATCCCCTCACCTAGGAGGAATCACTAATGAAGACATCACCTATCAAAGAAAAATAAAGAGAAGAATCCTCTGTACTGGAACACCCAGTAAGGAAGAAGCACAAGGTGATGGATGAGGCCGATTTAGAAGAGACGGAGAACTTAGATGCCTACATCAGTGACAAGGATGATGATGATGATGAGCCAGAAGAAGGTGAAGACCATCCTGTCTACAAGATACACGATTCTAAAGAAGAAGGAGATGAGGAGGAGGATGAAGAAGAAGCTGAGACTCAAGGCAAGGGGGTAAGTGGGGGAGAAGATACAAAGGATCAAAGCAACCCAAGCCTCATGAAGGAACAAATAGATGAGGCCGCACAGAAATAAGTGGTGAAAATCATCAAGGACCTGGTGGAATAAGAAGTAGAACATAGTGTGGATGTGGTGATGAAGGAAGTTGAGGAGGAAAGAATAGGAAAAGAATATGGCATCATGGGAGGAGATCCCAGTTTGGCTTTTCCAAAAGCCGTACGCACGGGGAGAAAGAGAAAAAAATCATCCCAAGTTCAAGGAATGGGCTACATCGATGATCCAAACAAGGTGTTGAGCATGTGCTTCCAAAGCACCATGCCAATGGAACAAATTTTAGCCATGGCTTCATTTAATGAGGAAGGTACATACCCTCAGAATAGGAAAATGCTATCATCGACATTTGAGTCCCACATTGATGAGCCTAAGTTTGAGGTAAGCCATGGGGAATTGATGAAAGTGCCAAAAAAAGAAGGTATAAACCCCTTGGTGAATGCTCAATGATTATCAGATGAGAAAATTTGTAACTCACTCAACAAAGTTTCAATTGAGGTTGAAGCCAGGCTCTTTAGAAGAAATGACAGGGTAAAGTTCCTAGAGGCAGAACTGGAGAAAAGGGAAGAAGAGCTCCTTGAGATAAGTAAGGATCTGAAGCAGGAGGAAATAATTAGTGCTCAGTTAGGGCGTGAGCTAAAGGATGAAAAGGGAAGAGTGTGCGAGGCATACAAGAAGATAGAGATGATCATAAATGCCATTGTCTTAAAGCATCTAGACTTAACACCATCCACATAAAAATATGGATCATCCTTGCAATTCCTAGAGGACTTGACCCACATACTCAATATGGAGAGGTGGCCACTGGCCTTAGAATCTGTAGAAGAGGCATTGGCGCACCAAGAAAAATAAAATAAGATGAAGGTTGTGGAAATTGTTGCTTAGTACAACAAGATCCTCGCTGATGTAAAATCAACCGCGCAAGTTGCTGAGGTCGCCTATGATAATTACGTGGACATGGATAGAGAGGAAAGTATATTAGTTGCCACCCATGAAGAAAAATTCAATTAGTTCCAAGAAAAGAACAAGGGGAATAGGGCTGAGTGGGACAAAATCCTAGCCGAAGTATAAAAGAAATCAGAGGCCATTGAGACCTTGTGGGTCTCAATCAAGAACCGGCTGAAGGAATTGTACCTCCAAATCACTCGGAGGATGGATGCGCTCAAGGATTTGGGAAAAAAATTGGAGGAGATCATAGAAAAAATGAGCACTAAGGGGGAGGAGTTGAGTTTTGAAGAAGTGAGCACCTTGGTGGGTGACCTCTGTCAGCAAGCTCAGGATGAGGTCAACACTTGGGGAAAACTAGAAGAATAATTAGGGAAGGATTTCCCTCTCCTCCTCCAGAAATAAAGTTCCCCATTCTTTCATTATTTTTCCCAATTCTTCATTCCTTTATTCTTCCTTCCCAACCATTTTCAAGGACCTGCCATTATTTATTTTTTATTGAAGAGTGTTTCCAAGGACAGAGAACAAGCATACTATGGGGTGATGTTGGGCCCCAAAATATCAGCTAATTACAAGAAGGCGCATGAGCATGTGGGACCTAGTTAAAGAAGGGTGTGTGGGTTGAAGGTGTGTAGGGAAGGATTCTGGCAGGATTTTATAGAACACACAGTGCACACATGAAAGGAAAAACATGTTTTGTACTTAGCCGCATTTGGCATCCCAGGCAGCACACAAGAAAAGCATGACCCTTGTGGATAAGGTGCCATCCTAGAGACTATGGGATCAAAAAGGGAATATTATAGGCATGTGATGGAAGGTTATAGAAGAAATAATTGCAAGGAGTGGATATCTCAGATCTATGAACGCATGCTCTTATGGAGGACCACTTTGACACTTGGCGACCAATCTATAATTTTTGGAAGGCATAGCGGTGGGTGCTAAGGTTATAAATACAAGCACTCGGTAGAAGAAAGATATAGAAGGTAGAGAGGAGAAAAGGGAGGAAAAGCCTTGTAGAAACATATGAAGAATGCTATGGGTTAGGGATTAGGATAGCTCTGTGAGTGATAGCACATTTAAGGGGATGGGTTTTCAACCTTCTTTGTAATATGATGAGCATAATATAGCTTTGATGCATGACTTGGCTCTGCATAGTTATACGAGGATTTTTTATGACCTCAAGGGATGTAATGTGGGTTATTGACTCTATTAGTATGAATAAAATTCTCTGTTATAAATAATCTATGTGTTCAAGGGTATGATACTTATACATTTCCCTTTTGTATGAACCATCTCCATATGTTGTTTATTATTTCTCTTTTCTACATACAATGAGATGATAACTTGTTCTAAGTTCTTAAAAATGTTGTATAGTTCTTTTCTATCCTAGATTTGATTATCTGTCCTAATATGATGCATTCTCATGAAACTCACATAAAGGAGAGAATTAACACTCACACATACCTTGGGTGAGCGCCCAACACCTGCTAGGTGATAGGCCGACTTGCATGGGATTAGACTATTAGTCTAAAGGCATGAAATATGACTACACCTTGACTCCCTTCCTTTGGATCATTGAACCCCTCCTTACCCCAACCTCCCCCATCATGCTACCCTCCCCTAATTTCCTTACCCCACCTGAAAAGTTGCATTAGTGATTCGCCCACCTACCCATTCCCATTTCCCACTCCACTCACCCACACCACCTTCCTTAGTTTGGAAAGTCACAAGAGAAAATCACCTGCATTAAACATTCTTCCCCAACTCACTTCACCATCTATCTCAGCAAGTCACTCATGTGACTCACCAACTCTTCCTCTCCTAGCTAACTGACCCAACTCTCCCTCTCCCAACTCGTGAAACCATCTTTCCCTGCCCAGCTCACCCGACCAACTCACTTTGCCTCGCTCACCTTGCTCATCCAAATTATCATGTCACTCACGCATCTCACCGCCTCACTCTCACTCATGCTACTCATGCCACTCATCCAACTTGCCATTCTATTCAAACAAATCACCACGCTAGTCCCCAATTTACCACACTACTCACCTAACTCACCACACTGCTCACCCAACTCGTCGCGCCAATACCCAACTTACCACACCGCTCATCCAACTCTTCGCACCTCTTACCCAACTAGCCACACCACTCACCCAAATTACTAATTCTCTCACCCAACTCATCATGCTACTCCCCAAACTTGTCGCGTGGCTCACCCAACTCATCACCCAACCTGAAAATATAGCTTGCCAACTAGTTTTCCACTTAGCTCACTGAGTCTCTCCACTCACCATTTTCACATCCTATCACTTCCATCCACTTTTATATATACCCATCAACTAGTTCACATTTACACATGGTTAAGGAAACACTATCCTCACCTCTCCTAAGCACACCTTTGCTAAGGTTCATATTTACATCTTCTTCAACTGTCACTTTTTATCCTGCATTATGTTGGGGTAACCTATGGATCCAAAAGTTTTACTTGAGGTGGGTACTACAAAACACCCTTCTCGTCAATTCTATGACATCCAATCAACAATAATCTTATTCAATCAACTCAATAGTCTTCGCCTTACAAAATCAACCTATCGATTCATTCGCAGACTCCATCTAAAGTGGCCTATTGATCACATTTCTAGTTTCCTGCCTATCTAGTCAACCATATAAGCATGTAACTGTGGAAATTTCCATGACCCCCATCTTGTATTCAATTTTTGTGTTGCATCTTTCTTGCTGCAACACACAACCTAAAAAGGGGAAAATGTAGACACTAGAAAATGCACATTACGCATGAGGTCTCTTATTCAAAATATACCAAAAACTTCATAAAACATAAAAAATCCCAAAAAATCAAATAATCCCACAAAAGTAAATAAATTTTTTAAAACCCCACAAAAATGGGGATAAATACACCTTACCACTCATTTACTAGCATCCACCCACTCACATTTAATTTTGTCCACCCCACCTACCCATGTTCATGTCTAATGCATTATGGACCCTATCATTGCACACATATATGTCCCATCCCCCCATGCACTCCAAATATATAAAATCACCCTCTCCCACATCATTTCATCCTCTCTTAACAACTCTTGGACCCTTGACTCTTAATAGACTAAGGTTATACTTGATTTTTCTTGCTCTCTTGCTTACATATCTCAGTTTTGCAGGTATTGAGGAAGTGAAAGAAAAACATAAAGGATTGATACAAATTGTTGTAACACTATTTTATAAGAATTTCAGCACATCCACTAATCGTAACTGTGATTGGCTTGCGATTTTTAGCGAATCATAATTGTGATTATCTTGTGATATGAGTCAGGTATATTTGTCATTTTCATTTATTATTTTTTCATTTTAATCAATAAAATGTATTTTATCTCCTTAAAAGGGTTAGGAATCTGACCAAGGAAGGTCCCTTAACCACCAAAGACAACTAATATTTTTCAAATGTGCTTATGTGCAGATTTAGATTCAAATTTGGAAGAGATTTACCCACTTTATTCAATGGAAGAAACCACATTTGTCCATCTCTTCACAATGGCAGTATAATCCCATTTTTAGTAGCATTGATTTTGAGTTTTCATATTAACTAATCCATTTTTCAGGTGATCCAAATCTAGGAAAACAATTTTTTTTACAAGATCCCATTCTATTGGTGTTGGAATGCTCCATGATTAAACCTGCAACACAGAGTGTAGTAAATTTCCATGATAAAGAATTACACTTTAACTCAAACGAAAATATTTAATGTAAATGAAAAATGAAACTATAAATAGTGAAATAAAGAGATGTAAAATGTGAAAGTAATACGCCTATTTATTTTGTAGAATTGTTTTTCCCATTCTTTGCTTGTACTTGAAGATTTTGGATTGCTAAACTATTATGAAGAATTGGGGATGATCATTCACCAATTTTTCTGAGAAGATGATCATTTTTATTGCTAAACTATTATGTATGTAATTGATTTAAAGAATTTTCAATATTTATTAGAGGACTGAGATCAAATGAATATAATAGTAAAAAGCAAGATCTAGCTTAACACTTGCAAACATGGGACACCCACAATGTTCTAAGACAATCAAGTCCCTTTGATTAAAGCAATGTCATACAAGAAGGAATGACTCCAAAAAAATTAGACACCCATGACGTCAAAAAATAAACAAGGAACTTAGGCCACAATCAGAGTAACAAACAAATACCTACACACATAGCTAGTAAGCATGTATAGAAATAAAGAGTATCATAATGTCATAAAATGATATAAAAGAGCAGATGAAACCAAAAGCTTTCAACACCATATAAGACACGTGTTATTCTTGTTAGTTCAAAAGATAACAAATACATTATGTATGTAATTTATTTAAAGAAATTTAAATCTTTAATAGAGGAATGAGATCAAATGAATATAATAGTAAAAAACAAGATCTAACATGCAAAGTACAATTAAGTGTGCAAGATAGGAGATGTGAGTGACTTAACTTTTATCTAGAGATATGGAGGGATTATGGAATGGGAATTGAGTGGAATAATATTATTTTGAATTATTTATGCTTCGTCTGAAAAACTGTGATTTGAAAGTGTGTTAAACAATACCATCAAAAAGATGATAATACCAACACTTGGTAGTAGTGTCCTAGTAGTGAGTGAAGACCTGGTTCTTTAAGGATCCATCAATGTCACATTCACTTCAATTTTTATCCATTTTAATTTTTTGTAGGGTTTTTCTATCACACATGTACTTGTAAAACAAACCCTAGCTACCCACACAAGGCTCAAACACAAATTACATGAAATAAATAATGCATATGCTTGAGTCAGACTGACTTCAGTGGTCACCCCAATGTGATTTTCATTGAGTGTTCCACTAAATTTTAGAATATATGTAGTTATCATGTGTGTGTGATTGAAATCATGTCCCTTGAAGCTAGGTTACCCTTGTGTCAGTCACACCAAGATAACGAGCTACAATTACTTTTCCCCCTGAGATGAATGTGTGAGATGGAATTTAGAAATGTCCCTTACTATGCATTGAATGATGCAACCCAAATGAAATATTTGAATGCTGCTCCTTTTCTTAAGTAGTAGATGGTAAGTACTAGCCCCAAATTGTCCAACCCCTAATAATGGTAATTCATGTATATATATGAGTCACTTGTTTGAATTTTAGCATTAAAAACTAAAAATATGACCCAAAGTGATTAAAAAGACTCTAGAAAATATACCAAATGTTTTGGAAATTCAAAATAAAAAAAGGAGGGAAAGGGACAGAAGCACCCATAGGGGAAAATAGCGCTTGAGGAGCTCCTATCCCTAATGGGAGGTAGTGTCCAAGATGCTTGGAATATATAATGGTTAATATAAAGCTAGGTCACATGTTTTCTAGTGTCCAAAAGTGAAGTGATCATTCCAGAAAAGTAAATACTACGAGTGTGGGAAAGATAAAAGTAATGAAATAGAAAAATAAGTGTTGTTAATGTCTAGTCTTCTTGCTTAGGAATCATGCGTATAAGAACATAACTAGAGGCGCTGATGTAAGTAGAAAGTGTGTGATTTCTTGACTACATTTACCCCAAATTTATGCTAGTGAATGAATATTTCATAGCATAAAGTAGATAATAAGAGTGTACCTTGTGGAAAACTGAAGGGAGTTGTAACTAATGGCGTGCCAAATGAGAAATATGTTTGATACTGTGTTGAATGGAGATTGTGAAATGTGCATAATGGAATGTAGAAGAGGATAAGTATCCTAGGGGTAACCTTATGTGCATAGTAGAGGTGATGTATGCATGTGTTCCTTAGATATTGTTTTTTTTGGAGCATTGTTGTGCTTGATATTGTTCCTTGTTCCATTTTGTGTACTACCCTTTTTTTGGAGTAAGTGTTAACACCAAAATTTACACCTTTACTGAAATTGGGTTCAACATTTCAGTGAAACGTTGTTAGAACACGAATTTGTGGGTTGCTCATGATATTTCACTAGATGGAAGGGTTGATTCCCTTTATCCTAGTTTTTTGTAACTAATCCTATACCAACTCTCTAATCTAAACTATCTAACATAAGCTAAAAATTCCAAGGAGATAGGGTTAGAAGGAAGAGAAAAATGAAAAATGAAGGGGAGATGATGTACTAAAATAAAAGTTGATAGACACTCTCCATGAGGGGAAAAAGAGAGAAAATTCAGAAGGAGAGGTTAGACATAAGTGATATAGACCAAAGCTACATTTAACGCCTCTATTCTCACACAAAACAAAACAAAATAGAACCTGCAAAGGAGAAATAAATGTACAACATACCTAATAGTGAATGGAGAGGAAAAAATGTAATGAAAAATGAGCTAGGGCAGAAAAGGAGCAATAAAACAAGATTTTATTGCCAAAAAGGATGAAAGTACCATCACATGCGAAGTATAAGACACAAAAAACACATTTCCAAGACCAAATGAAGGTTTATAACTCATAAATACCTGGAAAACTGTTTTGGCATGGTTCCTTTTCATTTTGAGAGAATCTTCCTTTATACATAATAGACTTTCTAATATATATTGAATGAGAAAAAGAAAGAGGGAAAAGATATTTGAACATGCAAAAATATAGCTCAACCACCAACCAAACACATTTAAACACCTATGAAAGAACATGGGCCACTGATAAGGCCATCCCTCTATGTCATTACACTTTCAGAAGGAAGTATGGGCATCATTTATCATTAATTTGGTTGGCAGAAGTGGTTGAACACTTTTTGCAAGAAAAACTACCTTTTTTTCTTTTACACCCATGTTTGAATTTTTGACCCACCAAACTTCACCAGATCTAGAATTATATCAAGCTAAAATATAGCTCCTGAAGAGACCTTTCCAACACAACCATTTTTATACAATTTTGATCCCCTTCACAAAATTTATGCTAAAAAACTATTGTCGTTTGCTCTGTTTCTTTCCTTTGTGTTTACTTCATTTTTGAGTGTTTCATAGGATTTTGAATGTTTGGTGGCATAGAACTTTCTTACATGATGCAGAATTCTACTCCCTTGTTATGTGGATTTCTAAAACCCATGGTTAAAATCCTTCATTCTACGGACTTGGAGAGTTTGCGGAACACTAGTCTGTAATAAGTCCACAGAACACTAGGATAGTGTTTGACGAATTCAACCTTAACTTCCTTTCATGTAATGGAATTCCATCCTTCAACGCACGACATTCCAAAATGGTGACCAATTTCCTTTGTTATATAAATTTTTAAGTCCATGGAACAATAATATTTTGAGAAGCCCACGGAACACTAAGTTAGTGTTCCATGAATTTTAAACTTAGCCATTTTCCAACTTGTTTTCCTTTGGCGTATGGATCTTTATGGATTGTTCATTGTGCATTGCAGCTCTTTTTGAGAAGAGCCCATGTTTCAATTTTTTCCACAAAACACTAAACTATTTTTCCATTTCTGTGGAAGACCGAGACCTTAATTCCTTTCTTTCGTGGACTGGGAGAGTCCTCAAAATGATTTGTTTATGTACTCTATAGAACATTTAGTTATGTTGTTCCGTGAATTTCCTGAGTTGAAAATATTCCTAAGTCCCAAAATGATTTCCTTTGTTTCACATATTTTGAATTTTTTTGGAATGTTGTATGCTTAAGAAACCCATGAAAAACTAGGATAGTGTTCCGCATCTTCTATCTTTAGTCACTTCCAAACTTCACCTTTTGGGCTCCTCACAACATATGACTCTCACTATCCTTGCATCGCGACATCTGAGGAACAAAACCCATGTTTAAAATTTACATGTAAGTCTTGTTTTTAGTGAAAATCCACTTAAGTATCCTTTTTACCATTCCTTTGTTTCGTAGACTTGGAGATTCTATGGAACATCGAGTTCCTGAAATCCATGGTACACTAGAAGGCAATGTTCCAAGGTTTTTTCAAAAAAAATTCTTCTAAGTCCAAAATTGATTTTGGAAGTTTTCAAAATATAGTAGGGGATAATTTGGACAACATATTTGATGACTCAACGGGGTTATCTTCCTACTAGATATAAAGATCAGTGGCCTTTTGAGTATCTATTGAGTATGGAGTCAAGCCTGAAAAACTTGAAAACTGATCAAAAATTGAAATTATTACCCTTGAACCTACATGAAGTACTACATAAACTTAGAGATGATATGTAACTACCTTGGAATTCTCTTGAAGCTGATTTCTTGTAATTTTTGAATAAAATTTGTAAACTATCCCAGAAAACTGATTTCTTACCAAGGAAAGAACATAGAGAACCCTGATTTTTGCAAATTATATTGGGGTTGAAAGAATGACATTGAAGCTGCCCCAAACACTGTGTTTCCACTATGGAATTTATCTTAAATGGAATTTGTAATAAAAACAAATCCCCACAAAAAATATGTACAAAAATGAAAAAACATACATGTTCTAAGAGGAAACATGCAAAGTGTGCAAAAACATTGTTTTGTAATAAGCAAACCTAAACTACCCTACTCTAACCAAAGGAAAATGAATCTAAAGAAAACATAATACAAGATAGGAGGATTATATTTCTTTCCTTACAAAATATGGCCATGTGATTAGTTTGGAAACAAAATCACATGGTAGGAGTGAAATCATAGCCTACATATCCATATTGCTCAAAGTATAAATTGAAAAAAAGAACAAATACCTCCTCAAGTTGTTCTGCATTTGGTTGGAGGTATTGAATTTGATATTTGATTCTTTGATGGTCTTCCTCATGCTCTGAAATGATCATGACCAGTGGAAAATTCTTGTGTGGATATAAACTATCCAAACATTATATTGGGCATGGAATTGTCCTTACGTTTTGCCCATCTTCTTTACATGAAACTCCATGAATGTAGCTAGTAGAGGCATAATCCTCTTCATTGTGGGTGCTTGCAAGATGAATCAAAACTTATTTTGTTGGCTCTTACACAACCATATTTTTTTCCACTTTAGAGCATAAGTTTCCTTCCTCTTCATTTTTACCCCAGTTTGGGTTTTTTCCAAGAGTGAAGAAAGTTCTGCACATGTAGAGTGATGAGGGTCATCGCATTCAGTAAAAACCTATTACTCACTTTGAATATATTCTTCCTTAAGGCCTTATAATCCATTAGTTTTTAAAAACACCTCTTCTCCTTTAATTCCAATATTATTTTCCTTCAAAACTACCTAAGTTTTCTTTATATTCAACTCCTCTTTTTGCACATTTCTAACATGTTGATCCTCCCAATCAAAATCAAACCAATCCTCAAATGTCATACAATTTTTTTTCTTGGTGAAATTGGTTTGAGATGAGATAAAAGCAAGGGGATGCTAATTAGGTGCATTATTAGACATATATGATTTGGGCTCAAGATTTCTGATTTCATCATTTGTAGAAGTCAGATGATCCTCCAAAACATAACCCAATTTATGTAGTTCCTTTTCTACATTAAGAGAGTAAACATCTCTGTCTAGCGAGTGTTGGATAAAAGATTATGATGACATGTGAAATACCAAAATTCCTCAAATATCTATGAAATTTTTTTGGAGGGATGGGTAACACCTTGGGTGGAGATGGGAGGGAATTTTACAAAGCACAAGGGATTTCTTGGGCATTGTAAACTTTTAGAGCAATAAAAGAAGAACTAGGAAGCAAAGGATCTTTTTGAGTTTGGGATGGAATAATAATTTTTATTTATTTGCACAAGGGGAAGGGATAATTTGGGATGGTGAGGTAATAATGGGAGAAATGGGGATGGGTTTTCTTTATACAACTTGAATGATCATTTTCTCAGCTTAGAATACAATGGTAAAATCTTGAGGAAGACTGTTGCCTCTTAGGGATTGAATTAATACAACCAAATCAAAATCGAAGGACTTCAAATAATACAAGAATACTATACCTTGTGAGGGTTTGAATTCTTGAGGAATTATATACCAAGTCCTTGTGATTCTGATGTTGAAATCTGAGATGAAATCTATTAAAGCTTGATGTATTTTACTGAGGTGTTCCATTAGAGAAATTAAATCTGCATTCTGCTTGAACTGGTTGTGTAGTTGTTCTCTTAGCTGATCCCATGTGGGAATGGATTGTTGAGATAAAATATTGTACCAATATATTTCTTTACCAATGAATGATGAAATAAGAAGCCTGAAGAAAATATTTTATTTTCTAATATTGTGAATGACACAATAGTTTGTTATATCTTGAATGTGATCAATAGGATATTGATCTCCATTTCTATAGAAAAGAGGTAGGTTTTAGGGATATTTTGGGGGCATCATCCCACTGTTGTAAATGAATGGGGATAAAATTGAAATGATAGAATTGAAGAGCTCTTTGGAGAGCCATGAGAGAAATGGAAACATGAAAATGAGTGGATATATTGAGGGGATGGTCTACATACCCAGAGAATGGGTTTCTTTGAACAATGAAGTCACCAGATTTGTGGAGAACTACCTCCAAAGGTTTAATACCACCAAGAACATATTAATATTACTGGTATGAAGTTATAGAGTGCTTCAAACTTGTCGCAACAAGCATGACAAAACTATTAGTACCAAAATTTACACCCTTTCTAAAATTGGGTTCAACATTTTAGTGAAATGTTGTTAGAACATGAGTCTCTGGGTTCTCAGGATCTTTCACTAGATGGAAGGGCTGGTTCCCTATATCCCAGTTCATTACAAATAATCATATACCAACTCTATACTCTAAACTATCTAACCTAAGATAAAAATTCTAAGGAGATAGGGTTAGGAGGAGAAAAATAAAAATGAAAGGGAGGTGATGTACCAAATTGAAGGTTGATAGAGACTCTCCATGAGAAAAAATAGAAAGGAAATATAGAAGAAGAGGTCAGACATAAGTGTCAAAGATCAAAACTACATTTAACGTCTCCATTCTCACACAAAACACAACAAAATAAAACTTGTAAAGGATAAATACATGCATAACATACCTAACAGTGAATGGAGAGGAAAGAATGTAGTGAAAAATGAGCTAGGGTATAAAAGGAGGAATAAAACATGATTTTATTGCCAAAAAAAATTCATAGACTATTACATGAAAAGTATAAGGCACAAAAAAACATTTCCATGACCAAATAAAGGTCTATAACTCACAAGCAAATGGGAAACCATTTTTGCATGGTGCCTTTGCATTTTGAGAGAGTCCCCCTTTACAAATGAAATATTTTATAATATATATTGAATATGGAAGAGAAAGAAGAGGGAAAAGAGATTCAAACACGCCAAAATCCAGCTCAACCACCAACCAAATGCATTTAAACACTTGTAAAAGCACATGTGCCACTAACAAGGTCATCCCTCCATACCATTATGCTTGTAGATTGAATTATGGGCAACACTCATAATTAATTTGATTGGTGGAGGTGATTGAATGTTGTTTACAAGAAAAACTACCCATTTTCCTCCGAAAACTGTGTTTGAATTATTGAACCCCCCAAAATTCATTAAATCTTGAATTATCTCATGCTAAAATGTAGCTCCTGGAGAGACCTTTCTAATGCCACCATTTTTATGTAATTTGGATATTTTCCATGAAAATTATGCTAAAAAACCATTATCGCTTGCTTTACGGATTTCTTATGTGTTTATCTCATTTTTGAGTATTTCATGAGTTTTTGAATGTTTGGTAGCATATAAATTTATTTCATACCATAGAATTATAATCCCTTGTTGTGTAACTTCCTAAAACCCGTGGTCAAATACTTCATTCCACAGACTTGGAGAGTCCGTAGAACATTAATCCATAAGAAATACATATAACACTAGGATCATGTTCCGTGACTTCAACCTTAAATTTATTTCATGCTATGGAATTCCATCCTTCATCACATGGTGTTCCAAACCGGTGACCCCTTTCCATTGTTCTACAAATTTTGAAGTCCACATTTAACACTAATATTTTGAGAATCTTGCGGAACATTAAGTTAGTGTTCCACAACTTTTGAACTTAGCCGCGTTTAAACTTGCTTTCCTTTGTTGCATGGATCTTCATGGCTTGTTCATTTTGCATCACAAATATTTCTAAGCAGAGCCTGAGTTTCAATTTTTTCTGTGAAGCACTTAGTTTTTTTTTTCCATTTTCACAGAAGACCACGACCTCAATTCCTTTGTTCTGCATATTAGGAGATTTTGTGGAACACTTCATTTCCGCACTCCATGGAACATTGAGTTCTTTTGTTCTATAAATTTCCCAATTTGAAAATCCACCTAAGTCTCAAAGTGATTTTATTTTTTCCATGGATTTTTAAAGTCTACGGAACACTATATGTTTAAGAAACCCACAAAACACTAGGGTAGTGTTCCACGGATTATATCCTTAGCTGCTTCCAAACTTCAAATTTTTGCCTCCTCGCGGCATATGACTCTCACTATCCTTACATCATGGAATCTAAGGAATAAAACCCATGTTTTACATTTCCACACAATTCTTGATTTCAGTGAAAATCCACCTAAGTCTCCTTTTCACCATTCCTTTGTTCCATAGACTTAAAGAGTCCATGGAACACTTAGTTCTTTAAATCCACGGTACACTAGAAGGCAGTGTTTCATGGTTTTTTCAACAAAATTTCTTCTAAGTAGAAAATTGATTTTATAAGTTGTCAAAATAGTCTGGGGGTATTTTGGACAACAATAAGTTCATTCCTACAAAATAAAATAAGTGTAGTCAATTCTTATGATAAATGAAATTGAACTTTAACTTAGTACATGTGTCAAAATAGAAATGCTTATTGAAAAATAAGTGAATCAAGGGTAGAATACACCTGTGTGCCACAAGAGAAGAGATATGTTTTTTCATGTATGTTTTCTACCTTGGATATGGTTGGAATAGTACTAAGGATTTGGGTGTCCTGTCGCCAAACTTCATATTTGAGTGTCATGTTGCTAAACTTAGGATTTGAGCATCTTGTCACTAAACTTAGGATTTGAGAATTCTATCACTAAGCTTTAGATTTGGGTGTCCTGTCACCAAGGGAAGAGTATTTGGAGAGTGTTCAGCTTTTATCTCCAACCCTTAACACTTCCCCATGGATAAGTTCCACTGTAGATGGTCACAAAGCCAATCGAAAATAATCATTGAGCCATATCAAGTAATTAGTTTTATTACATTAAGTGTGTAATGTGCTACTGATTTTGTTCTTGTTGTTCATGACAGTAACTTGTAATTGATCATGTGTTTCTGGAAATTGGAAAATATTGTTACTGATAACCTACTAATTATGTACTGTAATAGTTTCTGCCCTCAAGATAGAAATTCCCAGGTAGGACATTAATGCCAAACAGTCCTGTTTGTGTTGGGCACTTTTTTCCTGGACTAATTTTAGGCCCAATTCTGATTTTGAACTTGTTTCTTAGCTTCTACATACCCTAATTTTTATATGTATCATTTTGTATTTGGTCTGTTAATTGTTGAGAGGGGGAAATAGTCACTTGATTATTTCCCCCACTCATTTTGGGTGCGCGATATGGACAAAGGAAAGCGTAAATTGATGTGCACATTTAAAAAGGAACTCTTGCAAGGGGAATAGGAAATACACATAGTAACAACCATAGCTTGACATGGTAACAACCATAGCGTATCAAAATAATGGGAAAAAGGCTAGCCAAAAGTGTTAGTCATAAACAAGTATACATAATGTAATAGAAATAAATCACAACACGATAACATTTCAAAAGACACAATGAGTAGCTGGCTAAATACATGGGACACCACTCGAGATGTCACAAGAAAATTTAATCCTTTAAGGTGATACAAGGAAACAAGAAATGAAAGTAAGGCATAACCAAAAAATAATGATAATCAAGACACAAGCAAGGAAGAAAGGATTTAATAAAATCAGAGGACCATGATCGGAAGTAGGATTGCAATAAAAATGCTACACATGAATCATCCATCAGCATGTTATAAATATTAATACTATGCCACAATATATACAATGGGAAACATAAATGAAAGTAGTAGATATTGAAATGATAGAACATGAATATCAGAAAACAGGAAAGGTAGATGCCCCCAGGAGCCTCAATGTGACTGGCATGTTATAGTGTCAAGCATCATACATCATGTACAAACCTATAAGTGATATGCATTCACCTCAAAAAGTACCATGTGAACGCACATGTGTGTATGGAAAAATGAAAAACTTATTATGAACCCAAATAACATGATAAGTACTATGTGACATACAATAGAATGAACAAACAAAGATAGATATAATCAAGATCTAAGCTAGTATTTTTGATTTTTTTTGTAAATATGTGAACATGAAACAAAACAACTAGAAGAGGTTAGCAAGGTCTCCCCTAGTGTATGTGTATAAAGTGAGGTCCATGTAAGTAAATGCACCCTCAACAGTCGTGTTTGGACCTAGAACTAGAGTGCATCATCAAGTAATGAGGGGGGAAGTAATATGCCCCAAAATGTGAATGCCATGGTTATCTATCTAATGAGGGTGGGGAACGAGGGCCCACTATCTACTAGTGTGAAAATATGAATACATGTGAACATGATCCAAGGACCTAGTGTCATGTGAAAGTGCATTATCATAGGATGTGGAGTAGGATTGCATCATGCATGTGGAGAAACTAGAATAGGTGGAACATTGGTCAGTAATAAGTGTAATTTGGGAAACATGAGAGCTACCAAGGAAAACTATCAACATAGTGAGGGGAAAACCCTATGGAGTCTAAGATCTCAAATGTTTGAGGAGTAAATGCAATGACATACACAATAAGGATATGGATAGTAGAAGAAACTAGAATAGGTGGAACATTGGGCTTGCTAGAAATAATGGAAATAATAAGTGCAAACATAAGGATCAATGTGTGAGTGAAGAGGTGTGTAGCATATATAGTGATATGAGGATCATTAGTATCAACCACAAACAAAGGAGGGAGAGACACAAGACTATTCATGAGAAATAGGTGTAATTTGGGAAGATTGGAAGTATTAAAGTTGTATGAAATAGACCATATGACCATAGACATAAATGTGGTGAGAGGGGAATTTATTTCTCCCATGGATGTAAAAATATAAGGTGTAGGCATACTAAATGAATCATGCATAAAAACTTGGAAAGTGAGAGCATTAAGAATCATTTCCAAATCAACACATTGTGTTATAACTTGTGAAAAGGAAGGTGCAAAGAGTGATGTAACATTGGAATCAATAAACATATGATCAATATAAATGCATCTAGATTTATGCCAAGTAACATATTTGAAGGCCATGGTCATGGTGACATTGTGAACAGGGATATGAGTGTCTCCCCACACCTTAGGTATCATAAATGTAGAAATAATCATAGGGGAAAAATCTCTAGATATAGGTAAGTGTAAAAAAATATGCATTAGAGAGAAAACATCATGTATTTGAGAATGGAACATAGTGTGAGGAGTATCATGGGTACCAATAGAAATTTCATCATGTAAATCAGTAGCATTGTAGTCCATCATAGGAGAAGAATGATGTCCAATGGAAGTACTAACTTCATCATCATGTATGAGAGGGATATCATAAAGAGTATCAGTATGATGTGTGGAATCTATTGTAGCATTATCCATGGATAAAGGTGTGGAAAGGAAATTGTGTGCTATGACATGGGTAGAAAGATCTCCTTGCATAGTATGCAACCAAGGATGGCCTACAAGGATACTATAATTGAGATTATGAGGCATAAAATGAAATAGAACATTAAGAGTGCAAGGGCCTACAATAATGGGTAGATTAATTTCTCTCAACACTTGCTTAGGTGTATTATCAAAGCCATGGATACATAGAGTAAATGGAGTTAGATCAACAACATAAAATCCTATTTGTTGGAGTAAGGAAATGTTGCATATATTAAGACCATATCCATTATTAAATAAATTATGCTTAAGAAGCACAATAACAATTTGAAATTGAATATATAATGGAGAATAATTTTCATCAATTGTATGGTAATTCATAAAATAATTTGACACGGGAAAACCAAATACACAAATATATTTGTATTGAAAGTGATGTTGATAAAAAAGTGACTGTCATAAAATGACCATATCTAGAAATAGAATTTAAATTTTATAGAATGAAAGGGTCATTTTTTGAATACAACAATACAGAATAAAATTATCCAAGGGATTTGCTCAAAAGTGTGTATTTTTCAAATTATGCCTTACTTACCAAAAAGTGTAACGTTGAATTTTTGAAAATTTTGCAAAAAATTAGGGGGAAAAAGAGGTTTTTGTTACATATGTAAAAATTAAAAATAACATCAAAGGAATTTGAAAATAGATTCGTTATGCTTGAGATATGAAACAAAAGGTGATTTGAAAATTGGGAACCATAAAAAGTGACCCAAAGGATAGGATGAAACATGAAACTTTAGGATTTTTTTATATATTTTATTTATGGCAAGTGATAGATGAAAATCGGGTTTATATATGAAGATAAGATGTAGATGTAAACCCTAATACAACTAGAGTTTGGGTTTGGAGAAGAATGAATCCATTAAAGAGCATGCACGAGCTCAAGTTCACCAAATGATTTAAAGAAATTTAAATCTTAATACAGAGGACCGAGATCAAATGAATATAATCATAACAAGAAAGATCAAGCATGAAAAGTATAATTAAGTGTGCAATAATAGGAGATAAGAGGGAATTAGCTTGTATATGGAGATCTGGACTGATTCTGGGCTAGAAAATTAATGAGAATAGGCTTAGATCTGAGTTATTTATGCTCCATCTGAAAAAAATGGGATATGAAACCTGTGTCGGATAAGACCATAAAAAAGAGGACAATACCAGCCTAGGCGTTGGTTCTGCAAACTTGTGCAGTAGTGTCATGTAGTGAGCGTTGACCTGATTCTATTAGGGTCCGAACAGTGTCATTCTTCACTTCAATTTTTGTCACATCTAACTTTATTGTAGGGTTTTTCTATCGCATATGTACCTACAAAAATAACCCTAGTTACTAGCACAAGGCTCAAACAAACATTAGATGAAAATAATAATTCATATGCTTGATTCAGAATGACCTCGGTGGTCACCCCAATGTGATTTTTACTAAGTGCTGCACTATATTTTAGAATCTATGTAGTTTGTGTGTGTGTGTGTGTGTGTGTGTGTGTGTGTGTGTGTGTGTGTGTGTGTGTGTGTGTGCATGCACTTGTGTGTGTTTGTGTGTGTGTGCGCGCGCGCGTGTGCATGCATATGTGTGTGTGAATTGGAATCACGTCCCTTGAAGCTAGGTTTCCCTTGTGCTAGTTGCACCAAGATAAAAAAACTACACCAAATTTGACCCCTAAGATGAATGTGTGAGATGGAATTCATAAAATGTCCCTTCCTATGCAATGAATAATGCAGCCCAAATGCAGTCCTTGAATGTTGCTCTTTGCTCAAGTAGTAGATAGTAAATATTAGCCCTAAATTTTCCAACCCCTAATAATGGTAAGTCATGTATATATGATTCCCTTTTTTGAATTTCATCATTAACAACTAAAAATCCAACCCAAAGTGATGAAAGAGACTCTAGAAAAGATACCAAATGATGTGGCAATTCAAAATCAAGAAAAGGAGGGAAAAGGATAAAAGTTCTCAGAGGGGACAATAATGCTTGGGGCACTCATATTCATAATAGGCAGTAGTTTCCGGGATGTGCGAAATATATCTAGTGTCACATGTTGTCTAGTTTCCAAAAGTGAAGTGATCATTCAAAAAAATCAAATAATAAGAGTGTGGGAAAGATAAAAGCAATGAAAGAGTAAAATAAGTGTTTTTAATGTCTTTTCTTCTTACCTAAGAATCATGCATATAACGACATACCTAGAGGCGTTGATGTAATTAGAAAGTGTGTGAATTCATGAGTACAATAATCAAGTGTAATGAAGTGAAAATGTACTATAGTGAAATAATAACACCTGATTTGTGTGGAGGGATTCCCCAAAAAAAGTATGTAAGGAACAATGATAGCTCCCATAATTGTGTTTCAATTTGTATGTCTTGTATCATTCTCATTATACCTTGTGAAATATGTATAATATAAAGTAAAAACAATGTATAATAAACAGCATGTATAATATAAAGTACAAACAATGAATGCTAGAGAAACATGTCCTAATTTTTATGTTTTTAAATATATTTGAATGTTTTTACTTTTTGTGATTATATCAATGTTTTTTGTATTTTTGTACTACATAGTTATGTACAAGGAATGGGATAACATGAAATCTCTCTCATGAGGACCTTTGAAGGAGGTGATTCAACCACTATGGATGATAGAGGTATAGTCCTTATATGTGCTAAAGAATGTGATTCAATTGCAAAGGGAACAATGGTAGCAATATGCATAAAAGAGGGCATGGAATAATAATAATGTATAGTAATGCAATGACCAATATGTGATGTATGAGATCTGTAAGTTGGTTTAGAAGAATGAGTATCCCTCAAATTCTGATGAGGATATGTACAGTGTCATTGTGTATGAAAGGATCGATGGGGCATCCTATGAAATTTGATGTTGTGATGTATGTATTACATAGGTTTTGGATGATGTGTGTTATGTAGTGAGATTTGATGATTAAGGAAAGATATGCAACGTGGTATAAAATATAGATGTGATTTTTATATATGTGAATTGAATGTATGTGACTGAGTGTTTGATTGTGATTTATTAGTGATATTCACATAACCACGGGAGGGAATGTTTCATAGATTAGGCATAAACCTTATATAAATCCTCGTGCACATATTAGATGAGGAAACCTATTCTATAGAAACAAGGAAAATTGATCTACAAAGATGTAAAAAAATTAGGTGAAAGGGTAACGAACATGAGAAGTGTGGATTAGGGATGTAATGATTAAAACATTGGATGTGAAAATATTGTGTGTGCTTGATGTCGAATAGTCACTTGTGGTATTGAAAATGCACGAGGGTCTTTAAATGCAAAAATTAGCTTGATGATATGCACATTATATCTATTTGAAGGGTTTGTTGAAGTTACATGTACAACTATTGGGATAATCCCTTGGTCCTTGTTGATCTATTTATATATGGACTTAGATTGTTCTTGTGTAGGAAGAAATTTGGTCTGAGAAACATCACCAAATGCAACAATAGAATATTTATCATCAAATGTAACACTCACCGAAGGCTTATGCCTTGGAGGAGGTGAAGTAGATCTATATGAATACCGTGTCTCATATGCTATAATGTTGTTGCCTTCTAATAACATAAGTTTATGATCCAATGCATAACAATCATTTTCACAGTATCCATTAATACAATGAAAATCACAAAAAATACGACCATGTTATTACTCAAATAGATGAGCAATGTGACGATCATTGGGTGGTAAGAGAATTAACCTCTTTTCTATTAGTGGTAACAAAATGTCATGAGACTAATCAATATCTTTTTCAAAATATACATGTTTCATTTTTGGAGGTGGTGGCAGCTTAAATTTTGGTTTAGGAATAGGATGGTAAAAATTATCACCACGATGCAAGAATTTGACTGTGTGGTCATTGGGTATAGATTCTAGTTGTATGTCATAATCATGTGTAACAGGAGGGAAGACAATATTTATATCCAAATGTTACGGATTTTATGGTTTCCATGTATCTTTCTCTAAATCAATAACACGCAAGAAAATCTCATTAAATGAGCCACATGTATCATAGAGTAATTGATCCTTTACGGACTATGTGAGGCCTCTAAAAAATATAAATTGAATTTCTAGAATCACTTGGTTGATATATAAGTAAATGCATATTGGATTTGAAGCATAGAATATAATCATCCATAAGATCAGTATCACCTTGATGTAAAGAAGATAGATGCTCATATGTAGCCCTCAGGATTATATTTCAACTAAATTTTTCTATAAAATCATATTAAAGGTCAACAAAAACACCTAAGGAACCACTAAGAATACAAGTAAACTAATAGAGATCATCACATGTGAGACTTATAGAGAAAATTTTTAGGAGTCTATCATTGTCATATGAAGCCATAAGTGTCTGATAATTCATAAGATGTCTACATGGATCGAAAGTGCCATCAAACAATTAGAATGTGGGCATGAAAAAATTCCTAGGGAAAGGATATTGAAATATTTTTCAGGGGATGGTATTTCCATAGATAGTATTAGCATCAACACTAGCATAATAGGATTTGATTTCGAGAGTCAATGTATGAAACGTTTGTTGTAAATCACCAACCACATGTATAAGATAAAACACCTCTTGAGGGGGTATGACATATATGACATATACATTTAGAGTCTCATTCAAATGTTGGAGTTTTCCATTAAGAGTAGCCATGGGAACACTAGTTGGTCTAGAAGCCATAGTGGGTAATGTGTCATGTGAAACCAAATGGGGTGAAACTTGAGGCTCTAAGGGAAGAATCTTAGAAGGAGGTTATAAAGGGATATTACCATTATCAACATGAAAATTAATCAACCTAGGAGATGTGTCAACAACATTCGTATCAAATGTAACTAAATAAGAAGAAACATGTATATTTTTACTAATATGATCATTATGCACTCTTTCATTTATAACTAAAATGGAAGAAGTAATAATATAATTGTTGCATTTTATTTTCAAGAGGAAGAGTAGAAATACAATGTGTATCATGCATAACATGTACAATAAGAAGATAAAAACTTATATCATTATTGCAACTAGAAGTGTTATTACACACATTTTTTTTTTTTTTGGTATTTAACTAAAATATAAGAAGAATCATATGCAAGAGAGGTAGGCATGTTACAATTAAGCTCACCATTTTTACATTCAAGAGTAGGGGAAACACAACTATGTTCATATAATTCATTTGTGCTATGTATTCCATCATAGTGATTATCACTATGAATTGATCTATATCATTAGTGGAAACATAAGGAGCATCATCAATTAATGTTTAAATGAGAGGAATATCATCCGTATGTAAGCTAGATACACTTTCATCATCACTAGAATATAAAACATCATCATCTACTAATGGATAACTTTTTTCCTTTTCATGATCACTACTCCAACCATCTACATGACTTGGGAAGTTAGGATCAACATCTTGGTGATGAGTAGGAAGAGAGGGTAGACACTCAGTGATTTCCTTAATAGTAAAGTGGGCTAATGAAACACTTATAGTAGGGGTAGGGAAAAAGTGGGGAGGATGGTATGTAAAGACCAGATAATTGGGATCTATATCATAATTAAATACTATTTCATCTCGGGGAGAGTTTGAAAATGGAGTAACATTCCTTTCATCCTCGTAGGTTGTGTGGACGTGATGTGAGGGATAGTAACCACCATGATTCTGCAAGGCATGAAAGAAGCTATAATCACACACAAACAATAAGTGCACAGAAACCAACCACACATACACCATATTGAAACCAATAGCTAACCTATATAAAATTGGCAGATCTTATCTTAGGTGAAGATTCAAATTAAATGGGTTCCACATGTTTTCACCCTATTAAGTTTGATTTAGGTTTTTTATACTGTTAATCATACCAGGACGGGCAATTAAGCAGCTACACAGGGGTTATATGATAATTAAATTTCCAACATTAAACCATTTAATATTCGCATACACACATTACTAATGGCCCACATGTTACATGATGTGCTAAACACTCAAAACTACATGGATTACGTTTAGGTTACGATAGTTACAGGTGATTCTACAAAAATATGGATGATCCGGGTGTTGAAACAAGGGTATATGGACTTGAGAATGTTTTGTAAATGAAATTGTAAGCTAAGGTTCTATTGGGGAAGGACCTTATAGTAGGGATACAAATGTATATATAGTATTGACATATTTGTATAGTTTTGAACCTACTAAAAAATGTGGTTTATAAATTTTTAGGTTTTTCATCTTTCTAATTCTCTTTGTCACTCTTTATCGGTCACTATTGATCACATTGTGAGGGTTTCTGAATACTTTGATAAATATTTAAAAACCTTAACCATGTATGAAGTATTATAAAACAAACATTAGTTAGGTTTTTGGCACCCCTATACACCACCGATATCAAAACTACTCTGAAGAGGCCTTAAACCACACACCATTCTCCACCTAACATGTGATATCTAGTTGTAGTGCAATCATATTTGACATCCTTTCTTTGACAATGCTTGAATGAGTTTCTATATTGCAAATATACTTGAGTGAGTACTTTGAGTGCTTGTAAATGTGGAATAAGTCCCCTAAACCTAGTGGGAGCTTCATACTTGTAGATAATGTTTACCTAATGAATGTGCAAAGGTATTTGAAAAGTGTAAGGAGTTGGGGTTGCCCTTTGTGCTCTCTATTTTTCAATCGATCATAAGATTTTTGGGTATAAATGAGGCAATTTACTTTCTATAACATTTTGAAGGTGATTTGCGTTGAACTTCCAAAGAAGGGAAATATTGTCTAAACAAGATGTGCAATTGAAATGTTATACTCAAAGTATGGCAGGGAGAAACCCATATAATCGGGTAGGATTACGAATATTACAACTGAGCTCTATACGATTCTTTCCATCCAATGAGGAATTGACAAAAGTATGAGTTTTGGGAAATAAACATACTGAGTTTCTACAGGGGATTTATGCATTCCAATGAAAATTGTGAACAGATTGAGGTGTATAATCAACAAGAAAACTAGACAAGGCCGTTTTGTACCAATGAGAATGGGGTAAAGGAACT
>CM034155.1:89908502-90122901 GCA_019776745.2 Taxus chinensis
CTCTATGTCATTATGGACCTCAAAAATGTCCTTATTCATCATATTTCCTAAATTTAGAATCCTCTAGATCCATCTATCTATTACATTACCCTTCTGCCACTATTTTTGACCTCTAAAAAGGATGATTTATCGAAACTAACCAGAGCCAAAGAGGAGATCGGAGTTGGTTTGGAGATCTTGAGAAGGATAGTCACCAATTGTCCACCTTATCCTTAACCCATAAGAACATCCTTGGTGGCCTTATTTTATTTAAATTTATTGAATAAATTATCCATGGCCACGTGCACAGCTTGTTGTGCTCCTTCAGTAGTGACTTTTCCAAGTGCCACTTTGGTAATTATAAGTAGTGATGTCTTCTTTTCTCTTATTTGTAGCAGACATGATGATATCGACAAAAATTTATTCTGATGCATCAATGGTGATGTGAGAAATGATCTTGGGTTTGTTGGATGTGTGAGATGGGCATAGGATTTAGCATACAAAAATCAAAGGATTCAGGAGGAACAATTTTATTTCTCTTCTTTTGGGTTTGGATAACTAGCCAACATGGGGAATATAAGAGGGAGGTGTTTTCTAATGGGGATAAATAATCATGATTGTGGTAATTGGAGGAGAAATAAATGTTGACACCATGGGGAAGCAGTGGTTAAAAAATCCATGGTAACCATTAAAGATAGGGGAGGAGAAGAAGGCATGGAGGAAAAAGTAGTAGATTGAGAAGGGAAATGGGTTACATGAGGAGAACCCCGGGTCATACTTATCTGAGTTAAGAGATGGGAGAGGGATGAGAAGAATTATTCCAATAATTAATCCAGAGGAGAGGAGGGTGGTGGAGAGGAAATAGGAGTGGAGGAAGTAATGACCGAAGAAATATTGAAAATATGAGGAAGGTGGAGGGCATTAAACATGAAGAGGAGAGGATGGAAGAGGAGAAAACATATGAAGAGGGGACAAATATGAAGTGACATGTATGGGGCCAATGTCACGAGAGGAACGACATTCATAATGAGAGGGGAAGAAACTAGAAGGGGCTGGATGGCCATGGTTTTAATTGATGTCCCTTGTGCTCGCTAAGGGAAAGGGGAATCAACATTGACAATAATGGTGGAGGGAGTAGAATTTGGTGAAGGATATTTCCCTGCACTCCTATAGAACATGCATTTCAATTTTTTCCCACATGCTTCACATTTATCCTTAGACTCATAGGAGGAACCCACTTCTGATGCAGTGATCACTTTCAATTTTGGGAATTCGGGATCCTTTGGCTGAATATTCATTGAATAGAAGTGAATAACTAGTTTGGAGTAGAATCTGATGCAAGTTCATTCTTTGACATATGTGGAATCCTTGATTTACCAATAAATTAAGGGAAAAACCATACCCTCTAAGTTCATCTACTCATGAATGAGGTCCAAGATTTCCACATCATCAACAATACCTTGAGGAATATCAGTGAGGTTATAGCTTGTTGCTTCATCCAAAGTCAGGTGATTGTAATCCTTTTTCTTGATTACTATTTCATCCCTATAATCAATACATATATCATCAATTTTAGGAATGTGAATATGCATTTTTGCAATACCCTTCAGTACTCCTTGAACAGTAAAAGTTGGGCCTTGAACTGGAAATTATTGAGAGTTACACCTTGTATTTTGGTAACAATATTTTTGGATTTGATCACTGATGTGCAAGTGTAAGGAACAATGGATATTAGGAAATGAACCCTCACCTTATACTTACTTTTTTGGAACTTTTGTAGGTCAAACAATTGTCTTACCAATTTTATCGGGAACTATTTATCACTTAGAAATCTGTGCAATAGGTATGGATTTCATTGAAAAAATCCTACCTAAATGTAGGCAAATGTTGGGAATTAGGAAAATTAATCCCAAGCCACATCATTCCAAGCCACATCAATACACCAATTTTTAGAAATAGTGGGTTCTAACTTGTAAATGATGCTATAGAAAAAGGCATCATTTACTCTTCAGAAATGGCCCAAGCTTTACTTCAATGAAAAATTTGGGTAGAAGTTGTAAACAAAATTTGAATCCCTAGTACTTTGGGTGTTCAACCCAGGATAAAATCTCATACTTTCCATTGCGTAGGTGACATATGACATCATATAAAAATTTCTATTTAGTTGCACTTCTTCTCATTGACTATCTAGTGAATTTCTGATAAGCTTACCCAGCTTAATGAATTGCTCATTATTTTGTATGATAGTGATGAACATATAAATCCATCCTTATAACTTATTTTCCTCAAGAAGGCCTAAAAATCTATCTAGCAATGTGATAAATTCATCGATTTCAAGAATGAAATCACTTCGAGGAAAGATCTTTGGGAAGCTATTCACCACAGGCTTGGGTTTCAAGAGATACTTTTTGTTGATGTGTTTGATGCAATATGTTGAATTTTCATCCCAAGCTTGTTAATATCTCCCCAGATCAGTGTTAACATGTTCAGTGAGGTCAAGCAGTATGAGGAGCTCGTTGAAATACTAAGTGTCCAAGTAGATCACTACCTCTCTATGTTGGTTCTCATCATCCCTAGAATCAGAATCATAGTGGCTCAACGTTGTAAGAATGAGTTCTAGACAGTGAGTGGATATGTGGGAAGTTCCAGTGAGAGGGAGTTCACTATTATAGATTCATTGCATCCATATTTTATGAGTGGGATTATTGACGGTGTTTCAAAAGACTTCCATATCCACATGTCTCAATTCAATATCCATAATATCAACATTGGAGTCAATGTTAGAAGGGGGATTGACCATTGACTATTTTTACTTCACTTATTTGGAAGATTATACCCTTCCCTTTCCTTTTTATGAATCAAGCATAGGGAAATGAACTAAATAATTATCTAAAAAAACCCTCTTGGATGCTCAGAAATGAAAAATGGAAACTCTTCCTTAATCAACACCCTTCAAAGTATTAAAATCCATGTCAGATTTGTATCCTTGTTAGAAACCCTGAGAAGTCAAATAGTCTATCAAAAACTTGGTCTTGGTTTTCACCTTCAGATTCCTAAAACACTATCAAGATTTAGAGCCTGTCAAACACCACAAAAGTCCCGACACAATGGTAGAAAGTACTCAATGTTTAGCAATGCGAAGAACCTAATACACTGGGTATTACTTTACAACTTGGAATCCTCAACACACTATTATAAAATTAGTCTTTCCAAACACCTTTGAATATCCAATACATTACCTAAAATGGGGACCTTTTCCGCACCTTGGAAATTTTGAAACATGAGTTAGATATTTAAGTATTGAAAATTACACCAAGTTCTCCCTCTTATTTATTTTCAATTCTCATTATGAAGAACATGTCAAGAATCCCAACAAGTTATGAAGGTTTTTGACATTTTGATCATTGTAAAAAATTCCAATTGAAATTAATCATGAAGTTGAGATTTCTAACTTTCTTCTCAAGATAAGAAAACAAGTAAAGAGAGGAGAAGAAAGAAAAGAAAACCAATAACATCTCCACAACTAAGGAAAATCAAAGGAGAGGGAAAAAAACATAAAAATACCTCAAAAATCAAAGTAAAATATCAATAATTGAATCACTTATCGAGAAATGAGGTAGGATCGAAGAAAAATTGAGGAAAATCAACCAAAATGCCAAGAAATTTGAAGTCAAGTTTTTAGGTTTCTGAAGTAAGAACATAGGTCCAAATTTGAATTTGTACAAGTATGAATGACATGGAAAATCCATATATTTATAAACCCCTAATCATTTATTACACATAGGATGACACGCATGAAAAACGTAACTCAATCTTGAAAATGAATGTGTTAACTTGAAAGTGGGAGTTTGACTGTAGGATACATGTCATGCAATCGGGTCCTGAAAACATGCCACAAAGGAACCTTAGTGCTTGTCAGGATTCAGGGATCATAACACATGATACATATGACATGATTTCCCCCCTCATATTTCAATGTAAGAAAGCAAAAAAACTTAACACAAAGAAATAGTCAGGTTTCAAAATCAGAAATCATCGAGCATACGACATATAAAATCATTGAGATTTTCTTGATGCAAGTGAAGGCCAAAAACCTGATACACTAAATTATTTCAGAGTTTGGGTTTATAAAAAATTAAACATGAATCATATATATTTTGGATTTTATGTTATGATGATTTCAAAACTTGAAACGCTGAAATACTACAGCGTGTCAGGTTTTGAGGGTCGGGAAACATTTGACATGTAACATGTTAAAATGAAAATTGATCTTGAAACCTAAAATTACTAGAAAAAACTTCAATTATTCAAGGTTGAAAATTGGATTTTTTCCAAGATCGCAAAAAAAGTTCAAAAAGCCTCAAAGATGAATTTTTTTGATTGGTTATCTCAAATTTTTCTTAAAACTAAAAAATTGGGATAACAGTTGGCTCTGATTGGGGACTTATTTTAGGTTGAAATAATTCAAAGGAAGATAACCCAAAATTTTGCAAGTGTCTATCCATTAGAGTACGGAGTCGAATAGACATGGAACACAAAGATACATAAACACCAAAGTAAACATGCAAAGAAAAAAGAAAGAATGAAAGAAAACAAACCAACCGGAAATAAAAACACACAACTGAAAGGGAAAAATATAATACAAGCAACAGGGAAATTTCTATATTGCCTGATCAAGTTGATATATTTCCCAGTGTGAGGCAACAGGAGATGTGCTCTATCTAGGTATCCTAAATAGGGGTTGTTTTCTCCAAACAAAAGGTGAATTTTGAAGGGGTATCTCCGTAAAGAGTCAAATTTCCAATGCATCCCTTTCAGATCTCTTCTTTTGTTGCACATAAGGACTAAGTTTCCAACCTAAAAATCCCATTTTTTTCCTTCTTGTCAATTTTTTTTGACCTTGTCCTACTGTTTTGTGATCCTATCATATGCTTTGGATCTCTTCTCCTCTAGATCTATAAGGTACATAACTCTTTTCTCTGTAGAGTTTTGAAATGTGTCATCTTCAATAATATTGGTCAATTTTATAGCTAACAACTATAGGGAGATAGGAATCTCATCATCAACACCATAGATTACTTGGAAAGGGAACAAACCAATAGATCATTTAGGAGTGATATAGTATGCCCAAAGTGCATCATACAAATCCTTGTTTGATGGTCATTGATTAACATCAACCAACTTCCTGATTATAGTCATGAAGTTTTTGTTACTTGATTTTTCCTGACCATTCCCTTGATGGTAATAATTGCAGGCATGAGCTAGAGTGATTTTGTAGCCATAGAAAATTTTAGTGAGTTCATAATACGTTAAATTTGAAGATTTTTTGGGTATAATATTATGAGGAATTTCAAACCTCACTATGATGTTCTCCTTGATGAAGCTACAAAAAACTTCAAAAGTAACATGTTTCAAAGGAATGGCCTACACCCACTTGATGAAGTAATTAGTTATTGTCAGGACATCAATATGTCCATCACTAAACAAAGGGTTTAATACATCTATAAAATAAATTCCACGTTGTTGAAAAGTCTCATTAATCACCATCAGATGGAGGGGAAGTACCACTAATTTGGGAAGACCAAAAAATTATTGGCAAGACTCACATTTAGCTACCCATGTTGATGCATCTTGAAATAAGGTAGGCTAATGATACTTTGCTCATATAATTTTATGAATGGTCACTGATGTTGAAAAATTTCCTCCATAACTTGTAGACACCGAAAATATACACTCCCCCATCTTCACTTAATAATACCATTTATAATATATCACCACATTAGATTAATTATATCAACACCCCATATCCCCATAATTAATTAAAATTTTTCTTCATATACACAAATATCATATCCCATGATATTTTAACTCACCTAATTTAGTTCTCAAAAAATTATTTAAAATCAACCCTAACTCCTTATTTCAACACATCCATCATAGGAATTTTTATAAATCCCCCATTATCTTCTCAAAATCATATTTATTCAAAGATAATATTATATAAATCCTAAACCAACCACCTAACACCTATCCTAAACAAACTTAAGCTAATTTAGATAATAATATAACCTATCTTATCATTTCCTAGACAAACCCGACTCCTCATTAGACAACACAACACTTTCAAAACCAAACAAGCTTATCCCTTGAAAACATGAAGAAAAGGCTCAAATTAGCAAATTGTTCCAAAACAAACTAAAAAAGGCCGAAATCATCGGTGATTAGATAAATCACTAGCAATTATTTAAGCCCAATTTTCAACCTCTTTTTGGGATCATCTTCTCATACTATTGAGCCTCAATATTCTATCAGGCTCTATTATCGTTATATTGCATCAACGACAACACAATATCATCCAAGTACTAACATTCAAATTCACCAAGTCTAAGAATCATTTCGGAGCTTCGTCGGTAGTGAACAAATCACTAGTCAGCTTCAAACTCTGTCTATCATTTCTAATCAAGGGCAGTTATTATTTTTGCATGTTCATTTGCATATTCAGGTACATTTATCTATTATTTGCCCCATTTTACATTATAATTTAAATCCTTAGACCGTTATATTGTCAAATATTTGGTCAGACATTACATTTTATCAAGTTGTTTACTAGCCTCCAGAATCCCCTGTGATTCCTGTACACTCTGTTTTCCTACAGTATCAATCAAATTTCATTTATTATTTCCACTATATCTTTATTACTGCTAACATGTTGTCAAGAATGGCTTATTTAGATAGCATTAGGATGAACAAGCCATGAAATAACAAGTATCAATTCTCTACCTATCATCCACAATCCCTTATATTGGGATCAATACAACATTTTACAAGACCTTGAGATATGTGCCATTCATTCTGCACCATTGGACCAACTATAGACCATCGTTGAATCCACCTAGAGGATTTGCGACGCCACTGAAAAGTTTTGGGAGGCTTATTTTAGATTTTACACATTCGAGTTCACTTGGCTTAGTTTGAGTATCAATATGAAGCTGAATTAGAGGCCTTGAAATCTAAGGCTGAACATGATGATCAAAATGATTACTAATACTAATATTATGATTCCCAATACTAGTATGAATCAAAAAATGAAGACCCGCAATACATCTCAGAGTTGTTTGAGGAATATATTGATCATGAATATTTAGACTATCTAGAAGAAGAGGATTTTGAGTTTACTGAAGAGGAGGATTCACCTTCATCTAAAAAATCTGACACTGATTTAGACTTTGATTTTGATCCATAGTCTACATACTTCATTTTTGTTATCTACTACATGTTTGTAATAAAATCAGAACTTTTCAGGACATTTATTGTTTATCCATTATATATCATGTCTTGTTTACAAAATCAATTGATTTTGTAAACAACGGGTTGACATCCTTGCAAGGAATTCCTTTGACTTCCAGGGACTGGCCTTTTCCAAGAAACTTGCTTGTTATTTTTACTAATAAATATCTTGTGTATTATTTACGATTTCATCTTGATTCACATGATAGGAGCCAATTCATTTCTTACATGGAGTGCACCAGTCAAGCATCGTCCATCCACATCCATGGGTATCTCTAAACCCCGCCATATTGAGGTTTGGTAAGTTTTATTTTCTTGTTAATTAGGTTAAGTTGAAGAGGTAAAATTTATTCTGAACATAAGCCAAATTATGGCAAGCCTCCAAAATATTTCCTTGTTGGTCTTTGTCCATGCAACGGAGAAAAACTCCATTAATTCCTCTTTTATATATATCATTATCCCATAGCACATACTTGGTTGATCTCAATTTCACAGTCCTTTTTTCTTTTGAGCTTAGGTGCTCAAAACAATCTCCATGAGTGAGGAAATATGCAATATTTAAGTACCACTCATATGTTGTGCTCATGAATAACAACATGGGTAATTACTCCTCATTATCTTTTGTATTTTCAGCTTCTACCTTTGGATTATTCTTAGCAATGAGTTGACATAAACCTCTCCCATGTACAATCTTGGTAGGTTTGATCTCTAAAACATACTCTTGTAATTTGGAAATATAGTTACCTCTCTAGATGCATAACTATTATTGAGTTAAGATGGAATTTATAGTAGTTTCAGGAACTAGAACCAATGTGTGAGAGTTCAGGATGTAATACCTAAAATATTTTACTACCCAAACCACTGTATAAGCACGTTTCTAGATTTATGACATTTTAAACTCATGATATTTCAAAGGAAAACTCATAAAGGCAATATGAGATTCAACCCCTTCATCATTTTTGTGAACCAAAATGGAAATTAAATTATGAGTAGAGGCATAGTTATACATGATGAAATCCTTATGAAAATCAAGACATGGGAGGACATGAGTGTGAGAAATGGATTCCTTGATCTCATTAAAATCAGATTTTCCATCAGCATTCCAGTGAAATGGAATTTTACCCATCATCATTTCCATGATGCGTCAAGTCTTGTCAGTAAAATCATGTATAAATCTTCTCATAAAATTAACTTTTCTATATAATGAGTGCATGTAAAATTTCTATTGTAGGAAGCATAATACTTTGTATATCCTTGACCTAGTAAAATTCATCTTTGTTCCTTCTTTGGTGACAATGTGTCATAGTAGCTTACCTTATGTGATTCCAAACATTTATTTCCTTAGGTTTAAAGAAATCCGATGTTGTCGAAATCTGATCATAATTGTCTCCAAGTGATTGTAATGATATTTTGTTTTCTTGGAAAATACCATTATGTCATCTAGATGTATCACAATAATCTTATCCATAAGGTCCTTGAAGGCCATGTCCATTTCCCTTTGAAAATTAGCTCCAACATTGATAGACCCAAATGTCATATTTCAATATGTAAATGTACCCCAAGGAATAGTGAAGGATTTATTATACTGATCTTAAACAACTACCTCAACTTGGTTGTACCCTAGAAAACCATCCAATATAGAAATCATTTTAGAACCCATCATTTTTTGTGAAACTTGATCCCTGATAGGAAAGGGGTAATTTCCTTTAGCGAATCCTCATTGAGATACAGAAGTCTATGCAAATTCAAATTTATTCTCTCTTATTACACACTAGGATGATGCTGGAAAATCATGTAGAATGATGAATGGGAAATATGATCCTTGCATCTGACATCTTTTGGATTTCTATGAGAATCATGCCAAAAATTTCTTGGTTTTAATGGTGTTGCTTCTATCGATAGAGCTGGGCATTAGACTTGAGAGGAATTTTATATTGAACATCCTTCAACTTGAAATATGTTAAAACTTCATATGACCAAGCTAGTACATCCATATATTTATTTAATAATGCAAAAAATCTTCTCTTTTCTTTAGGTGAGAAACCTTTTCCAATATTCACAATCCTCAATTTCTCAACGGATCCCAAACGAACCTATTTGACTTCATTTGAAGAGTTGGGTTCAGCCTATTGCTTATGTTAAATGAAGCAATCATGATTTTCTAACAACCCTTCTAGAGACACCAATAATTTTTATATTTTATTCCTTTTGATGTGGATAACTTCTCCATCAATACCCTAATTTGAATTGGAGACAGATTCACTGAAAGATGATTCATAAACCTCAAAATATATATTACTGAAATTATCATATTTTTCAAGAAAATTTAGAATTTGTTGATTATCGTTAAAGATTTCCAATATGAAGCATTGCTAGGAATGCTCAGATGATAGAATATCTCAATTGTGCACTTTTCCTCATTGAATTCTGGATGAGGCATCAATAACAAAGAAGACAAAAAAATGGATTCATCTTTATCATAGAAATCTCTAGATATTGCCTTGATAGAAAATTGTTAAAAATAATTTATATAGTCCTAAAGCCTATCCCTATAATGCTTCAAGTGGTCATTATTCACCATATATAAATTCTTGATTTGGTTCACTATGAGCTTGGCATCCCCTCAAGCCTTGAGATTTTTGAATCATTTTTATTTTTCCATCTTTAGATCTAATAACAAAGCTTCATATTTGGTCGTGTTATTGTTGTTATCAAATTGTAGTTTGAAAGAGAATGGAAAGATCTTATACTAAGGAGATATGAGCACCACACTAGCCATATATCTAAAAGTTAAATAGCTTCCATCAAATTCCAAAGTTTATATTTCATTAGGATCTCTTTCAAAGATAGAAGTGTAATAAAATATTTGATCTAAAGTCAGGAAAGAGGTACCTAGATTGATATCTTTGAAAATAATTTATGCCTTGGGATCATCTAATTTGGTAACAAGGTAATATTCTTGAACTTCAGGTTCAATCATGTGTATTTTTCCATTAACAAATATCCATGATTTTAACCAATCCATGTGAATTTCTCCTCCGACATCTCTAAAAAACCTATTCCTAATAATATCCCATAAGTAACCAAGATATCGACAATCAAAATTGTCATCTTGACTTTGTTCTCAGGAAATGTAGAAAATGTGAATTGAGTGTCCTTGATCTGACCTATCAATGAAACTTGTATGGTTTCCATTGAGTAACAGTTCTTAAAGGGTTTTTTTGAAAGTAAGTCTTAAGGCATGATATACCTTTTTGGGCATGAAATTTTTAGATGATTTAGAATCTATGATGTATTTGTTGAGTTTAAAACCATAAATGAGTAGTGATAAAAAATGGCTCAATTTTCCAAGATGAAGTTTTTCTAAGATGAGGGAAGAGAGGTACTAGGAATAATTCCCTTAGTAGAAGAATTTATAGGTATAAAATATTTACTTTTGATAAACAAAGTCAATCTTTCAAATTTCTCAGGATTAGATTATAGGTATTATACTTCTGACATACAAATTTTGGTCTTCTTGACATGGTCAATGATATCAAAAGAAGTGCAGGATGGATTAAATGAAGGTGTAGACCCTTAACTTCTTGTTTCTATGGGAGATGTGCTAACCTTAGGAGTGAAAAAATAAAAATGATTATAAGTTGGATTATCCTTTTTAACAAGATACTTCTCTTTTGGTTGAATGGGAAAAGGAGTACCTATTTTAGCAATGCGAGGAATGACCACTAGATCTTCATTGTCTTTGGCCTTTTCCTTGGGTTTCTCCACTTATTTTCTTTGGTTCTGTGAGAGGGTAAAAATAGAAACATATTAATCATTTATGACATTCACTACATCATCATAGTCATCTTCTTCATATTACAGGTACCCGATATTAGAGTCTCGAGATATTTCATCATATGATTATTCAGTGTAACCATCATCTTTGAAATAATCTTTAGCCTCATATTCACACATTTCTTTTCTTTCAGCAACCACCTCAATAACAACATTTTTAGGAGCATCTTTAATAGATAATATTGGTTGAGTAGATAGTATCTGGTTCGTGTCTCTGGAGGGAGCATCATTGTTATTGAAATTTATCCTTGATATATCTCGGTAAGGAACACTAGGTACATTTTGAGACATTATTTCTTCAAATTAAACAAATCATTATCCAATCTCTGGATCATAGGATCAGTGGTACTCTGAGACACACTCTAATTTTTGGGCTTGGAAGAATCTCTTCTTATCTTTCTAGCCATGATTATATCATCTTCAATCTCTGTAGACATTGATTATTCCATAGCCAAATCAAGAATATTTTACCTCCTTAACAAGAATATAACTTCATGTCATTAAACATTAAAAAAGAAAAACTTTTGATTTTCAAGAGTATGGGTGGCACAACTATGAATATTATGCATCAATTTGTTGAATTTTTCAACAAATTTGTGTATATATTTATGCGGTTCTTTCTACATTTGTTTGAGTTGATCCAATAATACATACATGTCCTTTGTAGGTTTGAATCTTGCTTCAAAAATTATTCTCATAGTTTCCCAATTATTGATGGACCTAGGTGGTGATGGTAGGACTATTTAATGGTGAATCCTTGGATAATCTTGAAAAATAGGAGAACAAACATGTCCTCGTGAGCAACACCCATAACTCCAGAAGCCAAAAATAACGTAGATTTGTGTTCATCGAGATTGCTTTTTCCATTTCCATTGAACTTTGGAAAGTTATTTTGTGAACCATGTGTAAAATTATGTTAAGGATAAGCCAATGCAAGAGGACCGATAAATATTTCTAAAGGTACTAGAGGTTGTGGTTGTGCAACCATTGTTTGAAAGGATGTGCATCCACGAATTTGAGTTCTAATTAAAAATAAAGCTTTGTTAGTTATAGATGAAATATCCTCTCATGCAGCTTAGTTCAAGAGAACATGTGATAAGCTCTTTGAATGTCTAAAGGACTCTCTCTCTTTAGAGTGAGGTTGAAATTATGTAATTGTAATAGCTCTAATATAGGATTCACCTCACCTCTTACTCTGCTACTATGAGTAAAAACCTTTAATTCCAACTTGAATCAAGAAAGAAACAATATCATAAAGAAAATATGGAGTTGCAAAAGGTGTGACAAAGCTTATCTTGCACGTCCATGTCCCTAGTGGAGATTCCAAAAAATATTGGTTGGATATTTTGTTAGATAGAAAATATGAGATTTAACCATAGCTATAGACACCAAAAATATACACCCTCTCATCTCCATTTTCTAAACTCATTCATGATCATCAAAACAATTAAAATGCGCCACTATATTGTTTCATCTCAATACATGATAGTCCTTGACCTAAGTCACCCACTTGTACTCTTTAATTAATTAATTTAACTAACACCCACATCTCCTAAGTCATCACACCCCTATATCTAAAATTTTTATTAAATAAATAAATTTCCTATATTATACCTCACCCTCACACCTCACCATGAGAACTCCTCAGAACTCACTAGTTGTAACTAGTTTAAATAAGAAACCTTCTAAAAATTTCCCTAACCACCTCTAACTTATCCCTATAGCCACTTCTAACTTCTCACTATTTAGAACTAGTATAGCTTAGAAAACCTTCTAAAAACACCTCCAAATTTATCACAACCAACTTAATCCTAATATGAGTTGATCCCACTAAGTATCTCGAAATATCTTTCAAATCAAATTCAAAATGGCAAGAAAATCACTCTTGTCATCCCCTAACTCGAATTGGCCGAGATCACAGGTGATCCCCTCGGTCGCCAAAAATCTATATAAACATATTTCTATACCTCTTTGCGAGAGGATATTTACATGGATTTCATGTCCATACATGAACGTCTTCTTGCATTTCTAAGTCTGAGATTTTCAACAAAGCACCGTTACTACTATAATGCATCAAGGAAATCATTGTATCATCCAACGTCATTGTTAAGATATCTTAGAGCCATTTCACTCATTTTCTACTCAAAACTGTGATATTTTGTCAATCATCCACCAAGGTAAGATTTATTTCATTGATTTCTATTTCCATGTCCAGGTAATTTTGCTCGTTTTCTTATCCCTAGTTTTATTTAAAGCTTAAAATTCATTACAATAAAAAATAATAATTATATCATCTGTTTTATCAGTATGTCAGAATTCACAGTAATCACCAGTGATTTCTACAATTGCCTTTGATTACTGCCCAGTCTGTTTCTTTTCCAAATATATTTAGCAATCCATATCTATTTCCCTTGATTGTTAACATTTTATCAAGTATGGATGTTATCAAATGGTCATAGGAGGAATTGATCATCTCATCACCAATATCAACTCACTCCCAATTATTTAGCATCCTCTCCACTGGGAGCAATATGACCTCCTACATGATCTAGAGTTGTGTGTCATCCACACAACCCCTCTTGATAGGCTTGAGACCATATTCAAGTCTACCCAAAATATTCATGGATCCAATGAAGAATTTTGGGAAGCATACTACAAGGTACACCGCATTAAAGTAGACCTTTCCTAGTTCAAGTATAACCATGAAACGAGATTTAAAATCCCTGAGGACACTAAAATTGCATCCGAATCAGAGGTCAAGAGTGATATCGACCTTGTGGAATCTAATCTCTGATTTCAACCACCAGTACGACACCAAAGAGAAGCTATCTGATTTCTTCATCAATAACTAAATCAAAGAAACAAACTCATATTTCACTGAAGAGGATGAATTTTCCTCTTTAGGAGGCTCTAACTTTTTAGAGAACTTAGACATTGACCTAGATTTCAATTTCGGGTTCTAGGATTATTTTCATTATCAACTAATATATGTAATAATCTAAATAAGTGGTAAACATTTGACCACAATTTTTCATCTATATTTTTCATGAATAAGATTAAATGTATTGAAAAGTGGGTTAACATCCACATAATGAAGTCTTTTGGCTTTTAGGAATTGGCCTTTCCCAGGAAACCCACCTAACTATTTTACTAATTCTATATTATGTAGTGTTTGTCCTTATAGAATTAGTCATAAGAAAGAAGCTTAATCCATCCTTCATAGAGTGAAAAATCAACGTTCATCGACATCATTCGTGGGTACCCTGAAAAACCTGCCATGTTCAAGGTTGATCCAATTTTACCCCTTTGATATTATCAACCAAACTACAAGGTAGAATTATCATTAACATTTTGGCATGCTCGGTGGGACGCTGTCCCTTAATTCTCTATTCCATTTCACTAACTAAATAGTTTTTTTTTTTTCTAATTCACTGTGTGGTAATTGCCTGTGATTGGGAAAATCGCCAACCATTGGTCTGTTTATCATTTTTTGTTGTATGTTGCTTCATATCCTAATTTTGGCTTCTTGATTTCTCTATTCTATTTCTTCTAACGTGTCTATAGGACATTATTGTTGAGAATCTTGTTTTCTATATTTTATTATTGCACTCTTTTGAAAAAAATTCTAAAATCTAAAAAAAAGGGGGATTTCTCTCACGGTAAGTCCTAAAAAAATTTACTTTTGATTTTTTGTTTTGCATTTTTGTTTGTTTATTCTCATCAAAACTCAACATTTCATTTTGGGTCTTAAACTGGGCCATTTCATACTTCTTGATCATATAGCTTTAAATAGGGAAGTCAACTAGTTTCATTCACTTATATTTCCCTCAAACACAACGAAACCACTCACAAATAAAAAATGCATTCCAAAAATTCCCACCTAGGTGAAACTGATTGGGATTTAATCACCCAACAGGGAAGCTGACTCAATGTTTTGGCCAAGTATAGTCTCATGTCTATCAGTATATATTGGCTTAGCACCCAGCTCCCTTATCGTAGCAGGACTGTGAAGTGAGGTGGTAGGCCCCAATATACATGCCTGTACCAGAAGCAGTACAAATTTAGGCCTCACGTACCTTCATGTATATCAATGGCTTCACCCTTAAACATACCCAAAACCATTTATAGATTATCATTTCCTAGGACCCTCGTTAACCATCTTACACATTTCACTTTTTTATAATTAATCAAGATAAATACAAAATAACATATTTTGCTTGCTTTTGTCTACTGTTTGTAAATCAACCCAATTAATCACTTCTCATTTTTTAGATGTTTGTGTGTTTTTTTTTATCATGGTACTTAATAGACAACAAGCTCATAACCAAAATTCTGAAAATATGTCTACTCCACCACCTACATTTCAACAACATATCTCATTCTATACCACATCACTCCCTACGGCACTTTCAACACCAACAAAAAAAAAATCCCATATTATCAAATAGTTACATCCAATCCCTTTTCTGACACCCAACACACTTGGGGTGACTTAGGGGCCAACTATAACAATGAAATGGGCCAGCTCTTCCATTCCCCACATCAATATCATGGTCAAATCCTTCATACATATGGACCACAAGAAACAAAAACATTTATTTTCTTCTAGTCCTCAACCAGAAACATCTGAACCTCTTTTCTACAATAGGGGATACCCTATATTTGAAGAAATGCTAGACTCAAAACCTATTACCCTCAATGCTTATCTAGTAGCATGAAATGTTCAAATCTAACCATTCACACCTAAACCCATTCCATAAGCTTACAATCCTTGATCTTACATTGCACATATTATTGATAAAAATCAAGTCCCTGTCATCCAACAGTTGTTCCCATACACTTAAAATCAACCTGAAACACCAAACAATAGTCAACCTGATATATCTTCCAACCCTACTAACCCCTTTGAAACACCGAATGAACAATCTTCCACCAGTCAACTGGAAACATTTGAGGTCTCTTCAGTCCCTATCTATGACCTCCACATGATTTCATCATAAAACACATTTGTCCAACATTCTACAACCTCACCAAGTACTTCTACATGTTTCACACTTCCTCAAAGCAATACCGCTACTTCCTCTTCTACCCCTCTACTCTCCTCATAGGTAAAAACACCTCCATTGACTTCCGTGGCCTTTTCTACTATTATATCCTCCCAAAAGGTTACTAGTCTCATTCAAAACATCACCATGTCCACCCCTACAACCACACCATTTATTAATACCAGAGTCATTGCTAGAACTCACCATGTTTCACAATACATACCATAACCTTCATAACCACTTGTCTCTATGCCACAATCTACACCCATACAAAACATCCCACAATACAGTATCCCACAACAAAGCACTGTACTCTACCATCTCTTATTTTTTCTTCTGGTAGTCACTCACATATTCAAAACCACTCAATCATACATCAATGTCATTATAGTACCAGTGTATACAAACCTCAAAACCTATAGCCTCCCAATTTTTTTTCCATCTTATCAAAACATCCCAGAACAAAGCATCCCTTATCATCAAAGTATCCCTCATAAAATATTCCTTATCAACAACATATACCATAGAAAAGTATACCTCAATACCATATATCTCAAAAATACATGCCTAAACAAAACATTCCATACTATAATGTCTTGTAATAGAATATCCCCTACTAACAAAATGTTTCTTACCAAAAGAATGTTCCCCAATAAAACATTCCCTACTAGCAAGGAATTCCTCAATAGTATCAGGTATACTTACAACCTAACCAATCCTCATTTTAACTTGGCTCATCCTTACAACAAAAAACTAAACCTGACCTTCTCCAAGCCCTTTTAAACCACATATAAAGTCTTGAAGCTACTTTGACTTCATCCAAGAATGTGCTCTCTTATGATCAAATTTGCAATGATCCCATTCACTGTTCGGTGTCGAATAAATCCTATCCACCTCACTAGGAACTTTCAAATTTTATTAAGTTTTATAGAAAGGAAGATCCACAACAACACATCCATGCCTTTCGTCATGCCTACTATCTAATAGCTCATGATCAATACCTCATGTTAAGGACCTTTCTCATGTCTTTTGCTGGTCCTACCTTGGATTGGTATAATAACATTCCTCAACATTCTTTATTCTCCTTTACACAACTTGCTCAGCTCTTCTTAGAACACTTTTCCATAAACATATCCCATAAAGTCACCATCAATGACCTATATGCCATCAAACAATTTGAAGATGAATCTATTGCCGATTTTGTTTCCAAGTGGAGAGATGTAGTCAATAAAATATCCTTTTCATTACCACAAACAGAATCAATCAAAGTATTCTACCATGCATGCACTAAACACATTTTATCCACATTATAAATTCAATCATTTCAAAATTTTTATGAGGCTTTCACCATGGCCAGTAAGTTTTAATTATGAGCTCTAGAAGATGGTTGGGTTAAGCTTCATCCTAAGAAACCAAAAGCCAAGTTCCCATCTAATTATCATCCAACCCTGATAAGTCTAAAACAACTGCCAACGCCTTAGTAGATAAATCCGATCCCAAAGAAAAACCCTACCCAAGCTCTTCTACATTATAGAAGGAGAGTTTCAATACAACATTTTATTAGGATGTCCTTGGATATGCACCATGCGTTGTGTTCCTTCCACCCTCCATCGTTGTATCAAATATGAACATGAGGGTCAAACCTTCACTGTCCCCATTGATCCAAATCCTTTCACTAACTGCTACATGATGTATCGCCCAAATGATGTCCTTGTACCCAAATCCACATCTGAGGCATCTAATGAAGCATCTACTAGAACATCTATCCCTTATTCTATGTTATTGTATAATTCCTTTGTTAGTGAGGCTATAAAATGTATTACGCTTAGAGAATATCGTCTCCTCATGCTCAAATCCATCCCTTCCCCCAAAAAAAATGGACGTCCTGAAAAGCAACCTATGTATGGCCCCAAAGTATATGATGTCATCTCTTACGGTCATGCTTATCTCAAAACAAAAATCATTTATGGGGAGCTCGATAATCCTCCTTCCCATGTTATCAATCCACACCGTTCCATATCATTCACCTTAAATTTCAAATCCCTTGAGAATCCAAATTTTTCCCATATGTATCTTCATCGCTGTGCGTGAAGATGTTTTGGGCTCAGATGTTATGAACAAGGAACTCATGATGAGCCTATCCTGCGTTCACTTAAATCTCATGAAAAAGTTTCTTGGGTTATAAAAAGGTCAGCTCTGAAATATAAAAAGCCACTACATCCAAACCTGTTACATCTATAATCATTTCCGAACTAAAACCATCGTCACCAAAAAACCCTGAAGATCCTATAGACACAGGTGATACCGCATCCATTCAACCTAATTTTTTTAATCAATACTATATCTTTAGGGCCACTTACTTATCAATCCAATCACTCCATAAAATAATTACCCATTTTTTAGGCATAAATGGTTGATGAAGATGCACCCACTATAGATATCCTCCAATGTTAGGATGACCAGTAAATCCTTTCTCACATGAGAGCCAAGGATCATTTTCTTCAGAAATTCCTACCATTTAAAATGCGAAATATTCTTAACGAATCCACCCTGGATGTTAACTTAGGTACCCTATAGGATCCTTGTATAGTTAATGTCAGTCAATCCTTAAACCCTCAAGAACTAGATGATTTCACTTCGTTCTTAACAAATTATCACCAAGCCTTCATCTAGTCATACAATGATATGCTCAAAATATATCCTGACATTTTCATACACAACATAGTCACGTATCCTGATGCTAAGTTGGTTAAAAAAACTCTGTAAAATACATCCTTGTATAGCTCTCCTTGTTAAGGAAGAGTTGTAACACCTTTTATCAGCCAACTTCATCATACCCATTGAGTATCCATAATGGGTCTCCAACGTGGTCCTCACAACCAAGGATTTTGGAAAAATATTCATCTATAATGACTTTATGGATCTTAATCTCACCTGTCTAAAATATGATTTCCCTCTTCCAAACTAATATCATCTCATTGACCTAACAACAATCCACAAAATGCTTTCCCTTATGGATGGATTTTCTGGCTATAACGAAATCCTCATTGCTCTCGAAAATCAACAAAAAACTTGTTTCATCACCCCTTGGAGAACCTTTTGCTACCGTGTCATGCCATTTGGCCTTAAAAATGTAGGGGCTACTTATTAGCGTGCCATGACATACATTTTCCATGATTTTATACACAAAATTTTTGAAGACTACGTCGATGACCTATTAGGAAAATTTGAATCATGAAAAATACCATCTCGATGTCCTTGAATCAATATCCACTTGTATCATCCAATTTTGTCTTCATCTTAATCCTACAAAATGTGTTTTTGGTGTCCTCACTGGAATTTTTTTAGGATTAATCATATCTAGTCGAGGTATTGAAGTTTACCCAATGAAGGTTAGAGAAATCATCGAAATGCCTCTACCTTCTAATCTTAAACAATTGCATATCCTCTAAGGTAAATTACAGTCTATTTGGCATTTCATATCACAAATTTCTGATGGTTGTCCACCATTTCACCATATATTTCATAAGGACATATAATTTCATTGGGATTCTAATTGTCAGAAATCCTTCCATGAAATCAAACAATATCTATTATCCCCACCTATGCTTACTCCACCTCATGAATGGGAACCATTTTATCTATACATATCCACCTCAGAACACGATCTAGGAGCCATGCTTGCTCATCGTGATACTCAAGGTCTTGAACAAGCCATATACTACATTAGTTACACACTCCATGAATATGAAACACGCTACATTGAAGCTAAAAAATTGTGTTGTGCATTATATTTCACCACCTCCAAACTCCGACATTATCTCCTCAATCACAAGACATATGTCATCACCAATTTTAACCCGCTTAAAACCATGCATTTTAAACCCTATCAACATTTTCACATAGCTCAATGACTTATGCTCATAACTAAATTCTACCTTGAAATTATATCATAGAAATCTATTTAAGGTCAGGCCATTGCAAATCAACTCATTGAAGCACCTCTTCTAGATGATCAAGTTCCTCACGAATGTTTTTATGACAAGTCCATCAACAACATCGATCAATCTGATTTCATCCCTATGAAAATGGCTCTTTTCTTCGATGGATGTAAATGCCAAGAGGGGGGAGGATCTGGAGTCATTATCATACCTCCCTAGAACATTCCACTTCCATTATCATTCAAACTTAACTTCAAATGTAATAACAACATGGTAGAATATGAAACATTAATCATGGGTCTAAATACCAATTTTCTCTTAGGTGTCAACATCCTAGAAATCTACAAAGATTCACAACTGGTCATTAGTCAAGTTAAAGGAGAATACCACCGTAAGAATGAAATCATTCAAAAATATAAAGTTTTTGTTGACTTTCTCCTTGGTGCATTCAATCATTACACCATTAAATCCATTCCACAATCTTCTAACATGTTTGCAAACACTATGGCATCCCTCAGATCCCTTGTTCCATTTGAAACAAAAAAATCAAAGGATAAAACTAAAATGTCTGTATTTGTTCAGTGCTTAGACCATCCTTCACATAAAAATGATCTACCTTATATTAATATTATTGACAACAATCCACTGGATCTATGGTATATTCAGTTATATGACTATCTCGCTAAATGTAAAATGCCATTAGATTTATCACATGGAGCTAAATGATCATTTCTTCAATGTGTCACCCACTTCGTCATCATAGGTGGAATCCTTTATAAATGTAACTTTGACAGTATATTATTACGATGTCTTAAATCACATGAATCAACCAGAGAAACTGAAAAGGTCCATGATAGAATTTGTGGTGGTCACTTTAGTGGCAAGGCCATCGTTAAATGCATCATACAACTAGGGTATTATTGACCTACCATCACCAAATATTATTGTGTATATGTAAAGAAATGCGTCAAATAAAAAATCCATTCATATCTCATTCACATTCCTAGTGAAGCATTACAACCCGTTCAGGAATTATGGCCTTTTTCTCAATGGGGGTTAGACTTAATTAGTGCAATCAATCTGACATCATCCCAATAACATCATTCCATCATCACCGTAATTGAATAATTTACTAAGTGGGTTGAAGCCATCCTGATAAACTCAATAAAATCAGGACCCATAATCAATTTCATATATCAAAATATCATATGTTGTTTTGATATCTGACATACACTCATCACAGATAATGGAAAATCCTTCAAAAATAAAGAGGTTAACTAACTATGTGACACATTCAACGTCAAGATCAGTTTATCATCACCATATTATCCTCAAACAAATGGATAGGCCGAGGCCTCTAACAAAACACTTAAGAAAATACTTAGGAAAACAATAGATGATGTAGACACAAAATGGTATCTCCAAATTCCATTTGCTCTCTAGGATTATCAAACTAGCATCCCACACCTACTAGTGCTACTCCCTATTCACTTGTCTATGGCTCCAAATCCATTGAACCTCTTGAAATTCAAATTCCCTCACTTCAGGTATCTCTTAAAGATTTCATCCCCGACGAAGAACATCATGAAAACCACTTAGCAAAACTTGAGTTGTTAGATGAAAAGCATCTAGCAACCCTCGAACATCATCAAGTTTATCAAGAAGGTATAAGTAGAGCATACAAAAAACATGTCAAAGAATGTGACTTTAAAATTGGTGATCTTGTACTAAAAAAAATCAAAATTTCAATACATTAGAATAGAGTAAATGTGGAAATTTTCCCCCCAATTGGATTGGTCCATACGTTATCACTCACAAGTATGGGTCAAGAGCGTATAGTTTCACTTCTCTTGATAGGGAACCCAAAAGGGAACCTATGAATTCTTTGCACTTATGACCTTTCTATTGTTAAATAATTGGCTATCATGATGGTAATTACCTCCCAATCCTATCACTTCATCATATCACTGTAATGGTGTGGCTATCCTTCAGTATCCTAAATAATCCTTAAAGACAAGCACTATAGACCTGTTCATGGTATCTTTCACATGGGTAAGTTACTTCTTTTGTAGGAACCCCTGGAAATCATTACACCCATTTATTCCATACCAATAAAAACCGTGACATGACACATGTGTTTGGGTCAATACATATGTTATCCCCTCCTTGAAATGGTTTATTAGGACCTTTCTCTCAGCTCAAAATGCATGTAAAAATATTCTTTGGATTCTTCTATTATCAAAATCTCAAAATACAATAGTTTGATCCCTTGAAGGAAAACTATTTTCAAAGTCTAAATCATTATCAAAAACATAAAAAAGTTTACTGCTCCCTCAAAGGATGGATACCAGTCAAAATTATGGACCAATCCCTCCAAGGATGACCATCTTGTCAAGAAAATCAAAATGTAGACCATACCCTCGAAGGATGGCTACTCATACAAAAAATATTCTTGCTATGACCAGCCTTCAAAAGCACATCAATATAAAAATCATCCATGGAAGATTCCCGCATCGATAAAAATTCCCATTATAAACAAGCTTCTCAAACAACTTGCTCCAAATTAACATGTAAAGCCGGGGCATTATTCCTATAAATCTATTAAAAAGGAGAACCCTTTCTTCCACATCATCCTATACACAAAAAATCCCTTCTGACATCCTATTAAGGTACATTCAATCAAATCCATCAGGGTTTGTGTAGCTGCCCATTGTTGATCTTATTTAACGTCTGAGAAGGCCACGAGTGCAAGTATTTTCACGCTTGTTGAAATTCATTGTGGGAAAATCAGTCCATCTTTACCTCATTCTTATTACTTACATTATTGATTTAACATGTTTGTTGAATCATGTTTTAAAACCATTAAAAGCAATCAAACATTTAATCACATATAAAACATTTTAAACCAATCATTTTAAACATAACATGTTTTTAAAATCCATTTAAAATCATTAAACACATTTTCGAGTAAAAACATATGAATTCCAACACATACAAATTAAACATATAATATAATCCATAAAACATCATATATATATATCAAAGTTTGGTATACAATGTCCAAAAAATCAATACATGTCCTCTTCATGCAAAAAAATGGGCTTCTGTGAGCCTATGACATCATATCCAATCATGTAGTAAAATCAACATCCCCAAGTACCATACTGGCACCACCCTCTCCTCCAAGAGCAAGCATTCCTCTATCTTCACTGACATCTCTACCTCCTCTAGGTATAGTCATAACAATAACCTCACCTCTAGATCCTTCCTCACCACCCTCCACTCTCTTTGGCCTCCGAGGTGGTTATCCCATGCTCGCCGCACTAGCACTGGGCATCATTGTTGTTGTAGCTGCCCATTCAACAACTATGTGATCAACATACAATGTGGCATCCAGATAGATCTTGGTGATCAAATCCACATAGTAATCCCTCTCTTCCCACACAACATCATAATAGGTTACTGAGATCATACCAGATGGAGGAACTACTGCAGATGCCCCCCTCTTCCTGCTAAAATGGGCCATCGTTGATAACTCCACACCAGATATAGAAGGCCCTATGATCCCCAAGGACTTCTTCAGTGTATCTCTATGTCCCTTGTACTTGTCTCTATTAGGAGAGACTTGTGTAAGTTGTGCATGCATTCCATCCCTCTCGACAATCAATCCATCGCACTCATCAATGAGGGTATCCTAGATACCAATCAAGTCATCACACTATCTCTGAGCCACGTATCTCTCTCCCTCCACTACGACCTTCAATACTACAATAAATACAACTATGAAATCTTCACCCTCACCCCCTCATCCTTTAGTACCTGTGCTCCTCCCTCCTCTTGAGCATGTACTCATATGACCATCTTTGATGCCCTATCCACAGCTTGAGTATGATCAAAAGTCCTTAGTGATTGGGCCCACCATTTAGTAAAACCTAGAGTCACCCCCGCATCATCAATTAGGAAAATATGGCCCTTATCATCAGGACCCATAACCCCTGCTACTCATTAATAACAACATGCCTCACCACAAAAGCCCTTAAAGTATCTGTATCCCCATCCTTCCATCGGTAATGAAATGGATCCTCACGTATACCCATGTTAGTCCAAACTTCCTCCTAACATGAATGAAACATAAAATCTCATCCTCTCCAACAATATGACCCTATATCCAAATGTCTTGTTGTAAGCCTAACAAGTCCTGAGGAAACTCAGGACAATCATGGAAATCTAGGTATGGCCTCCACACGACATAATCCACATATAATTCTGAGACCAAGTCTCTATAATAAGTAGGCCTCTTGGCCATCCTCACTGTTAGGAAATAAGGAAAAAAATGTGGAATAATCCCTCATAAAATAACAACAGTAGAAACTAATATGTAGAAATTATTACAGATCTCAAATAAAAGTGTAGAATAAAATAACACAACACAAAGAGACAATATTTAACATGGTTCACCCAATTTGGGCTACATCCACTAAGAATCACTTGCTCATATTTTATTACAAGTCACAACTCTCTCAATACAATATCTAGATCTGTTTGGAGCTATGCTCAAAAAAATCTACAGAATTCACACCTGAATTCAAAACACGTATGCAATGTTACATACCATAAGCACAAAACTATATAAATAGAAAAATACTCAAGCAATTTTACAAAACCGTGGGTATTAAAACCATGGGCCAAAAGCGTCCCATAAACCTATGGGTCAAAAATCCCGCCCATATGAGAAAAGCACGTTTCCCGGTATATCGGGCATGTTTTAAGGAACCCTGGTGAGATAACTGTGGAAGGTGTACAATAATCTTAGTGTACATTCTTCAACACTTCCTCACATGAAAAAAGGCTCCACAACCTAACAATCTCTCACTTGGAGACTAGTTTTCCTTTGAGAAAGCTTCTCAACCCTTCACTAGTTTCTGTGAAGACCAACCAAAGCTAAACATAGCTTCAGTTTTTCCCTTGTGACCACCTTGGTCATCATGTCTGCAAGATTCTGAATAGTATGAATCTTCTCCAGCTTCAACTTCTCTTCCTCCAAAGTTGTCCTGATGAAATGATACCTTAACTATATATGCTTCATCCTAGAGTGGAAAGAAGAGTTATTAGCTAGGTGTAAAACACTCTGACTATCACTATGCAACTTTCCTTACTCCTGTTTATGCCCCTAACTCCTCAAGAAATTACTGTAACCAAATCATTTCTTTGCTTGCCTCTGTGGCAGCAACATACTCAGCCTATGTGGTTGACAAAGCCACTAACTTCTGTAGTTGTGAAATCCAGCTCACTGCTGTCCCACCTATAGTGTAAAGATAACCTGTTGTGCTCCTCCTGCTGTTTACATTTCCAGCCATATATGAATCTACATAACCACAAAAAGTGGTGTCTAATCCACTGAGCACAAAAATATCCCCATGGTCCCTCTCAAATACCGAAGGATCCACTTTACTGCCTGGGAGTGATCTCTACCTAGATCACTCATAAATCTACTCACCGCTCCCACTGCATGGGAAATATCAGGCCTAGTGCACACCATGACATACATCAAACTACCAATCACTGATGAGTAAGGTACCTTGAACATCTGGTTTCTCTACTGATCTGTCTTGGGACACTGCTCCTTTGATAACTTGAAATGGCCTGCTAAAGGAGTCCTAACCAGTTTAACATCCTGCATATTAAACCTCTCCAAGACTTTCTTAATGTACTCTTCTTGAGATAAAGTCAACTTCCGTTCCTTCCTATCTCAAGATATCCTCATACCAAGGATTTGTTTGGCTGCCCCCAAATCCTTCATAGCAAAGGATTCACTTAGCTGCTTCTTGAGTACTTTTATTTCATGCATGTTTTTACTTGCAAATAACATGTCATCCACATACAGATGCAAGATAATATAACTGCCATCCTCAAATTTCTTTGTATACATGCAATGGTCAGAATGACATCTAATATAACCTTGCTCCATCATGAAGCTATCAAATTTCTTATACCATTGACATGGAGCTTGTTTCAAGCCATACAAGCTCTTCTTTAGTTTGCACACCATTTCCTCTTTACCTTTGACCTCATAGCCCTTTGGTTTTGGCATATATAGTTCCTCCTCACAATCACCATGGAGAAATGCAGTCTTTACATCAAGCTGTTCTAAGTGCAAGTCTTATGCTAGAACTGTTCCTAGAACAATTCTTATAGAAGTCATTTTTACTACAGGAGAAAAAATCTCATCAAAATCTATAACTTTTTTCTGTGCAAACCCCTTGACCACCAACCAAGCCTTGTATCTTTTCTTTCCTCCTTCTTCCTCTTTGACTCTGAACACCTACTTGTTCTGTAATTCTCTTTTACCTTCAGGTAGCTTTACCAAATCCCATGTCTGGTTATCCATGAGAGCCTGATGCTCCTCATCCATGGCTTGCTCCCTCTTCTTCCTAGCATCTACCTGCATTACTTCATCAAAGCTCTTTGGCTCTCCACTATCAGTGAGTAATAAATAATAAAGATAAGGAGAAAAATGTTTAGGCTCTCTTATTACCCTAGAATACCTCCTTAATATAGGAGTTTTGGGTTCCTGTTGAGGAGGTTCCTGAACTGATTCACGTGTCACTTTCCCATCTGGAATATCCTTTACCACTGCATATTATTTCTTGGATTCTTCCCTATTTTCTTGTAACTGCTGCTTATACATGACTTTCTCATTAAAGACCACATCCCTAGATCGAATGATTTTCTTTTCCTTAATACTCCAACATTTATATCCAAAGTCATCACCACCATAACCAATGAAAGTACATTTTTCTAATTTAGCCTCTAGCTTGGTCCTATCATCCTTGTCTATATGGAAAAACACCTCACATCCAAAGACTCTAAGAAATGAATAATTAAATTTCTTACCATACCAAGCCTCCTCAAGTATGCCTCCATCCAAGGCACTCGAGGGTCCTCTATTGATCAAGTATATAGCTGTGCTCACCGCTTCTGCCCAAAAAGAAAGAGGCAGTCCTGCATGTAACCTCATGCTCCTAGCATGTTCCATTATTTTTCTGTTCATCCTTTCTGACACCCCATTCTGCTGCAGAGTTCCTAGAACCATATTTTTCCTGTGGATTCCATTCTTAGAACAATAATCATCAAATTCATTACTTCAATACTCCCCTCTATTATCTGACCTGAGACATTTAGCTTAAGACCTGTTTCATTTTCTACCAAGGCTTTCCATTTAACGAAAGTGTCAAATACATCAGATTTGTTTTTAATACAATAAACCCAAAATTTCCTTGTTGCATCATCAATAAAAGTAACATAATAACTTGAACCCCGAAGAGATGATACCTGAGCCGACCCCCACACATCATAATGCACTAGCTCTAACTTACTCTCTTTCTTTGTAGGTCTAACCTTGAGAAACCTTACTCACTTCTGTTTCCCATATATACAGTCCTCACAGAACTCCAAACCTATTTCTGTATATCCAGGAAAATCCTTCTTTATGATCTCCATGCACTTATGGCTCATATGATCGAGCCTATAGTGCCACAATGTTGTATCTACTTCTAAAGCCACAAGATTACAAACATTAGTGCTATAAGTGGGTAAATACAAGGTTCCAACCTTCTTACCTCTTGCCACCACAAGAGCACCCTTGATAACCTTCCAAGAGTCCACTATAAATATCACAGTACAACCATCATTTCCCAACTACCCTACTAATATCAAATTTCGTCTTAATGTAGGCACATGTCTGACATCCTTAAATAGCCAAGTATTCCCATTCTACATCTTAACCTAAACATAACCTTTTCCAACTATGCTGCAAGGCTCATCATCACTAAGAAAAACATGCCCAAAATATCCTTGAACATAATCAACAAAATAATTCCTATGTGGAGTAGGGAAAGAAGCCCCCAAATCTAAAACCCAAGATTCAGTAATATTGTGCAAAGAAATAATCAAAGCATCCTAACATACATTACCTGTTGCCACATTTGCCTCCTTGTTTTCTTCCTATTGTTTCTTCTTGTCCTAAAGCTCCCAACAGTCCTTCTTTACATGCCCAGACTTTCCACAGTGCCAACATACTATCTTGCTTTTGGATTTTGACCTTTCCCGATCCTTTGATTTTCCATGGCTTCCTCTATTCTTCTGTCTCCCTCTAGTTTCCACTGTCAAAGCATTCCCTGAAGTAGAAGATTCCCCAGAGCTTTTTCTTCACATTTCCTCACTTAAAATAATCCTTACATCATCCTCAAACTTCAACTTTGAGTTAGCTGGAACCGAGTTGCTTACTGCCATTACCAGGCTATTCCAACTCTTGGGTAAAGAGCATGGAACTAATAAAGCTCTAAATTCTTCAGCAAATTATATTGTAACCAAAGATAGCATATTTACAACCATATTAAAATCATTTAAATGATCTACTACTGAACCATTCTTAGATGTCTTCATATTAAACAATTTTTTCATTAAAAATATCTTATTTGAGGCAAAGGGTTTTTCATACAACTTCCCTAATGCATTCATCAGTTCTTTTGTAGTCTTTTCCTTTGAAACATTAAATAATACCGAAGATGCAAGACACAGCCAGATTGTCCCAAGTGACTTTCTATCCAACGAATCCCATTCCTCATCTGTCATGCTTGAGGGTTTGTTCACCTTCTTAGATAGTGGAATATAAAGATCCTTCTGATAAAGGTAATCTTCCATCCGCATCTTCCAAAGACTGAAATTCTACCCATTGAATTTATCAACCCTAGATCTTCCATCATCTGCCATAGCTCCCACTCAGGATAAAAATTTCCCTACGATTCAACACTTTAGCAAACCAAACCTTGCTTTGATACCAATTGTTAGGAAATAAGGGATAAAATATGTAGAATAATCCCTCACAGAATTGCAACTGTAGAAACTAATATGCAAAAATTATTACAGATCTCAAATAAAAGTGCAGAATAAAATAACACAACACAAAGAGATAATATTTAATGTGGTTCACCCAATTTGTGCTACGTCCACCAAGAATCCCTTGCTTAGATTTTATTACAAGCCACTGCTCTCAATACAATATGCATATCTGTTTGGAGCTATGCTCAACAAACTCTACAGAATTCACACCCAAATTCAGAACACATATGCAATGTTACATTATACCTACCATATGCACAAAATCATATAAATAGACAACTGCTTAAGCAGTTTTATAAAACCATGGGTATCAAAACCATGGGCCAAAAGTGTCCCATAAACCTATGGGTCAAAAATCCCACCCATATGAGAAAAGCACATTTCCCGGTATATCGGGCACATTTTAAGGCCAATTTTTTTTCTAGGGCTGCGCCCCCGAACCCCTGCTAACAGGGTCTACCTCCCTCGAACCCCCACTTAGGGCCCAGCTCGGCCCCAAACCCTAATGAGACAACTATGGAAAGTGTACAGTACTCTTAGTGTACAGTCTTCAACACTTCCTCACATGAAAATAGGCTCCACAACCTAACACTCACTCGACCTATATTCTTGCTCCATCTCATAAATCCAGGATGTCTCGCCTCAATATCACAAGGTAGGTCTAATGTATGAGCAATGGAAATATGCTCGGTTCCCAAAATTGTAATAAGAATCCAACATCAATACCATAACGCTTGTGGGTTGTCCAAGCCCACATCTCTCTAAATGTTTGTGCCAACAAAGTAGGTTCCCACTCGAATATTGTATGCCTCTCCATCATCTCTGCAACAACACTGGTCATCATCCAAGGAAAATGACCACCTCCTAAATTTGGAAAAGTAAAACAAGAAATAGCTATCATCATCACGGTCATCTGTGGACACCCAACTCTCGTAGGCTCATATAATTCCTGATAATCAAATACCCCTGATGAATATCCAATTCTCTTTATATAGTCTCTACATAATATCACCTCTCTCACCCTTAGTAATACAATAAATCACCTTTCCATGAACTGGTATTCTTGTAATATGATGAACATCATCTAGAGTAATGGTAATCTCTTATGTAGGAAGTCAAAAAGTATTTGCGGAAGGATTCCACCTCACTAACAATGCTAGTATCAAACTACGACATCTATGAACCTGCCTATAAGTCCTCATACCACTAAAACCCACTTCCTCAAGATGCTCCCAATCCTCATCTAATAATACTTCCCTCACCTCATCTAGCATCAATGGTATATGATCACAGATAGTCAATTGTGCATCCACCTGTAAAATGCAAGCACATAAAACAAATATTATTACCATCACATTAATATTGAAAATTTCATCCAATAAAAAATAAAGACATCAACTTTAACGTTATCATCCATATATACTAACAATCTCACGAAAAGTGACATTATAATATCAAAATCAACAATATCAACATCCAAAAAACAAAAACATACATATAAAACTAAATGACAACCATACACATTACAATCCTAAAAACATTTATCAAAAACCATACTTTTCTATTTAACATAAAAATTGTTTTTATCACAGGTGAATCACCAACAATTCCTCAATCACTAGCAATTGAAGGAACTACCAGAGATTCTTGATACTCAAAAAAAGGGCATCTGCATGCCCCCAATATGGAAATGAATACCTGAAACCACCCAAAAACCCACAAAAATGACACAAAAAGGGGGCTTGCATTTTCTTCTCAAGGACACCATCTTATCAATTTTCTACTCAGAAACATGTTTTCCATGCCAATAGTTGCTCTATCAAAACACTTTCACAACACTCACAATGTCATAAAATAAAATTGATTCTGGGCTATTTGTAGCCCTTCCTTTTAATGTGATGTAATCATTGACGATTACTCTAATCGCTGGCAATTTGTAGAAATTGGTGTCCCTGAGAGTTCACCCTGAAATATGGGACTACCCATTTTAAATTTTTTGTTCTTTTTAAAGTAATATGTCATTTTGTGTTTTTATTGAATTTAGTTATCTCCATTTCCTTAAGGTTTTCCTAGAGAATCATATAAGCCAATTTTGACAAATACCCACGTGCTAAAATTCATTTAATCTCTTCGCCAAGTTTTGTCTGAGATAATTTTATTTTATTTACTTAATAAATAAATAAATAAATAAATCATGCCGTAATTCAACCCTACTGAAGATTTGCAAGCCAATATTTCTGCCTCTCAGTAGAGTATTCACCAGGGATGAGTTTTTTACTAACCCGTTATTCTGCAGAGAAGTTGTCTGCAACTGCTGGCAGTATTTTTTTGTTTTTATTTCTTTTGTGTTTGTTTTTCGGTTTTTCTCCGTAGTCTGTTTTTTAATTCCCCTTGATCCATTCGTTCATTCGGTTTATTCTATTTAATTGTATGGAATTTATGGAATTCATCCATGACCTCAGACAGAAATAAATTAATCATGGAGTGCTAGTTTCTGATAAAGAAGGACATATGCAAGTCACACTTTATGAAATAAGCTTCTAGGATGCAAGTCATACTTTTTGGAAGGAGATTTTTTAAGTGCCAATGGGAATTTTGGTGGTGGAAGGAAGATGCAAATTTAGAGCCTTTCTGGAAGGCTATTTTTTCCCATCATTAAATTTATTAATAAATAAAGTTTCGTTTAAGGTGAATTGTGTTGTAGTTGAACCTTGTTGAAGTTTTTTCATGTGGAGCTATTCCCACATCTCAATAGTTGTTTTTTCACCAGGAATGAATTCATAGAAATTTTCGGCAACTTCTGGTAACTTTTTTCCATTTTTATTTATTTCTTGTTTTGCATTTGCTTTTGAGTTTTCTCCTCAGTAGTCCTTCTCTGGAAGGTTCCCCTTTATGTTGTTCCATTATGTTCTATAATTGCCTATTTAATTTCGTGGACACATAGAGAAGTCATCCTTGGGGCCGCCAGAAATGGTTAAGGAATTCCCATAAATGCAGTGCTAAATTCTGACCCAAAAAAGTCAGACTTTTAGGAAAAATAAGCTTCTCCCGATGCAAGTCACACTTTTTGGGATAATAGATTTTCTAAGCTATCAGTGGGAGTTTTAGAAGTGGCAGGAAAGCGGGAATTTCTTGCCTACCTAGCAGATTACTTTTTCCCATCAAGTCAAATCACTCAAGTTGCCAATGGGAATTTTAGGGGTGGCAGGAAAGCGGGAATTTCTTTCCTACCTTGTAGGGTAAAAATTCCCATTTCTTTGACTTCCCATTTTTAGCAATTCCTCTTGCCAAAAATGCAACCCACCTTGGCATTAAGCTACATGCATTTAATGATATTTCATTAATATTATTTCTAGTCTAAAGTTGGTACACCATGAATAGAAGTGAAAAGTCAAGGCAAAGTGAATGAACTAAAGAGAATTCAAGGAAGCATGTCTAAAAAATAAATAAAATAAATTGTATAAAAAAGCAAGCTAGAAGCATGCAGACTTGGGTGCCGAAATTGAGTCAAGGAGCATGGCTTATTAATTAATTAATTGCCAAAAATAGGGGAAGAGACGATTAATTAAAAATAGTATGCAAATAACTATATAAGCATGAGATTCCATAAGGGAGAAGACAATTAATTATTTTAGGTGATGGATGCTGCCCTGGAGAAGTTTGACGCCAAAGGAAGGATTTTGCATTACCATTAATTTATTTTTCCACTGCCAGGAAGAATCCAATTTTGGCACCTAGGGTTGGAAAGGATTTCTTTTTATTATTCAGAGCATCTGCATGTATGGTATGAGTGGAGAGGGGACTTAAAAAATATTATTAGCCATATTGGCATGCAAGAAAAGTCTAAAAATTCAGGGATGCATTCTTGATACATTGAATATATCTTCAGAATCAGAGGAATTAAGCATAGATGCCATAGCTCCCATAATTGTCTAAATTACTTCTGAAAAAATAATTCTCTTGTTTCTAATGCACCCCCATGTGTGAAGTCATTGCATGGAAAATTCAATTTTAGGAGCTTGTGCATGTGAATCCCATATCTTCAGAACCAGTTGAAGAAATTCATTGAATTTGCACTTATATTTTCCAGTTCACATATTTGCAAGTGTCTTCTGGCAAGAATAAAAAAATAAGATCTCATATGTAAGGTTGATTCAGACATGATAAAAGGTGACGAGTTTTTCCTAAATTGTTTATGACGGGAATTTTATTAGTGCACATGTACTAGAGAAGAACTACAAATGCTTCAAGGATAAGAGGGGAAGATAGGTCAAAGGCAGTACCCACAAGCAAATCAAAGTCAGTTTCTTCTGGATCTAGTTTGGTGAGAATGAAAAGAAAGAATTCAACACATGGGAGTATCTCAGATACATGACAAAGATATCATTCAAATCATTCATTGATAAACTAGATGAAGCAGAAGTATAATGCATATTGGATCAACATGCTGACTATGAAGAAAGGAAAAAATGGAGAGTGTTGTAGCTAGCTTAGAATTTCTTCTCCTCTTTCTTCTTCTTTCTCTTATTTTCTTTGAACAAAGTAACTGAGTAATCAATTAAAATTGTAAAACTTAAGTGATTGGTCTATAAAATACCATTACTTCAAGTTATTGGAAGAAGTCAATTACTTGGAAATAGGTGGCAGACATGAAAAATAAAAGGTTATATTTTCAGTGATAAATCATGCATGTCATGCAAAGAGGAATTCTAGGAATTATATTGTGAGCTACTTCCTCTTTTCATAGCTTCCATGTGTGGCAATTGAATGAAAGCTTCCTATTTGTAATTTCCCTCTATAAACTATAAATAGAGGAAGAGCCTACTAATAAAGGATCACAATTTATAATCATAATTCTTGAGTTCTAGACTTTATGCTGAAACCCTTGATATATTTTCTGTGAAAGCTGAGGAATTAAATAGAGGTGGATTTCCATAGAACTTTGTGTAATTGGTTTATTTGATTCTTACTTCTGTGTAGATATTTAGATAAAATTTTCCTTATCTTAGATTTAGATTAGAAACTTTCCTTTCCTTTAATTATGTATTGTGAGATCTATTTGTTTTATCCATGTGTATGAGACCAAATTTGTAAACTATTGGTTGGATTACACATCTTCCTTCCTTTCTTCCTGAATTCAACTATTCTCGCTTCTGCAAATATTTTTTTACAACTGCTTACTTGCTGCAAAATTGCTTAGTTATGGTTTATGAGTTTCACAGTTAAAAGTAAAACCCTCATATAGTTATTAGAATACATAATTGACAGCAATCTTACACAGGATCCTCATTGGTAAATGAGGGAGATTTATCTCATGACTTCCTAGGTTTTAGCTATACATAAAATCTAGCCAATGGTTTTTGGCGACTCTACTGGTGAACAAAAAATTTTGCAGACAAGAGCTTTTTCATACCAGTTCCCTTTATATTGCAGCCAATCCAACAAGGATCAAGGAAGGACTGATCATTTTTATAGATTGCAAGAGTAGTTTAATTTCAATCATCCTCCTCAAGTTAGAAGCCGTAGATCTAGTCTTTTACAAGGAAGAAGAGTTCAAACTCCTCTAGATTTGGATCATGTGTAACAAAATCCAGCAGTTGGGATTATTCACCTAGTCTATTCTCAAAGAAGATGTGCTCCTTTCATGATACAAAATCAACCACTTGCCCCTGTAACACCTATTCCATGGGGTGTAGCCTTTGGACCTCTGAATCTAAATCCTCCTATGCATGATCTACCTAAAGAGATGAGAAATAATTTTATAAAATTCGTTGGAGATGGAAAGTAGAATCTAGATGACCACTTGGCTATGTTTATCATATTTTGTGGTGTGCTTGCACTTAAACATGAAGATGTATCTATCAGGCTCTTCATAAAGACCCTGTATGAATTGGTTCAGATGAAGAAGGAACCAAAAGAGAACATGTGAGAATTTATTACAAAATTCCAAAGATTACTATACAAAATTCTAACTTCTGCTTCTTTGAATGATGAGAATCAAAAGGTATTCTTTATTAATGCTTTACTTCCTGAAGTAAGCTATCAACTATGAAGAGCACATCCTGTTGACATGTTGGCAGCCCAAAACATGGTGGTTGAAATTGAAGATGACCTCATCATGGATGGAAAGATAAAGAACATCACTTATAGACCTGAAAGTTCATCCTATGCTACTACTTTTGATTCACTATTGCAAAAGTTAGAAAATGAGATGTTACAGATGAAGAAAAAAATGTCTCAAATGGCTCAGGGAAATAACAATGCCCCAGCTTGGAATTTCAACAACAACAACAACTGGAACCACATTGCTAGTTCCCAAAGATTAGAAATTTAGTTGCTCCAAGAAAAAACGTGGAGATGAATGAAGAAGAATAGGAAGCTGACACTGATTAGCTTGAGAATGATGATTTTGTAGGTCCTGCTGGTGACTCTAACATTAATTACCTAAACTAAAAATCTAAACATGACTATTAAGAGATTCTTGAAAATGATCATGGTCATACATATGTAGTACTTACAAGATCACAAAGTTGCCAAGATAAGGCATTAGCTAATGAACAAAGAAGGGACAGCCCTTTACCTTCTTCTTTAGCTTCCATAAATAATAATGCGAGTATTTTGTCTCAACCACAAAAATCAGGTCAGGTATCTAAATATATTCCTTCTTTTGACATTATTGATCATGTCAAGAAAACCAGAGTTCAAATGTCATAAGTTGAATACTTGAAATCCTTTCCTAAGTAGTTAAATAGACTAGTAAAATATTTACAATCACCAAGACTATCCAATAAATCAAAAGGCCTTTTTCCAAAGCCCAAACATACTCCTACCTAGAACAACGCTGCAATTGTTAAACCCTCATCATCTTCTGAAAGATTTGAACCTTTCTATGTCTCCTTATTGCTTAATGGTTTCAAGTTAAACAACTACATTTTAGATTAAGGTGCTTCTAATAACATCATGCCAGCTCAAGTTGCAGATGATCTTGGGATTACCTTGATAAAGACCATAAATAGGTGTTATTCCATGGAGAGAAATGTCCCTTTAATCGGAAAAATAAAAGACACACAAGTTGATCTGGAAGGTTTTCCTAACAAAAGATTAAAGAGGTCAATATTAGTTGCAGATATTCCTATCTTCTATGGGATGTATCTAAGTAGAAAATTTTGCAAAGAGTTAGGCGGAGAAGTAAAAATTGATTGGTCATATGCCCATATTCCTATCAAAGGAATAAGTTAGAGGTTGGAGTTGGAAAAGAAGTCCAAGTACATGTTTACAAAATCTTAAGATCTTATATCTCAGATTATTTTTTAAGGTTTTGATCGTGGTGTATACTTCTTAGAAATGGATAAAGATGTTCCAGAGCCTAAGATTTAACCAGAGCCAAAGACAACATAAGAAGATGAATTTTTTTGGACACCGGAGTTTAAAGGTAGCTGTTATTATTTTGGGTTAGGAGCTGGTGTTCTATTAATATCTCTAGATCATGAGATATTCCCATACTCCCACAAGATGATGTTCAAGAACACCAACAATACAACAGAGTATGAAGCCTTACTACTAGGAATGGAACAAGCTAGAAATAAAGGAGTAAGACTCCTCAAATCCCAAGGAGATGCTGAAATTATAGTAAAACAAGTATGAGGGAAAAATCAAGTCAAAAGAGATGAGATGAAGCATTAGAGAGATAGAGTGCTTTTTGCCACACTAGATTTTGCAACCTTCTCTATTGAATTTATTCCAATAAATTAGAATTCCAAGGTAGACTCTTTGGCAGTCAAATTTGTATTATTGAATCCAGATAGACCATCGTCCATATTCAGACAAGGAAACTATAACATGGAGATGGTCTACCACCCCAAGGTCCCTGATAATGTTAAACAATGACAAACTTTCAATGATGACAAATAAACATCTTCATGTCTGGAACAAGATAAATTTGACAAGTTGTGTGTTGAAGGTAGGAAATCACCACTAGAACAAATAGTCACATGCAAAATAGATCTAAGTTATGATGACAATAGTGGAATAATCCAACCAAAATGTAACAAAATCCCTAAGGGATTAGTTTCCTTAGTGGATAATTTCGACAAGAATGATCAGTACCTGAAGTAGAACATATAATAGTGATAGTTCTTCCTCATAAATGCAATCAATAAATCTAGGAACAAATGAAGTTGATACAGACTTATCCACCATAGAGAGAATAAATGATGAGCCACCACAAGATGAAGTTGATGAGGACTTTCCCAAGTTATTTGACAAGAAGGCCAGAGAAAATAAGTGCAACATTGGAGATTGGGTACTCTAGTGGGACAAGAGACATGAACCAAAGGGCATGCACAAAAAATTTGATTCGCTCTAGAAAGGGCCCTTCATGATCAAGAGACCTATCAGAATGGATACTTACTTCCTTTCCTAATAGGATGGAATTGAGTTACCACTACCTTTCAACAAGCAACATATGAGGTTGTTTAGAAAATGAGATATAAGTTAAAACCTGTTTGTATATAAATAAATTTTTTGTTGTTTTATTTTCTTTACTTTTTGATTTTTTTTTGGCCTGACCCCGAACGCAATGGAAAAGACACAAAAACAGAGATATTGGGATCTCATCTTTACTTCTTTCATTTTGACAGAAGTAGAGATATCCATAGATGGATCTGACTAGTGTCCCTAAGATTTCACCTTGAAATATGGGAGTACCCATTTTAATTTTTTTTCGTTCTTTTCAAATTAATTGTTCATTTTGTGTTTTTACTACCCGCACTTATCTCCATTGCCTTAAGGTGTTCCCGGAGAAACATATAAGCCAATTTTGACAAATAACCACGTGCTAAAATTCATTTTATCTCTTCGCCAAGTTTTGTCTGAGAGAATTTTATATTATTTATTTAATAAATAAATAAATTGTGTCGTAATTGAACCCTGCTGAATATTTTCATGCCAGTATTTCCACCTCTCAATAGAGTATTCACTAGGGATGAGTTTTTACTAACCAGTTATTTGGCAGAGCAGTTGTCTGCAACTTCTGGCAGCGTTTTTTGTTTGTATTTCTTTTGTGTTTGTTTTTAGTTTGTCTCCGTAGTCTGTCTGTTAATTCCCATTGATCTATTTGTTTATTTTTTCCCATCATTAAATTTAAATCACTTAAGTGCTGATGAGAATTTTAGAGCTACCTAGAAGGGTAATTCCCACTTCCTTGCCTTCTTATTTTGAACACAACCTCTAGTCAAAAAGTGTGAGCCACCTTTGTAAAGCTGCATGCATTTAATGATATTTATTTTTATTATTCCTAGCTAAAGTTGGCACCAAAAATAGGTGAAAAGTCAAAGAAAATTGGTGGGCCAAAGAGAAGACAAAGAAGCATGCTAAAAATAAAGGAAATAATTGCAAGGAAAAGCAAGCTAAATAAGGCAAACTTGGGCACCCAAATTGAGAGAAAAAGCATAGCTTATTATTAATAATTACCAAAAATAATAAGAGGAAATTATTAACTTTAGCATGTAGTTTCCTATATAAGCATGGGACACTATAAGGAGAAGAAAATTAATTGTTTTAGGTGGAGCATGCTTCCTTGGAGAAGTTTGGCGCCAAAGGAAGGAGTGGTTAGCATTAAAAAATATTTTTTTAATCATCGGGAAACATCTAGTTTTGGTGCCTAGGGTTGGAGAAGATTTATTTTTATTATTTAGGGCATTTGCACATTGGTATAAGTGCACAGGGGAATTAAATAATATTTTTAGCTTGTTTGGAATGCAAGCAAAGTCTAAAAATAGAGGGCACTATATGTACCCAAAATTGTAAGGTACTGCACCGTCAGAACAACGTAACATGTGCCCCAATGATGATACAGGTCTCCTCGCAAGGTGTTCAGGATCTGGAAAAGCTCTCCAAGTATGCGTTATCATCCCACATGCCCCACTTAGCCCCCACATAATTTGCTTTTCTCTTTTCCCCTCTTTTCTTTGCCTTTTGCTCTTCAGTTATGAAACCACCGCCCTAGGCAGGGTGGCGGTCCTTTACGTGTTTTCCAGAATGCTCTTTTAATGCGACTCACGTAAATTTAAACATTTATTAGCTTTTTTTCACCACCTTGGACTTGCATTAATGATTCTGGTTCCTTGGAATAAGGTTTTGCCATTGTTTATAGTTTAAGAGTTCAATTTGGTTTTTACCTTGGCTAAATGCAAATGCTATAAATAGTTGGCTTGTGCTCAAGCAAATGGCCCCTCGAATTTGCCTCTGAATTTCTCTTTGCAATAGATTAGTCTTTCATTTTGCTTAGAATTCTTAGTTTCATTCATTGCATGCTTAGTTAGTGTTGTTTTGCTGTTAGGAAGCCACATATCCATCTTGTACAAATGCTATTAATATTTCATCCAATCCATTGGAGTAGAATAGTTTGTTTTCAATAGGAAGCCATTAAAGTTGCAAGTTTTGTTCTTCAAGTAGGATAGTTTCAGGTTCTAGACATTTTATGTTGCATGGCTCGCAATAAATCCTACTAGGAATTACATAAGCCAAGCTCTGTACTCTTGCACTATCTCTCTCCTACTCACATTGTATCCAGTCTGTATCCTAAGCTGCCTTTGTCCCAATATCTACTTCTGTTGATGCTAGCATTACACACTTTTCTAGATCCATGTGAACACGAAGGAGTGAGGAGGTCACACTGAGGGGACAAGATCACACACATCATCGGATTTGCCACTGTTCTGTAGAATCTAGGTTCTAGCTTTCAAAGTTCTAAATTAGAAGCATATCAAATATAGTAGCCAATCACTTTACTTTAGTCAATTTTACTTTTGATATTCCCAGGGAAGCTGTGAGGATTGATAGTTTCTGAGAAAGTATGATTCATTCCTCACTTCTGAGGTAGGATCGAGGGTATTTCAAATAGATCAGATCAGTTATTTCATTGTTTAGAATATATTTACAACTGCACAGGCAAGTAGCTATACTCGGTTACGTTCTTTGTTTTAAATTCATCATTAGATTAGTCGTCAATTTCTAGATATATTAAAATAGCTGCTCCTTCAATTTCATCTATAAATTCATCAGAAAAATACAAAAATAGAGAAGTCATATATGTTATAGATATACTCCACATAGTTAATTTTACTTTGCTAAATTTAGTTTACATTGTGGCTTTTGTATGACAATCACAGGACCTAGAGAGCCCAGGGAATACGTATTCGAGCCAATCGTGCCCCAACCCAATCTCGTTATAGCCATAACTGATATAGATCAGAATCTTAGGATCTAAGTCTTCCAAACAATAATAAACTTACAACAAATCAGTTTCCAACTGCACGGGTTAAACATAAAAGACGACCAAGCACACACGTTTTGGTCAAATCAACCAAACTACAGATTACCCTAAATACATATCTGCATGACTGTGGAAGGGTTTAAAAGAGATCAGACCTTTGGTTGTGATCATTTGGTCCCAAAACCAGACGCAGGAGACACTCTCACAGATATAGATACCAGCTTGAGAATTCAGGTTACACAAACACCTGTGAGATACTTTGAAAATATCACACAACTGTTAAATCTGAATATAGAGGCTGAGAAAGTGTATGACTATTAGATACTAGGGATTAGGGACTGAATCCACACATGACCATAGCAGGACCACAATAAACATGAATCTACGGTTGTGACCCACAAGTCTCATAGCCCAACGAGTCCATAGGTGAATCAGACATAGATGCTGGCCTACGTACATTAGTATTCAGATCTACTCCACTTCCACCTATCATCATCGAACAATTATCCTTGTTAGACATAGCAACTAATTAAGCTAAGGAGTTGTGGACTAGGCCAGAGAATTGTCCATAGAGTCAATTATATTTACCATCCGCGCTATGACCTTATCTAGAGACATACACGAAAGTATCCTAAGTCATTTTTGACGTATTCCACAATCCATAGACCGAATCATTCTAGAGCTTGATATTGATTGGAGCCTTCGAGCAGTCATCCTTGTTGATCGATCTATCACACTGGTTCAGGTTAGGAGGGCCTTCTTTGCCTTATATTCACAATTTCCACTAGTGCGCGTCGAAGACATCAAATTTCCTAACTAGTTTGTTTACATCCCACGCACATTCAATCCCCATCGGCTGTCTCGACATGACCTCAGGAGGTCAGGTGTGAGGAAGAGTTACTTGTAGATTCTCATCCTTGCATGTCACTTTTCCATCGTACAAAATTGGTGAACCCGACTTGAACTCCTTTCTACTTTCTGATTTGGAGTCAGATTTCTATTAGTTCTTTTAAATTAAATGACCTGTTTCATCTTTGCTACCTCGTCATCTTTCACCATCACCTTCGATCCTTCCCACTATTCTATGGGTATTCATAAACCCCCCAAATATGTCGGGATTCGATGCATATGGCAGAGCTCTCCTAGGTCTTGAGGCATACTACGCTCAACTAAATAGACAATCATCACCCTCGCTCTCAGTATGGGGTGACAACTACTCAACTAACCAGTCGTCATCACAAATTCAAAGGGTTAGATATAACTCATCTTTCCAAACAAAGGAGTTAGATCAATTCACTCAAACACAACAAACAAAGCCTTTAGGCTCGAGCAATATGACACTCACAGGAGAGTCTAGTTTGTCTCCTCAGGTACTCCTTAGACCACAAATTAGTAGACAAGATGACCCATACCTAGTTTTAGATAATGTACATTCGATAAGTTACGCCAAGAATGAACAACATTCCCAAGGTATGTACCCACCTATAGGGAGTTTACAAACACAACCTGAGGTCTCGTTTCAAGGAAATACCTCCATGCCATTACATATAGGAAATGCCCTCGGGGAAACTTGGCAGGGCAGCGATCAATTCATAGCAAGATATCACATGCCTATAAAACACCATGATATACAACAAACACTGCCGCTAAGGCAAAATATCATGACTTCACCAAATGAAGTCATTTCAATGTTAGTAGAAAAAGTGAGGGGGTTAGAACTTTCTCAGGAAAATCACCATTCTCAACTCATACAGGAAGGAAATTCTAATCCTAGCTAAATAGACCTCCTCATAGGAATAGGTACATTAGGTGTGACCCCTCAGTATTCAAAACAAATGCTGACTAGAACCTTCATGTCTAACACCGTTCTGACACCTCCTGGTCTAGTACAAAATAATCCATTTTTGGACAATCCCCCTTCATACTTAACCATGTACTCCAAATCACCACAAGGGGATATGTTCTCCTCTCTCAGCATGGTTCCTCAAAACAAAAGGGTTTCCTTATGCCCCCGCTAACACATACGCTACGCCATATCAACAACCCATTCCACCTCCACTCCCTCAATAGGCACCATCAATGGGTTGAAACCTATGCGATAGTGACACATTCAAAATATTTGAAAGAGCCTTTAGATTTCACCATACGAAGCTTCATGCTTCCAAGACCTCTTCCTAATTTGCCCAGAGTACAAAGGTGAGGGAGATCTGAACGCACATATCAAAGCTTATGCCATAACCATCTGAGAACTTTTCCCTTGGGATGGGGTTGTTGCTAAAATATTTCCCAAAACCTTGGAAGGTATCGCTCTCGATTGGTATTATAAAATACCCGAGGCTTCCATCCATTCATTCAAGCAACTCATTTCAGACTTCATCAAGGCATTTGACATGAACAAACTATTAAGAATGGGAATCGGGGAATTCTTACACATCAAGTAAGAACACAATTAATATGTCGCCCATTTCATCCAGAGGTGGCATACAATTGTTTATTCTTTAGGCAAGTGCTCCAAATATGGACCAAATGGAATTATGTGATTTATTCCTTCATTCTCTCAATAGAGAAGTGAAGGAAGAAGTCCAAAATTTCCCACTAAGAACTTACGATGAAGTACTTGAGAGTGCTCTCTAAATAGATCAAGCGGAAATTGATAGTGGTCGTAAAACATATGGAGCAAACGGGAGGTTAATCACTTCCAGCCAGAACACTACAACTTATCCTACTACCACGAATGTCAATCAAGGACCTAAAGTCCTTAATAAAAATCATGGAGTGACAACCGATGGAGTAACTGATCAGGCTAGAAAGGTAAATGTTGTGAATACTCCACCACAAATAAACAACCAATGAAACAACAACTTTACTCCACCAATCAATACAAGTAGATTTTAATCATCCACAACAACACCAAAAACAAAAACAACAACAACGGTGAAGCCCTACACGGGATGCAAACCAAAATTCAACTGGGTATCAAAACCAGAACTCAAACTAAAGACAAAAAATGTCAAAACTTTAATAGGTAATGGTTTGATCAAAGTTTTAGGTCACAATATACACCAAGCCAACAAACTAGGAATTACAATCCTAACTCGTATTGTGGTTTTCACAAAATCTGAGGCCATGACACTAGAACATGCCATGACTACAATAAATTCTTGCAACGTTTTGCCAGAGGAACAAAGACAACTTTTTATAGATATGTTCTTGGTAGATCCTACATCATCAGCACCAAATACTTTTACAGGGGCAGTTTCCCCTCAAAATGCACCCCTCTAGATCTTCAATGATCCACTCCCAAATCACAACAATAACAAGTTAAATCCAAATGGGACAAACAAGGGTGTAATTACAGGAAAAAATGATCATGAAGCCTAAACTTCACTGAATCCATTAGTTGCGCCACAATTAGGAAGTCAGCCACGAGCTAAGATAGTATGGATTAGTGGAGTTAGATGCCAAACTACCTGTAGAAGCTGTAACAAGGACATGAGAGTATTCCTCTCAGCTAAGTCCAAGCTATCCTGTTAGAAATAGACAATATCCAACAAGTATTAATAAAGCCTGTGGGTGCTTACGATTTAATTAATGATCTAACAAAAACCTTCTCGCACATCTCCTTTTTGGATTTATTGAAGAACTCCCCTACTCATAGGGATGCTCTTTTAGAGGCATTGGGTTTAGGTCATCTAATTAACATCACTCCATCTCTCGAAACATAGTGTGAACCATGTAGACTTTGATATCCACCCTCCAGGGCAGCCGGATAGGGACACTGAATTCATATTCAAAATAAACAAAATGCCAACAGACGCTAAGATTACACGCTGAGGTAATCCAACCTTACATTTGCAAGTGTGGGTTTATAACAATTATGTGAAATGCGTGATGGTTGACGATGGGGTAGCGGTTTACATAGTCCCCTTCTCTTTCCTTCAAAAGATAGGGTATGGAGAAATGAATTATTCCACAACTCAAAATACACTAAGAAGCTATGACAGCCTTAAGGCCACTTCAATTAGAACTATAATACTACCAGTCACCTTAGGACCCAAAAAAATCATGACTGAGTTTTATATTATAGATCAGGAAACTAACTATAATATGATACTCGACTGACCATGGAAACACCGTATGAATGCAATCCCTTCTAGGTTATTTCAAGAAGTAATATTCTTGCATTTAAGAAAGGTGTTCATAGCCAAAGGTGATCCAAAACCATTTGATGTACACCTGGCTGACCTAAAGAAAATACCAGGCATGCACTCAGAGTTTGAACTCCCAACAAACTAGCTTAATAAACCTACCGACGTGAAACCAGAAGAAAAATTTGTACCTACGACAGATCTTGAAACTATGAGCCTAGTCAAGATGATCCCAGCCCTCAAGGATGAGGCTAACATTATAGAAACAGTATCATTAGGAACTACTAGAAAAATTGTCGAATTGCTAGAACAGGATCTACCAATGTTCCTACCATTTGATTCTGTAGGCATGGGGTACCTACCCTAGGTGTTGGTTCTCTCCCAACAATGGATCTTTGGATGATAGAGGTAGAGGATATTAACACAAAAAATATCCCAGTGACCATATTCCCAGCTAATTATTGGACTCTCCATTTCGATGGAGCTAAATGTCGTTACGGAGCTGGGGCAGGCATAATCCTTACTTGTCTCGAGGGAAAATTCCTACCATTTGCCTTTAAACTAAATTTTAAATGCACAAACAATGGTGTTGAGTACAAAGCCCTGCTCCTTGGCCTCATCTTAGCTAAGAGAATCAGTGTTGACAACATTAGAGTTTTAGGAGACTCACAATTGGTAGCAAACCAAGTTCCTAAGATGCATGAAACCAGAGATGAGCACTTACAACTCTACAAAAGAACTGTACTGAATTTAAGCAAGGAGTTTGACTTCATATCAATTAAGGCAATCCCACGAGAACAAAATCTTCTCACCGATTCAATAGCAACCTCAGCATCGCACTTTACTCCAAACAGTAAGTTAGAGGATACCCGTTTCATGGTACCCCTTCGTACTGAACCACTGATAAAAACAATGTCAAATCCTCTTTTAAATGGAAATGAAAACAAATCTACTATCCTAGACCACATCGATAGTGATACAACCACTCTTGATTTCTTAAAAGCCTATGCGGCGTTACATCTCACCCATCATGTAATAGATTTGTCTTTAATCCCACATTCATCTTTTTACTTTGGGAATCTCATGACATAACTTCCCCTACAAAAGGAACTTAGCATAGACACAGTAGAAAATAGAGACGATCTGGAATTACCTCCAGTCTCGCCTGAGTTTGAAGAAGGTAACGCTTCTTTAATCGAAGAAACAATTGATATTAACATCGGAATGGAAAATGAACCAAGAATATTGAGGTTAGGATCCTCGTTAACTCCATCAGAAGTAGAAATACACACTCGGATTCTCAAGGAACATTAGAAGGCTTTTGCATTTAATTATAAAGAAATGACAGGGGTTGCACCACACATTGCGGTGCACAACCTTGTCACTAAATCAGATGCAAAACCGATTAAACAAAAATCGAGACCAATGAAACCCAAGGTAGCTCTCATGGTGAAAGAGGAGGTAATGAAACTCTTCCAAGTAGGATTCATCAAACCAGTTGATTACTCTCAGTGGGTATCTAATATCTTTCCATTTCTCAAAAATAATGGAAAGATACGCATCTGTGTAGACTTCTGAGACATTAACAAGGCATGTCCTAAAGATGACTTCCCATTACCATCTATAGATGTCATTGTTGATGCAACAGCTGGATTTAAGCTTTTGTCTCTCATGGATGGATTCTCGGGATACAATCAAATCAGGATATCCAAACAAGATCAAGTTAAAACCACATTTATAACTCCTTGGGGAACCTATTGCTATGCTGTTATGCCATTCCGTCTCAAGAACGCTGGCGCTACGTACCAGCGGGCTATGACGTATATATTTCATGATCTTATTCATAAAATTGTGGAATCCTACATAGATGACTTGTTGGCTAAGGCCAAGAAGTGTTGTGACCATTTGGAAGTGCTTCGCGTCATTCTTTCATGTCTAATAGAATACAGAGTCACACTAAATCCAGAAAAACGTGTCTTTGGTGTAACAGGGGGAAGCTCCTAGGTTACATTATATCATTACGCGGGATCAATGTTGACCCAACCAAAATTAAGGCTTTTCTCGAAATGGTGCCACCTTTGGATGAATCTGGAATCAGGTCATTTCTCGAAAAACTTGGTGCAATCCAAAGATTCATCCCAGACTTAAGTTTCGCCATTCATCCAATCAACAATCTACTCAAGAAAGATTATAGCATTGATTGGACCGAAGACTGCAATGAAGCTTTCAATGTAGTTAAGTTTTTCTTGTTATCACCACCTACGCTAATGCCACATAAGCCAGATCACCTGTTAATTTTATATTCGCGAGCCACCAATTTCTCGCTAGCCTGTATGCTGGCTCAAGAAGACGATGACAAGAGAGAACGTGCGATCTATTTCATTAGCCAGACATTACTCGACTATGAAACATGCTATACGCAAACAGAATGATAATGCCTCACCATAGTCTTTACAACCAAATGATTAAGACATTACATGTTAAATCAAGAAACAAAGGTCATTGTAAATACAGAACATTTACGAACTTTCCTCACGCAAGGGTCCTTGTCTAAAAAGGCTGGATGCTTTATAACCTTAATGGGTGAATTTGAATTAACATTCGTAAATCAGAAGTCGGTTAAAGGATAAATCATCGTGGATTGGTTAGCTGATAATCCATTAGATGGAGGTGATCTAGTAGATTTGGACTTTCCCTATGAGTGCATATACTACATCGAAAACATACCTCCCATCTCTGAGTGTCCCTGGTATACTGATATTATTAATTACATCATGGATCATACATATCCGGAAGGCGTTACATCTCAACAAAGAAGGCGGTTACGTATTGTTGTAGCCAAATACGTCATTATAGAGCAAGTGCTCTATCAAAAAGTATTCGATGGAATGCTTTTAAGATGTGTCGACACAGAAGAATCCAAGAAGATTCTCCATGAATCTCATAGTGGAATGTGTGGAGGCCACTTCGGTGGCCATGCCACCACTTGAAAAATACATCGAATGGGCTATTTCTGGCCTACTCTAGAACACGACGTAGTAGAGTTTGTATGAAGGTGTCATAAGTGCCAATAATTCTCTCATGAGATTCACATGCTGGGACAAGCTCTACAACCAATCGCTACTCCATGGCCTTTTTCTATGTGGGGCCTAGATTTAATAGGGAAATTCTCTCCGTCATCTACAGATGGCCATAATTTCATAATCACGGCCACCAAATATTTTACCAAGTGGGTAGAGGCTATGCCTCTTACTACTGTGCCGGGTTCTGTAATCGCCAAGTTCATTTTGAACCAAATCATTTGTAGGTACGGTATCCCGCAAATCATTATCTCAGATAATGGGACTTATTTTAAGAATGATGAAGTTCGTGAATTGTGCAATAAATTTAAAATAAGCCATCATACAGCCTCCTTGTATTACCCTCAAGCCAATGGATAGGTTGAGGTGACAAACAAAACATTAAAATCCATTCTCCTTAAAATGGTGAAAGAAAACAAGAGAGATTGGCATTTGAAGTTATATCCGGCCTTATGGGCCCACCGAACCTCAATAAGAACACCAACAGGAGCCACTCCTTTTTCGCTGGTGTTTTTGGTAGAAGCAGTTCTCCCACTTGAGGTTGAAATACCCAGTCTCCGTATCTCATTACAAGGGATTCTAGACGAAGATGCTTACAGAGAAGCATGTCTCTCCTAACTAGAAATCCTAGGTGAAGCTAGGGTAGATGCTGAACAACGGCACAGATTCTATGCTGACCGGATGTGCCGGCAGTATAACAAGAAGGTCTATGAATGTGACATATATGAAGGTGATCTAGTTCTAAGGCTAGATAGCTGGATCGAAAAAAATACCGACGAAGGAAGGAAGTTCCGAACCAAATGGTTGGGCCCATACCGAGTCATGAAGGACTATGGAAATGGTGCATATCTCCTATGTACAATGGAAGGTGAGGAATTTGGTCAAATAGTCAATTCCCTACACCTCAAACAATTCTACGTGTAAGCAGCTAGTACTACTTATATAGTTATATCTACATTGCATCTTCATACAGTTAGGATCATTTTGTCCACTTGTTTTGTATAATTTTGTGATCAAGGAATTTATTCTCAAAGCAATTCATTACAAACTCATGATGTTGTTGGCATAAACGCTCTAATCATACTTCTCTATTTCCATGATATCATCAAACTATTTCGGAATCACTTCATCAAATAAAGCTAGATATGACAGGGTCTTAACAGTAACTATACCAAGATCTGTAAGTTTGTTCTCACTTTTGGTTTCTTCTTAGGATAGGTGTCTTGCCTATGGTCTATTCTAGAAGCTTCATGGTGTCACATCTATCCCGTACGTATGTCTTTGCAAATAATAACACACTGACATTTTTCTCAAGTAAACAAGTCAAATATAGATCAAACAGAAAATTTTAAATTTACACATTTCCTTGCCCCACCAACCTTTGGTGATGAGCTTGCATCTCTTACTAGTGACATAGGGTTGGGAAAGGATGGAAATGCCCTTACTCACCTATGCCTTGCCTAAGGTGATAAACCCATGCTTCTTACTAGTAGAATGGGGCAAGGTGTGGGGGGTCCTCTTAACAAACAAACGTAAAAGGTCATAAACAAACAATTAAAATATTGAAGTCTTGAGTCAAAAATAAATGAATCGGATTTCCAAAAATCTAAGAGAATTAAAAATCCTAAAACCCATATTTTTTCTACCATGTGGCCATCTATGGATCTAAGTCTAGATAAAACGACAAATCAAGTATGCATCCCAAAACTATGAAGTCACTCGAGTGGAATACGCTGGTAGCATCCTAACTTGGTTCTGCCAAAGCTTTGTCTATCTTTCATCACTATCATTTTAACACATTTCATAACTTGTGCCCTTTTCATCTCTCAGTGATGAGTCCAAACATCTTACTAGTTACGTGGGGTTAGGAGAGGGGAAAGTCTATCTACTCATCATAGCAGCTTGTATTCACCACTTTGCCAAAACAAATATGAAGTATCCAAAATTGCTTACAAAAACTAAGATTCAAACTCACATTGTTTCTACATTATCATATATTAGCATCATGAAACATGAAAAGAGAGTAAACATTTGTATCATTTGTTCTCCATTGCATACATTCTAAAAAGCATATAAGCATAACATCATAATGTACATGAGGAAATGGAAATGGAAGCAAAATCATAGATACCAAGAGTTTGATCGAAAAATTATATATATATATATATATATATATATATATATGAATATATATATATGATGAAAATTTTTGTTCAATGCCATCATTCGCTAAGCATGGTCAAAACACTCAAAGAGCTCATGATATACAAAAAATATCATACAAAAATCTAGGAGAGCCAGGTGGCTTCTCAATCCCTATAAGACCCCTCTGAAGGTGCATGCCCACGCCTAGTACTCTGGCTACGCCGACGCTCTGAGTTCATGGAGGGCTCAGGATCCCGAGGGGCAACTGTAGTCTCACCACGAGAATGACTCGTCATAAGGCGCTCGAATGTCCTATACCCCACTAGCTCCGTACAGATAGTTGATACCATCTTGGCCACATGCCAAATGGGGGTAAAGACGTTAGTATGTCTGCCAGCTACTAAGGGCTCCCCAACATCCACAGACAACTCTACACGGGTCCTCTCCATGGGGATCATCAGGGTATCGGTGCATACCTGCGGATCAAGTCTCGCCACTCATCGGCGGTCTCTGCAAAAAAAGGAGAAAAATGAATTAGAAATAAAAAAGAGATAAAAACAAGTGCAAACAAAAGGAGATATGGCAATTAAAGCAATCCTAAGTCAAAGCAAAGAGAAGATAACTTACTTGGATCACCAGGCCTCCAGGATGGATCTCTAGGGTCAGCACCCACCACAGATGCCGCCGCTGACTGAGGTGCTCCCCTTATGGCTGGAGAAATGTAGCATCTTGTAATGGACTCATCCTCCCCACCATGGCCATGGGAGAGTGGCTCCTTTGAAACCAGAGTAACTCTCTCTGCACTCTGCTCTACCCTCTCTGCCTGCATGATATCCTGAGTGTCATGACACTCAGGATCACTATCCTCCTCAGTCTCCTCCTCTATCTCTCCCCCTATGAAATCCTCGGACTCGGAGTCTATGTCAATGGGGTCATCACTGCTATGGGAAGGACCCATGGTAATCTGAAGTAAGGGTGCCTAAGGGGCACTGGCTCTCCCACGGGCACATATTACCCTCTTGGCTGCAATAGGAACGCCAGGCGTAACAACTGTCCAACCCCGGCCTCTAGGACCCCCTCTGGCCTCTTGAACTAACATGTATACTGGCACTACCGGGGGAAGCATGCCCATGTAAGGTAGGCCAAACTGCTGAGGAACTCAGCCAAAGGGGTGTATCTCCACTAGCCCTACTCTGTCAATAAGCTACCTTGTGGTGGAGCAGGAGATCAAAGTAAGAGCCTCCTTTCCCCATATGCCTACCATGGTCTGATATGGTGTGGCATCCATGTCATCAGTGGTCAGAGAAGCAACTAGCTGATGAGGTTCTCTGAGCACCGACATATCTATCCATCTGGCTGCCCTCATAGCTCCGGGATCTGTCACCTCTACACCTCTGCCATAGGGGATGAAGTGCTCATAGACCCAACTCATAACTAGGGTCGGGTGGCTCAAAGAATGCCCCTGTAAATGGACTACCCTGTATAAGTTGTGGTAGGTAGTCCTAAGTATATCTGCTCCCCAGGCGTAAATCCGGCCATGACCCTTGATCTGTGTAATGATGGGGGACTAACAATATAGCAGTGTGTCTCCTCCCTTGTCCCCGATCAGTATTGAGGCAAGGATCCCCATAATAGCCCAGTGAAGCAAGGGGATGGGATAACTAGGAATAGACCGAACTCTAACCCCCTTCTTCGAACCCGTGGAGATGACTGCATCTCCCATGTAAGAAGCCCACTGTGCTATTTGGGCCCATGAACATGCTGTCTCAAGGGTGAGTCATCTCCCGATGATCGGGACCCCTAGGCTACGGTAAACATCCTCTAGTGTGATGGTCCACTCACCTCGGACCCCTGGTAATTGGAAGGTGTTCTGATCAGCATCCCAGTAGGAAAATAAGTCACAGAGTGTGTGACTGGATGGTGTAACATGTGAAACCCGCGATATACGTAGTATACCAGTCCTCTGAAGAGTATCTTGCTCGTCCTGTGAAAGGGCATCTAACACTACTGGGAGCCAGTCACACTCCCTCTCTCGGCTCCACCGAATGTACTCCTCTCTCGCCTACATACACCTAAAAACACACAAAACAAAGCAAGTTAGCATCCAATTGACATTAAGAAAATCATGAAAACACATAGAAATGCTAAAAATGCAAAAACAGTCTCAAACAAGTGTTCTTTTGACATTCTGTGAAGAACCGCCACCCTGAGAAGGGTGACGGTTTCGCAACCGCCGCCTTAAGGGTGGCGGTCTTGTAACCGCCACTTTAAAGGTGGTGGTCTTGTAACCGCCACCCTAAACAGGGTGGCGGTCGTGTAACCGTTGCCCTGGGTAGGGCAGCGGTCGTGTCCCGAAAACCCACGCTGGTTTTATAACTTAAAAAGGCCAAAAAAAATGAAAAAGGACCATTTTAACTAAAAAAAAAAGCCTACCCAGTAGGTGCCCCCCCTAGATGGACCTTTTGAACCTAACATTTTAAAAAAGAATCCCCCCACGACAAAGATTTTAGCATTTTAAAAGTTTGGAGGTAAAAACAATAAATTGAGGAGAACTAACCTGTGATCTCGCGGGTCGATGATCTCCATGCGGAGGCATGATCGCTATCTAGTCACGGATGTTTTGACTCTACTCTCGTAAGAAACTGTCATCGTGGGACCCATAGCTCAGAATCAATCAAATCAACACACACAAATGAATAGGAAAATGGGCCCACTTTCATATGTATAGTAGCCTGACTTGTTTTGAATGTTTTTTTTTGCAGGTTTGGAGCACCGACGGAGGTAAGTTCTTACCCCCGTACAAATGGTACGTGCTAATTTCCCATTATTTTAGCATTTATTTTCCAATCTATCTTGTCTATCTACACTTGAGTTCTCTTTTCGTTTTGCAGAGAGTGAGAATTTTGGATGGCGTCATCTCGACACATGGACATATCAGGTATAACTTCCAACTTCCCATTTCGGGACCGCCATACTCAGACCCACCGTTTTACACCTCTTCATGGCTAAAACGCTTCTCCGAGGGGTCAATATATACGTACCCAAAATTGTAGGGTACTGCACCATCAGAACAACGTAACATGTGCCCTAATGATGATACAATTCTCCTCGTAAGGTGTTCGGGATCCGGAAAAGCTCTCCAAGTATGCGTTATCATTCTGCATGCCCCACTTAGCCCCTGCATACTTTGTTTTTCTCTTTTCCCCTCTTTTCTTTTCCTTTTGCTCTTCAGTTATGAAACTGCCACCCTGCCTGGGTGGCGGTCTTGTGACCGCCACCCTAGACAGGGCGGCTGTCTTGTAAACACCACCTTGCTCAGGGTGGCAGTCCTTTACGCATTTTCCAGAATGCTCTTTTAACGCGACTCACGTAAATTTCAATGCTTACCAGCTTTTTTTCACTACCTTGGACTTGCATTAATGATTCTGGTTCCTTAGAATAGTGTTTTGCCATTGTTTATAGTTTAAGAGTTCAATTTGGTTTTTACCTTGGGTAAATGCAAATGCTATAAATAGTTGGCTTGTGCTCAAGCAAATGGCCCCTCAAATTTTCCTCTGAATTTATCATTGCAATAGATTATTCTTTCATTTTGCTTAGAACTCTTAGTTTCATTAATTGCATGCTAAGTTAGTATTGTTTTGCTGTTAGGAAGCCACATATCCATCTTGTGCAAATGTTATTAATATTTCATCCAATCCATTGGAGTAGAATAGTTTGTTTTCAATAGGAAGCCATTAAAGTTGTAGGTTTTGTTCTTCAAGTAGGATAGTTTCAGGTTCTAGACATTTTATGTTACATGACTTGCAATAAATCTTGCTAGGAATTGCATAAGCCAAGCTCTGTACTCTTGCACTATCTCTCTCCTACTCACATTGTATTCAGTATGTATCCGAAGTTGCCTTTGTCCCAATATCTACTTCTGTTGATGCTAGCATTACACACTTTTTTGGATCCACGTGAACACGAAGGAGTGAGGAGGTCACACTGAGGGGACAAGATCACACACATCATTGGATTCGCCACTATTCTGTAGAATCCAGGTTCTAGCTTTCAAAGTTATAAATTAGAAGCATATCAAATAGAGTAGCCAATCACTTTATTTCAGTCAATTTTACTTTCCATATTCCCAAGGAAGCTGTGAGGATTGATAGTTTCTGAGAAAGTATGATACATTCCTCACTTCTGAGGTAGGATCAAGGGTTTTTCAAATAGATTAGATCAGTTATTTCATTGTTTAGAATAGATTTACAATTACACAGGCAATTAGCTATACTCAGTTACGTTGTTTGTTTTAAATTCGTCATTAAATTAGTCGTCAATTTATAGATATATTAAAATAGTTGCTCCTTCAATTTCATCTATAAATTCATCAGAAAAATACAAAAATAGAGAAGTCATATATGTTATAGATATACTCCACATAGTTAATTTTACTTTGTTGCATTTAGTTTACATTGTGGCTTTTGTATGACAATCACGGAACCTAGAGAGCCCAGGGAATACGTATTCGAGCCAATAATGCCCCAACCCAATCTCATCATAGCCATAACTGATATAGATCAAAATCTTAGGATCCAAGTCTTCCGAACAACGATAAACTTACAAAAAATCAGTTTCCAACTGCACGGGTTAAACATAGAAGACGACCAAGCACACACGTTTTGGTCAAATCAACCAAACTACAGATTACCCTAGATACATATCCGCATGACTGTGGAAGGGTTTGAAAGAGAGAAAACCTTTGGTTGTGATCCTTTGGTCCCACAACCAGACGTAGGAGACACTATCACAGATATAGATACCAGCTTGAGAATTCAAGTTGCACGAACGCCTGTGAGATACTTTGAAAAGATCACACAACTGTTAAATCTGTATATAGAGGCTGAGAAAGCATATGACTATTGGATACTAGGGATTAGGGACTAAATCCACACATGACCATAGTAGGACCAAAACAAACACGAATCTACGGTTGTGACTCACAAGTCTCACATCCCAACGAGTCCATAGGTGAATCAGACATAGATGCTAGCCTACGTACATTAGTATTCAGATCTACTCCACTTCCACATATCATCATCAAACAATTATCCTTGTTAGACATAGCAGCTATCAAAGCTAAGGAGTTCTGGACTAGGCCAGAGAATCATCCATAGAGTCAATTATATTTACCATCCACCATATGACCTTATCTGGAGACATACATGAAACTATCCCAGGTCATTTTCCACGTATTCCACAACCCATAGACTGAATCACGCCATAGCTCGATATTGATTGGAGCCTTCGAGCAGTCATCCTTGATGATCGATCTATCACAGTAGTTCAGGTTAGGAGGGCCTTCTTTGCCTTAGATTCACAATTTCCACTAGTGCGTGTCAAAGACATCAGATTGCCTAACTAGTTTGTCTGCATCCCACGCATATTCAATCCCCATTGGCTGTCTCGGCATGACCTCGGGAGGTCGGGTGTGAGGAAGAGTTACTTTTAGATTCTCATGCTCGCGTGTCACTTTTCCATCGTACATGCACCAGACTTTACTTCACTGGTGCTCATATTGGTGAAAATAAGGCAAAGTCTATGTCAGATACATTGAATATATCTTCAAAATTAGAAGGAGAAACTGCAGGTTTTGCACAAATAGATCCATATCTCATATTTGTAAGCTCTTCTGACAAAAATAAAAAAATAAGATCTTAGACAAAGGTTGATGCAAACACGATGAAAGGTGATTAGTTTTTTATGAATTGTTTATGGGAAAAATTACACTAGTGTAGATACTGGAGAAGAACTACAAAATCTTCAAGGATAAGAGGGAAGACATCTTAAAGGTAGCACCCGCAAGTAAATCTCAGTCAGTTGCTTCCGGATTCAGTTTGGTGAGAATCAAAGGAAAGGACTCAATAACATATGGGAGAAAAAGGCATCTCAGATTCAAGGCAGAGATACCATTCATATCATTCATTGTTAACGTAAATGATGCAGAAGTGTAATAGATGTTGGATCAACATGTAGAGTATGGAAGAAGAATGAGACCGAGAGTGCTACAAATTTATTTTAATTTCTTCTCCTCTTTCTTCTTCTTTCTCTTATTTTATTTGACTAAGAAATTGAGAAATCAATTAAAATTGTAAAACTTAGGTAATTGGCTATAAAATCCATTACTGGAAGAAATCAATTACTTAGAAATAGGTGACATGCATGCAAAATAGAAGGTTTTGTTTTAAGTTTTAAATCATGCATGTCATGCAAAGAAGAATTCCAAGAAAATACTACAAATAGAGGAAGAGATTACGGGTTAACGGATAAGAATTTATAATCAACATTCTTGAGTTCCATAATTTGTGCTGAAACCCTTGATATATTTTCTGTGAAAGCTGAGGAATTAAACATAGGTGGATTTCTGGAGAACTTTGTGTCAATGGTGCATTTTATTCTTACTTCTATGTAGATCTTTAAATAAAATTTACCTAATCTGAGATTTATATTAGAAACTTTCCTTTCCTTTAATTTTTTATTGTGAGATTTATTTGTTTTATCCATGTGTATGAGACCAACTCTGTAAACTATTGGTGTGATTACACATCTTCCTTTCTTTCTTCTTGATTTCAACTATTCCCCCTTCTACAAATATTTCATTACAACTGCTTACTTGCTACAGAATTGCTTAGCTATGGTTCATGAGCTTTGCAGTTAAAGTAAAACCCACAGATAGTTATTATAATAAATAATTGACAGAAATCTTACACGGGAGCCTCACCGGTAAATGAGGGAGATTTATCTCATGACTACTTAGGTTTTATCTATGCATAAAATCCAGCTAACAATAATCGACGGTGATTTTCTCCCTTTTTGGCATACATGCCCATAGTTCCCTAAAAACATGACAATTTCACTTTTTCACAAGTGTGTCATATTTTCAATGGTCCTTAGCCCTTGAAATTTTGAATCAAACAAACACAGTAAATATTAGGATTCACCATTCATTTATGGGACATGAGCCCTTTGGCCTCCATTACTTTTTTTTCATGTTCACCTGGCAAGGATCATCTTTCTACTGGCGTCGAGCCCTTTGGTCATCATGTCAATTGACTCCTTGATAACCATTTATGTGCCCCCTTGGAATGGGGAAATTTTTGAAACAAAACACACTGGTCTTCACTGTATTGGGTTTCAGTTGAATAAATCATAAAAATATTATCATCATTTTTGTCTAACGAGTTGTCAAAAATTGTCAGACAAAAGGGGCAAATGTAGACACCAAAAATCTACACTCTCTCATCTCCATTATCTAAACTCATTCATGATTGTCAAAATAGTTAAAATGAGCCACTATATTGTTTCATCTCAATACAGGACACTCCGTGACCTAAGTCACCCACTTGTACTCTTTAATTAATTAATTTAAACAATGCCCACATCTCCTAAATCATCATACCCATATATCTAAACAATTGATTAAATAAATCAATTTCCTATATTATACCACACCCTCACACCTCACCATGAGAACTCCTCCTAACTCACTAGTTGTAAATAATTTAAATAAGAAACCTTCTAAAAATTGCCCTAACCACCTCTAACTTATCCCTATAGCCTCTTCTCACTTCTCATTAGTTAGGACTAGTATAGCTTAGGAAACCTTCTAAAAGCACCTCCACATTTATCCCAACCAATTTAATCCTAATATGAGTCTATCCCAATAATTATCTCAAAATATCTTGTAAATCAAATTCAAAATGGCAATAAAATCACTCTTGTCATCACTAACAATTCCCCTGGTCGTCGGTGATGTATATAAACAAATTTATCTACCTTTTTGGGGGAGAATTTTATAAGGATTTAACGTCCATTCATGAATATCTTCTTACATTTCTAAGTTTGATCTTTTCAATAGAGCACCATTACTACTATAATGCATCAAGGTAATCATTGTATCATCAAACGTTGTTTTCAAGATATCTTAGAGCCATTTTACTCATTTCCACTCAAAACTGTGATATTTTGTCAATGATCCACCAAGGTAATCTTTGTTTCATTGATTTTTGCTTCCATGTCCAGGTAATTATGCTCATTTTCTTATCACTAGTTTTATTTAAAGCTTAAAAGTCATTACAGTCAAAAACTAATTGATTTATATCCTCTGTTGTATCAGTCTGTTAGAATTCACAGTAATCACCAGCAATTACTAGAATTGCCGACAATTCCTGAACAATCTATTTCTTTTGTAGATTTATCCAAATATGTTTAAAAATCCATATCTATTTCCATTGATTGCTGACATTTTATCATGTATGGATGATATCAAATGGCCATATGAGGAATTGATAATCCCATCACCAATATCAACTCACTCCAAATTGTTCAACATCCTCTCCACTAGGATAAATACGACCTCCTACATGATCTAGAGTTTTGTGTCATCAACGTAGTCCCTCTTGATAGGCTTGATACCATATTTGAGTCTACCCAAAAGATTCGTGGAGCCATCGAAGAATTTTGGGAAGCATACTATGAGTTACAATGTATTTAATCAGACCTTTCCTAGTTAGAGTATAACCATGAAGCATGATTCAACATTCCTAAGGACACCAACACTACATCCAAATTAGAGGTCAAGACTGATATTGGCCTTGTGGACTCTGATTTTGATTTCACCTGCCAATACGACACTGAAAAGGAGCTATCTGATTTCTTCATTGATGAATACATTGAAGAACCAAATTCATATTTCACTGAAGAGGATTAATTTGTCTATTCAATAGGATCTAAATTTTCAGAGAACTTAGAAAATGACCTAGATTCCTATTTTGGGTTCTAGGATTATTTTCATTATCACTTGATATATGTAATAATCTAAATAAGTGGTAAAAATATTACCACACTTTCTCTTCTATCTTTATCATGAATAAGATTAAATGTGTTTAAAAGTGGGTTCACATCCACGTAAGGAAGTCTTCTGGCTTCTGGGAACTGGCCTTTGTCAGGCAACCCACTAAACTATTTTACTAATTCCATCTTGTGTAGTTTTTGTGCTTGCAGAATTAGTCACAATAAATAAGATTAATCCATCCTTCATAGAGCACACAATCAACATTCATTAACATCATCTGCAAGTACTCTGAAAAACATGCCATGTTTGAGGTTGATTTGGTTTTACCCCTTTGATATTATCTACTAAACTATAAGGTAGAATTTTCATCAATAATAACATGTAGGAAAAATTTCCTACTCAAACAAAGGGGATGCACCTTGTTGATTATTATTCTAACAATGCCAAATAATATTTATAATATTCACACTAATCTAACATGGGTTGGGATCTCATCTCGGTATAGTTATTTTCTTTGGAATGAAATATAAATTGAGAATGGAGGAAAGTTATAGAAGTGAGAGTAGATAGTGGAATCAAAAGAAAGAAAAGGTAGAAATGTAATTTTTCTTAGGAAAACATGGATCCGATGATAATAACACAAGATAAAACAATAATAAAATTTTTGTGGATATAATGAATGATAAACTAGAATTTAAAGAATAAAATAACACATTGAAAGTAAGAATAATACATTAAATAAAGAAATAACATTCAACGCATAGTTTGTAATGTATCTCTTATATTCTTTTTAGGAAAGGATTGAAAACAAAGTATTCTTCCCTTTACATTTCCATCTCGCTTCTTCTTATCCAAAAGATCCCCCAATACAATGCCTCGAGCGACATTTTAAATTTATAGAGAAGGATAAGAAAGAAAAAGGGAATCATTTTGGATTACATTATAAAAATAGAAAAACACATTAAAGTATTCTTAACTAGTTCTTACTTAATGACCAATTAAACTTGTAAATCCAAAAAATGTCTCAACATCTCAAAAATTTACATGCTCGATGTCAAAATTAAAAACATGATGAATCATCAATCAAAATTTTCCTTCTTGACTTCATTATTACAATACTCATGGAACTTCTGAGTCATATCCTATGTTTCCTTGTCATCAGGTTTGCATGAGTATCAATTTATATCATCACATGTATTGAGTACATTGATCATCCTTCCAAGGAGCTTCTAGATCCTTCTTATGGTTTTGGCTAGATTTATCAAAACATGTTGGCACAAAATTAGCTTGTCAATCAATTTCATCCAAGGAATACTTTTAAACTAGATCCTTGAATTCTTTGAAGATTTCATATGAAGGTAGCATGTTCAATTCATCATCCAATACGTGGATGAGTAATTTGGATAATTCATCACTAATATCGTTATTGGCATCTATTCCTTCCTCTCAATCATTTTTGCATCTTCTCACTATCTTCCTACAAAATATTGACCCAAAATTCAATGGCTTTGTAAAACTCAAAATTCCTCTCTCTTTCACTAATTATCCCTTCTTGAATAAGGATATACGAATCAACCTTCCTGAGTTCCTTCATGGGTTCCAAATTTAATTCCCAATTATTACATTCTTCTTGGATGTCATTATTCATCTTTTCAACAACTGATTTATCCCTCTCTATATCATTGTGGAGCTCAACAATGTCCTTGATCAACCTCTTTCCTTGAGTTACAATCCTTTGGATCCAAATATCTATTGTGTAACCCTTCTGCCCAATATTTTCTACCTTTGAAAAGGATGATGTATCAAAACTATCTGGAGATGTAGAGGATATCAGATTTGGTTTAGAGATCTTGAGAAGGAAATCCATCAAATGCTCCAGCTTATCCTTTGGATCATCCTCTTTGGCCTTGGTTTCTTTAAGCTTTCTTGAAAAAATTATCCATGGCCACCTGCACATCTTGTTGTGCTCCTTCAGTAGTGACTTTCCCAAGTGCCACTTTGGTAAATTTTTAATAGGAAGTGGTGTTGTCCTCCTTACTATTATCTGAAGCAAGAATAATGACCTCAGTAAACCTTTCTACTGATGCATCAATGGTGATGTGAGAAATGGTCTTGCATTTCTTGGATGTGCGATATTGATGCAGAAGCATCACTTGTACATACTCAAAAGTTTTTTTTCTACTTGTTATGAGTTTATGAGTCCTTTTAGATGTTCTTGACGTGCTATTAGTCCATTTAAAATCATGAATTTTTAGTAAGATCTCATATTGTTTTTTGCTTCCAAAATGGCTCATTTGAATATTTGAACTATCATATTATAGGTCTAGGTGCTAGTATAGGAGAAATAAATGATGTACTAGGGTCATAACACATGTGCGTACCTAATCTATGTCTTAAAATAACCCTATACCTCACTACGTTAGGATAAGTAGGGTTAGGTTAGTTGGTTCCTCAACCTAACAACCTCTTTCTTCATAAAAAAACATGTGTATTCAAATGAGAAGGGTATTGAGAGGTTAATGAGAGGTTTTGAAAGTTATAAGTAAGGAAGATTTTTTTTATCAAAACCAAAAATGGCTTGAGAAGATTTTAATTCCATTATTTGATTAATAAAAAAGCTTCTTGGATACCAAACTGTGCATGACCATATCATTCTAGTTAAATTCTTAAGAAATCATGAATGTATCTTGTTTGAATAACGTTTTTGATTGATATTATAGGATAAGGATAATTGTGTGGGTTGAGAAGTCAAAAAGAAGTGTGAAGAACTTGGATGAAGGAAGAAATCTTAGGTGAGAATCATTCTTGTTAAAATGTGTTTGAGATTGTCCATGTCTTGGAAATTAATGATATATGTATGTGTGTAGAAGTGATGTAAAAATATTATTTACATTGAAATAATTCATGATATGGTTTTGTTACTGTGTTTTAAACTATTCTAATATCCTTGATATTAAAAGGCGTTAATGTTCAAGAAACTCAGTGTAACCAATCTTAATAGAAATTATTATAATATTGGAGTGCGTATTTTGTAAAATTAAGAAGATAAAGAGGTTTGGTGGATTTGATAAGAGGAAAAAGAGGTTTCTATAGGTTTACAAATTCTTTTGAAGCTTTGACATCTCTGAAAAGATAATGAAACAAAAATAAAGACTAAATTGTGCTCACAGTTCTGAGATACCATGTCCTAGGGTCCAAATAAAAGTAATTTGTAAAGCAAAAGAAAGTAACCTTGGCATATTCAGGTGAGTTAAAACAAAGTTTTTATTTTCCCCAAATAAGATGGTAATGAAGTATTAGACATTTGGAAGATGACCCTTGATTCAAAGATGGTAAACTCAAATTTACCATTACAACATTCAATTTAAGGGTTAAAAAGGGTAATTTTTAGTATAGTGGGAATAATGTTATACTTTGAATTCTGAGGAATCCTTGATAAATTAACAAGATATGAATATGGTGTGGAGGAAGTTTCTAAAACTTGAAGAACCAGAGTGCTAGAGTTAAAACTTGAAGGCTCAGGACATGACTATATATTACCAATTTAAGAGCTTGTTAGAAGTATTCTTGGAAAAAGAGTCATAAATATTTCCTTTAGGAATCTATAGAGTTCTATAGCACTTTCATAATGGATTAGGTGATCTTTAGGAGGCATGAAAGGTCATTGAATAGGTGTACTAAATATTTAATAAAGGAGTCCAAAAAATAGTCCCATAGGTGAAGTGTGGCAATCATGACCAAAAGATAGATGATAATAGTTTCTTAAGAAGGAATTTTATGGGATATGATTTTAAGAATGGTTAGGGAAGTGTGATTAATTGAATAATAAACTTGGGAAGTGATAAAATATTATTTTATAGTAAAAAAATACTAGAATCGTAGACTTCCCTGTACAATATAGTATACTTAAGGAGCATTGGAAAGCTAGTTGGTTAAGGAAAATGAGGTGTAACCATTAGAATTAGGTGGGTAACTTGGGTATAAGGATTAAAGTGTGTTATCAAAAAGTAATGAGAGTGAGAAGTTTTACCAAGGATAAGAAAAAATAGAGTTAAGTATAGTGTGGAGACTAGAGCAAACAAGAGTGAAGACTTGAGAAGCCCAAAACCATGAAATGAAGGTTAAGAGAATCCAAGTGAGTTGTTGAGTGATGAAAATACCTTTAACAAGTGAAAATAGATGGTTTGAAGTGTTCTTAATCTTGTAAATTAAATAAAGAATCAAAACCCTAGTTTTGTTACCAAACCCTAGCATAGACCTAGTAAAATAAGACAAAAGGTGAAAGTTGAGTTGGGTAAGTTGTATAAGAAGTTAGACTATGAAATTTACGAAAAAGAAAAAGAACAAAAATGGGTATCTAAAAAGTTAATCCTATTTTCTTAGTTATTTTTGGATTATCTTAGACACATAGCTTTGTGTTCTAGGAGGAGTAATTAGAAGGGCTAGTGAAAACAAAAAATAATAGACGTTGATTGGTGAAAATTTGTTCCTTGAAATTTTTTAGACACTTAAATGAGCCAAATGGGTATCCTAAAAGTTTAGCAGTCAGACATGATGGTGAAAATTTGGTGATTTTTGTCAGAAAACTCATTTTGGAGGGCTACCAACAAAATAGAAGGTATAAAACGAAAATCAATGAAAATTTTTATATGAAACTTTGTGAACTACATGGACAAGTTGCTTAGGTGTCTTTAAGCATGTTTAAATTGATTTTTGGATTTGGTTTAGTGTTCTATGTGTTTCAGTTCTTTGAGTATGTTTGGCTACTCAAGCAAGGTGATGTTTCTTTGGATAAAATTCATTGTACAAATTGAATTTGAAGCTTCTATTGCATTTTTTGGTGTTGAGTTGAAGTTTTTATGTAGGTATATACATCTAAGATAGTGCAAGAGTCACCAAACTGAAATCAAAGGCTTTGGGAGGAATATTCATCTTTCTCTTCTTCAGGGTTTAACTAACTATAAAAGATGGGATAAAGGAAGGACATATTTTCTGAGGGGGAGAAGCAATCATGATTTTGGTACTTGGAGGAGAAATAAAGATGGACACTAAGGGGAAGGAGTATAGAAAATGACCGTGAAAATTGTTTAAGATAGGGGAGGAGAAGAAGTCATGGAGCAAACAACAACATATGGAGAAGGGAACTGGGTTATGTGAGAAGAAGCCAAAGCCATACTTATCCTAGTTGAAAGAGGGGAAAGGGATGAAAATACTTGTGCCAAGAATGACACTATAGGAGAGGAGGGTGGTAGAGAAGAAATGGGAGTGGAAGAAGTGATGAATGAAGAGATCTGAAAAAAAGAGGAAGGTGGAGGGGATGAAACATGAAGAAGGGAGGATAGAGGAGGAGAAAACACATCAGAGGGGAAGAAATAAGAATTGACATGTATGGGGATAAGGTTACAAGAGGAACTTTATGGGTGAGGAGAGGGGAAGAAAATGGAATGAGGTTGGGAAGCCATGTGCTAATTGATGTCCCTTGTGCAAGGGGAATCAATGTTGATAATGATTTTGGAGGGAATAAAAGAAGCTAGAGGATATTTTCTTCCACTAATATAGAACATGAATTTCAAATTTTTCCTAGATGCTTCACATTTATTCTTATACTCTTAAGAGGGACCCACTTATGAGGCAGTGGTCACTTTCACTTTTTGCAAGTTGTAATCTTTTGGTTGGATAAAAATTGAATAGAGACAAGAGTTAATTTGGACTAGAATATGAGCAGTTCATTCTTTGACAATCATGGATTCCTTGATCGACCAATCAATCAGGGGAAAACCCATACTCTACATCCATCTACTCATAAATGGGGTCAAATATTTTCTCATCATCAAAAACACCTTGAGGAATATCAGAGAGGTTATATTTTGTTGTTTCATCCAAATTAAAGTGATTATAATCCTTTTTCCTAATTGTTATTTCATCCCTGTAATCAATCCATATATCTTCAAGTTCAAGAACATAAAGACACATTGTTACAATACCCTTTAATACTCCTCAATAATTAAATCTTGGCCTCAAATGAAAAGTCTTGAGTGTTACACATTGCATTTTGGTAGCGATATTTTTGGATTTGATTAATGATGTCAAAGTGTAACAACCAATGGATATTGGGAAATGAACACCCACCTTGTGCTTACTTTGTTGGAATATTTGTAGGCCAACAAATATCTTACTAGTTTCATTAGGATCCATTTGTTAATTAGAAATCTGGACAATGGGTATGTATTTCCTTGAAATTCTCCTACCCAAATCTAAGTAAATATTAGGAATTGGAGGAAAGTGCATCCTTAATGGGATACAAAATTACAAGCCACATCAATACACTAACACTTAGAATTATCGGGTTCTAACTTGTAAATGATACTATACAAAAAGGAATCCTTTACTCTTTGTAAATGACCCAAGATTTTCTTTAATGAAAAATTTAGATGGAAGTTGTAAACAAAAAATAAAGCCCTATTACCATAGGTATTCAACCCAAGATAAACTCTCATACTCGTTATTACAAAGGTGAAATATGTTTTCATATAGAATTTTCTCGATGTTTGCACTTCTTTTAATTTACTATCCAATGAATCTCTAATAAAATCACCCCACCTAAAGAATTGGTCATTATTTCATATGACGGTGATGAACATATACATCCATCCTTGTAACTCCTTTTCCTCATGAAGGCTGAAAACTCTCCTTAGAAATGTGATAATGTCATTGATTTCAAGAATGAAATCACTCCCGAGAAATGTATTTGGGAACCTACTCACCACAAGATTGAGTTTCAAGAGATACCTTTTGTTGATGTGTTTGATGTATTCTATTGAATTTTCATCCCAATCCTATTAAGATCTCTTGAGATTAGTGTCAACATGTTTAGAGAGGTCAGGTACTTTGAGGAGCTCCTCAAAATACTCAGTGTCCAAGTAGATCACTACCTCTCCATCTTGGTTCTTAACAACCCTAGATTCATGTAGTCACAAAATCATGCACATAATATTACATTTATACTACTAAATATGTTATTTTATATATGGATCTCACGTAAGAAAAGTATTCAATCATGACCTATCCCTTAGTCCTATCGTCAGTCAATCATTTGTTGTTGTTATTTATCTTACATAGTCTTTCAGTTGTTTGCACATTTCTAGTCATCTCTTAGGGAGTCTCAGGTGTCATTATTTGGTCATTTATCATCTCTAGTCTTTAACTTGGGCATCTAGTGTAGAACTGGGGCACCCATGGGTGCCCCTGTCCTTATTTTAGGCACCCTAGTCCCGAAAAAACTTGCATCTAATGTAGAGTTTTGAGGTCGGTCGTCATAATTTTCCCTCTCATTCCCCTAGGTACTAATCAGTATGTCCGGTCATTAGTGTCAAAATTTGAGCAAGATATCCCTATATAAACATAACATACCTACTATCTTATGGGCATACTATCTACTATCAAGGGATAGCTATCTACTAAGGCAAGGGACTACATTTGGGAATCATTACATCACACACACTGCACAGGAAGGGTTGCATTCATTCTATTCCATCCACCATTTGTATTTTACATCTAGCTATTGCCCCTATCTCTGCATCATTGACTTTAAGGAACCCTAGGCACATAATTATACACATAAGCACACAAAACTACATTAGGTATAGAATGTAGTGCAACACTTAGTTATAAGTCCACCATTATGGTAGCTAAGGTCAGCCTGACCCCTTCATATGCATATTTCTTTTTTAGGGATTTTATGCTTTGTATGGGGGTTTGCAGGTAGATCTTCATTGCAACTTTAGAGTGACATAAGAAAATTTACTATGACAATCACATGACAATGATTGAGACATTGCAAAGATATAGAGATACTTCTAGATTAAGGTCTTGAGATGTTTTGCAGACCCGAGCACCCATACTACAGACTAAGGTGCACATAGGTGCCCTGATCTTTTTCAAGGTGCCCTAGTCTGATCAAATATTCATATTCTATAATTTCTTAGGTTGTACCATCATACTCTGATTCTTTCATACACCATCTTGTTTAGTATAGAATCATAACGAGGTAAGCCATTTTTAGGTTAGTACCTTATCCCTCCTATTTCAATTATTTCATTCCACTTAAACATCAAAAAAATTAGTTAGCATCTATATTTCAGTTTATACTATTTATTTCATTGTTATATTGTCTAGATTAACCTTCTAAAATTCATATTTTAGTTAATCATTCTGGTGAACCCGTAGTTTAGTAATTTTCCCTAGGATCCGCTTCAAATCCAAATGGCTAAAGATAGTTCATCTTCTTCTCCCATCATGTATCATTTTAGTGTTAACCCTATCTATGATGGGGCTGCCATCATTGAGCTAACAAATATCTATAGTAATCCTACTCCTATTCTAGCTCATATCAAACACCAGCTTCTAGAAGGTCAACAATATATGCCTACACGTTTTGAAGATTCTCCCATTGGCATTAGTATTGTTGAGGATACACTAGCTTTCACTCGTTGTAAACCATGTTTTACGGTTACTTGTGATCCTCCTTCTGATCTTTCTAAGAAAATTTTATATGATTCTCTTATTGATTTACATGTTTGGTATTGAGCATTGGTCACATGTACATGCCGATTATTTTTCTCCTAGTTAGGCCGTTGCTATAGTTCCTTTTCATGATTCTCCTACTTCTGATATTGATTCTCATGATACATCTCATACTAGCTTGCATACTCCTTAATATTATTTTGATGATTATATTGATAAAATCCTTAGTGACATTCTCATTTCCGAGTTTCTATCTGATTCTAATTAGGTGGTTGATAGACATGGTTCTCCTTCTTTTCATACTACAAAGTGTGAATCTCCTATTCCATCATTGTATTCTCATAAAATTGCATCTAACTGAAAATCATATAACAAATTTATAGAGAAATCACAGCGAAATAAAAATTATATTCAACAAACAACTTCCCTATTATCCAACGTAATACATTGGCTATTATATATCCATGGAAGTAGGCAAAGTACCTCCTAGAAATTAGGGAACTAATAACCTGTTTATAATATCATGGGTATAACAAATATATTTGACTAACAAATAAGTACACACTAAAAAATATTTTCCTAACATTCCCCCCCTAAGTGTGAACATGGGGAAAACCTATCTTTGTACTCGCACCTTCTTTCATGATTAGGTGATTTTCACAGGACAATCACAAACCTGACAGATGGTTTTACAATGGCTGACCACAAACCAATACTGGTGATTTTCAAGTGGTTTACCACAAACCACATCATGATGTGCCAAGTACTATTTTTATCCCTCACTAATATCACATTGTAGGGAATAACATAGGAAACACAATTCACTAAATTGGAACAATAGAACATATACTAGAAACATTCCACATTATCACCTCTAAGAATCGCAATGTTCTTAATTATAACCACTGTTGTTGATCGTTGCCACTCAACCTCAAACAACATAGACAACTGCCACTGCCATTGGAAGTTTCCCTTGACTTTATCCATTTTAGCACAAAATAGGAATGGAACATTGGTTATTATTCCCCCCCCATAATGTGAAATTCCAAATAGGAAGACAGAAAAGGAAAATTATATCGTGTTGCATCATACTATCTAGATCTTGCTATCTTGATCTTACTGCACATGATCACTATTGCCAATGAACGTATTCACTAACCAATCATCTTCCACTGAAGTATGTCAGTCATAGGATCACTAGAGTAAGAGGATTACAACATTTATCTTCCATCGTATACAACCATTTTCCTGTATACACATAATGCAAGAGGAACAATGAAAATAAACATATTGCAAAAGTTATAAGCACATACTCACATTACACATATGTCACCACAGCTGAATCAGCCCCATCGTTAGAAACTGACGAGAGGTCATTGATCCACCTCCAACCTCCTGTTCCTCCATCCTCCATTATCATACTGCTAGCTCATCTGGATTTGACCATGAAGCACAAATACATACCTTGAAAAGATGACATATTCCACCGAAAATGTGTCTGTAAGGAAAACAAAATTTAATTTTAATTTTATTTTTTATTTTAAAATATTTTGACTCTGACTCAAATAAATTTGTTAATTTAGAATTGAAAAAGAAAATGACCATGAATTAGACAAACTTGACGATAATAATGACTGAATTTTTTTATAATAAGAGTATTAACGACACCTACAAGTAATGACAATAACTAATTTTTTTGACACAATTAAAAGACTTCAATAACAATTCCAATTAATAAAAATAGACCAAATGACTATCAACAACATATATAAGGGACATAAAGCTAAATATCTAATAATATGCTAGATGAAAATAGTCTAATGAATGGTGCACCTAATGAATTCAAAATATTGACCAAGAACACTCTTTAAAGCTAGGCACACATCTCTTAAAATAGTTTAATTAAACAACTATTCCCTAATAAGACTCCACACCTAAACTAACTTCTATAAACAAATTTGGCTTATTCAAAAATACCATAGGCACCGATATAAAAGAAATACTATGCATTGGGAACCGATTTCATACTCATCATTGCAATGTGTAGTGCCAAGTCACTATAGTGGAAGGGATCAATGCAAATATATATGGATGTTGAGATAGGGTTTGAGCCAAAAAATGTTGCTGAGTTGGGCCAAAACCAAATTATTTGAAGAGATAATGCAATATGTGGCTTTAAATTTTGAACCAAAAACATCACTTGGTATTAGAGAAAGCAACGTCCTAATGAGAGGCTATGAATAAATTCATTCCACTATGAAGTCATCATGCTAATGTATAAAGAAAGACATGTTTAGCATAATTTTATCATTTTTATGAGCATTTTCGAATCATAACCAGTCTAATTGAATTTGAAAACATCTATTGTTGAGTGTTACTATATTTATATCATTTTACATATGCTTAACTACATATTATATCATGCATTCATTGATGTATTTGTGCATTTGTTGATCTTTTCTTGCATCATTCAAGATCTCACTCCATGTATAGCTCTCATGTACTAACTACCATGTATTTGATCTAAATATAGTTTTTGCACATCCATTTTTTAATTTAGCATATCAACATTAGCTATTTTGTTTTGTACTTCACATGTTTTCCAACTTTCAGTGTTTGTGTGATATTGGAACCTCATGCATGTTATAATGTCTACCATCTCATTATGGTTTAAGATTATCACTTGTTCATCCCTATATTTCATTGTTGCAGTCTAACCGAGTTAAAATCATTATCTCCATACATTTGATCACCATGCCAACATGCTTATTTTTTCTTGCATCCATGGATAGCATTAGAGTTTGATGAGGAAGCCACAACCAAATAATGCACCATCGACAAGGATATAGAGAAGAGATTTACTATTATGGGAGGTACTCACAATGGCTACTATATAGCCATGGAGGTCCCAAGCAATACCTTCTTTGTATTAGGGATCTAATACACATGTATGCTGAAGATTATGGGTATAATAAATATGATTTCACTAAAAGAATATAGTACTCGCTAACGATTGAATATCTTGCATAACATTATCATTAGGCATGATTGAACTCCATCTAGTCGACTGTGGCTACTATCTGCTACCATTACAATCTCATCTTATGTACATGCACTTTTACCCAAGTGCATCGATCTAATCCCATATATTTGTATTTGCATCGGGTAGTCCACCTCACCTATTTGAGATGTTATTCTATGCTTGTCCTACCAATGATAAAGATATTAAAAATCTACATCATGCTATTATTAGCTTCTTCAGTACCTACTAGTTGGTTTAATCATCATTGGTCAACAGAAAATGAATGTCATCCAAAGTTCTTGTAGATAGTGTCCCATAAGTCACCAATTACTGGAAAATTAAGACCTCTTAATCCATGTAATGCAAGTCATTAAAGTCTATTAAGTGTCATAGGATATCATGTTTATAATGGATGCATTTTAGGTGGATTCCAACATCCCAAGTTCAGTGTATCACTCTAGAAAGTTGGGAGCTTACTATGCTTCTATTGATAACAACTCATTACATTTCTTAGGAGGTTTTTGAAGATTGCACAGATTCAAAAATATTCTGTGGTTCCTAAGGGCTCCAACCCTTGAGCTTTACTTACACCAAGATATTTGAACACATCTAGGTCACTGCCTCCAAGCTCATCTTGTACAGGGGTATTTCATGCCTTGACCTTGCTTAGGGGTTGATGATCCCCATATTACCTCACTTAAGGAATTTCGATATCCAAAGAAAAATCTAGTGGAGAAGTGTATGTTAATGGTACAACCTCAGTCTACAAATTTGAGCTTCAAATTTCAGTACCTACTATGACATGGATGACATTTTCCTTTGTCATACTATCAGGATGAATGGCACTAGAGGACTACTTAAGGAAATAAGCTTACCTACTTTACATTCAGTGATCAACTGACAAGGCCAAATACAAGGATTATAGTGGTGTATTTTTCAATGCTTGTGTGATGTATGGTGTGTAATCATTCCACCTTGTTAATTGATCTAAAAAACGGGTGCTTGAAACTAACACTTTTAATCGTTTCAAAGGATCTTCAATTTTAATCAACTTAAAAGGATTTTAGATCCTTCCAAAAACTTGATTAAAATCTGATTTAGGACTGAATTCAAACTGTAATTAAATTTGGCAATTTACTCAAAATTTCACTGTTTGATGGAAGCCCCAAAAATCACTGTTTCAGATTTAATTGATTTTTCCAATTTTATAAATTACTGATTATAGATGCATCCATATTCATATTCTGGAATTTAAATTAATTTCAAATATTAGAAAACTGAAAATAAGAATTAGAACACAACACCAGATTGTTTACGGGGTTTGGAATTCCTACGTCCCCGGGTTCGTGGCGAACCGATCAATTAATAATGTTAAAAAAGGTAAATACAATAACCTTTACATTAACAAATAATGAATAAAAAACCTGATAAAACTATGTGTTTCAGACCTTCAAAGGATGTTAATGGAGCTCAGCCTGATGTCCTTCACCTTCCTGAACCACTTGCAGTAGTGTCCTCCCTTTGGTTCTACACCTTCATGTGACTTTAACAGACACATAAATCTTTCACAAAAGCTTCAAATTAGATAAATTATTACACCATCGTGATCATTTCAACATTCTGAGAAACTTTCATATATAAATTGATATTTGAAAGTGAGCAGAAGTGCCCCAAAATTGCACTTTTCTAAAACTACATCCTTATTCCCTTGACATAGACCTGGCACTTGTCCATTACAAATACAAGTGAACTTTATTTTACACCAGTTACAAGAGGGTGGCAGGTTGGCAAGGCCTCTTATAATGTCTAGATGAGGTTCTAGGTTCAAATCCCCCTTCCATAGGTTTAGGCGCCCAATTTATGCCATTGACCCCACATTTGGTGGGAAAGGAATAGGACATAAGCCTAGGCTTAAATAGCTTATTTTGTCCACAAAATCCTTCTTATCCGCATGGGATTAGGCTTAATCTCGTGGAATAGATTAAATAAATTATTATTATTATTATTATTATTTTAAATCTAAAACCACTGAAAAACCTATCAAGTGTCACGCCTACAATATGCCATTTGTTCACGCATCAGAGTGTGCCACGTCATCATTTGAATCACAACTTTGACTATGTATATCTTTCGCATACGAACTCAGATTTGGTCCGTTAAAAATGCATCAGAAAGCTTGTAAGGATGACCTCTATACCATGAAAATAATTTTTTTACAAAAATTACAATACCATCAATTTTGTCCTTGTCGTCCAATTATCACGTGTCACCTTGCCATTGGTCCACATGTTGACCTGTTGACCAAAGTTGACTTCCATGTTGACTAAACTTTGACCAGACATAACTTGGGCTTAGAGTGTCCGTTTTTCACGTTCTTACAATTTTCGGAAATATCTCTAAAGGATATACTCCATTATAATGGTCTATGGAAGTTTAGGGAATTTTGACATTAAAAAATATCTCCTGATCAATTGATCTAGAAAAGCAATTTATTTTCTCTCATGATCTGATTCCCGCACTTAAGAAAATGTTTCAGTATGATACATGTGAGTCATTCATTCTTCTATGTTATAAAGTTATTGAATTAGAACAAGATCTTATTTTGACATATATAACTGATCCTCCACGCGTATCTACTAATGTTGGTTAATCTATTTTTCCTCTATTAACATCGGTTGAGAGTCCTACACGATCTCCACCCTTGCCTTGTAAGCAATCTCAACCTACTCCACCACCATAGCATACATTTTTATCCTACTCCATGACATGCCACTTCTCCTTCCACTCCATCTATGTTGTGTGAACCATTGCATTTCTTTCATCATGGTAGACCTCATGATGTGTTGTTTTCCTTACTTGAAAAGTACCTAATTTTCTTACCATCCAGCCAACATCATCCATAGTATAGGCTACACTGTCAGCATGACCAACCTTATTGTAATTGTCATCACATAAATTTCCATAAGGACAATGGCTATCTTTCCCTTCATGATATAATGCAACAATTAGAGGATAAGGGAATAATCTCCTTTAGATATTTTTCACGTGAACGATCGATCTCTCCTCTACCTCGTCAGATATTTTCTACTACAATTAAGTTACTTCCTCCACCCAGTGCTTAGGCCATGACACGTTCACCACAGTAGTTCATTACTCATGCATACTCTACATCATGTCCTTACACCGCTGCATCATCACACCCATCACATTCACTTCATCCATATCATCCATCACATTCACGCTATCCACCGCATCACACTGCTCCTTCACATTGGCTTCCATAGCCTACTGCCTTTGCGCATACCACCACAACTCCATATGAAATTTAGTTTGGCACATACTCACACACTGCTTCTATCCCACATGCTTCCACCACTTCACGCTTCCTTGGTCTTTGGTAGGTGATTACTATCACCTTAGCCCCCGATGACGCACTTATGTTCTTAAGGTTTCCTACACGGATTTTGATGGTTTTTCTCTAAGAACCTTTCACCATGCACTCCATCATTCATCTAGCGTACTCAATCATTTCCCTATGATGCACTCTTGGTTTTCACAATTCATTCTTAACTACCAACGGGTCTTAATTAAAATGAACCTAATCATCCATACACTGGGGGGCATTGTTAATTCCCCTCCATTTATCAACTAAAATATTACTATTACATTACATTACCACGATACACATTCATCACAACACTTTAGTTTTATCATCATACATCATCTCTTTTTACATTCATTCTACTATCATCATTATAATAACTACTCGTTGCAACATTCCATTTAATAAACATTAACAATATACAAACACATCACATACATCCCAACAATAATCACCTAATTATACACATCAATACATCAAAAAATAAGCTCATCATATATACATCACATGTGCCCATACATATATAACGAATACAATCATCACTAGGGGGGAATTCCCCAACATAATATACAATAATACTAATTACACCTCATCATCACTATTGATCTTGGGTATTGTGAGAGCCCTATAACTAGATGCCTCGCTAATAAATCTGTGCCGATGTTCACGACCTTTATATCTCTCCACTTTTCTACACAATAAGGTGTTCTCCATAGACTATTATGAAAAATGATGCTACAAATCCACGTATCGTGAAAACACATCCTGCACCAAAACACCACCATATACTACCTCTCGGGCTTGTTGAGTCTCCTTGCGTGCCTCATCCCTCTCGCCTATCAAAACATGACATTTCGCCACTACTATGGCCATTAGCTCAAAAAAATGGGCATGCTTGTCCACTACATCATCAACTCACTCAAGTATACCTCCACGAAGTATATCATTCGACACATTCCATGTCAATGTGTGGATAGATGTGTATAATATTAGTGACCAATACAAATCACCTACAAAAAAAATAACACAACATGTTCGATAATAATCACTAAAACATATCCCAACAAAAAAGTACACAATGCAATTATACAAATACTCGTGCTCAACTATAGATGTTGCTACATTTTTAGGGGCATGGGCTTCCCCCTCTCCTACTTCTCCCTGTGGAAATCCCGTTAGACCTATAAATAACGGGAACAACAATATCCACCGGTTTTCCTCCCACCATACGTGGTAATCCTCTATGTAGCTCACATCATCTGCATATATGACCTCTATCACTGTGTCTACCTCATCTACCTTAGGAGGTACTAGATACTCTGTTGTGGGCCTTGGTCTCGCTCTACCCCTCCTAGGTTTTTTGATAGCTCTCAACCATATATATGGCTCAGAGGGAACACCTTGAGCCATGTTGAATTCTCGTGATACTCTCTCCACTTGGAATAGTTCTACCACTCCTAGGAATTTATCCTTCAACCACATAGTCCTAAAAATACACCACAACTCTACCGCATCCTCGGGCCATCCTCCATAATCATGCTATGGCCTCCATATAACTACCTCAGGCCTCATCATGTCTATCAGTGCCCTGTAGGTATATGTTTCCATCCTATGCCCACAAATATTAATCCAAATCCTCGTAGATATCTCTATCCTAGCCTACTCTCCTCATGGACCTCCAACTAGTCTCAAAACTACTATGTGCTCATAAGCCCATACGTGCAATAGTCTAGTGGCCCCTATCCCATGACCATGCTCATCATGAGTAAATTAGTATACATCTCTATATAGGTGGGCCAACACACACTGTGCCCACATGTATATATCATACATCTTATACAAGATGCCTACACATCCTCCCTTTACTTCTATAGATGAATCAATCACAATTGCTATGAACTTCCTCAAGTGCAGAATCCCAGACCATAAGATAACATCCAAAATGATATGGGCCTTGCTAGGTAATCAAGTCCCCATAAAATACCATCTAAAAACATGCATTTTCCTCTCCATATCCTCAAATGAAATATCCTATAATCTCTCTTCAACAATAGGCAATCACAATATGTGATATACATCCTCTAAACTAATAGTCATCTCCCCTGTAGAAAACCAAAATGTGTAAGTATCTGCACACCACCTCTCACATAGTGTAGTCTATAGAGGCATATTGTGGGGCACATCCCCCATCCATGTTATGTGTTATAGGCCGACACGGTCCATGACATCCTAATCCTCGTCTGACTGGCCAAATCCATGTAACGTACTCAAATGACAACCACCGTGGAAATCCCTTAAGTGAATATCCCTCTACACATCACAAAACAACAAAAAACTTAGGGTTAGAACACTACACAAATTAAAACACACTCACTTATCACATTACTACATATCCAAAATCATTTTTTCACCATTCTAGGCCATATACACACTTTCAAGATTGGGGCACCCATGAGCATGACACTAACGCCCGGATCTAGGCACTCCTACCCCAGAGGTCACTAGCACCCTCACCACTCTTGTCCATGTCTCAAACACCAGGAAAAATATAAATATCCAATTTAAAAAAAATTAACAAAAATGGCTACTACACCGTACATTTTAAAAAAAATAACACACTTACCAACTCCGTAGTTGTGTGTGATGTTACAACAGTTGCCACCATCTCAATCTGGCTAGGACGTATTGCTCTCACTTATAAAATTTTCACTCGTTTGGTGCTCAATCTCTAAATTTCCTAAAAAAAATGAAGTGACTAAACACTTTTCCACTTCACTATTTATAGTTACTTTTTCATCACCTACTTTATTATAGTCATTCTTTCGTGCTAATTCTCACAACTAATACACACTACACCATTTTTGTCATATCTTGAGCGTTTCTACTCCGATTTAGATCCCATTTGTGGCATTCTTTTTAGAATTATACCTACCACCTATTGTCTACATTGTGTGCATGTTATCTCTCTTTAACATTTTCTTCATCCAATTCATACACATTTTTTGTGATTTCTCACTTTCTATCTATTTTGTGCATGCTTTTGGCTTGGCGTTCATTCTTCTCATCACTTCCCATTTCACAAAAAGGGGGCATATTGTTGGGGTCATACTATAACTACCCTTACATTACCATGTGATTAATCAACACTACTAACTCATCCTTTTCAAACATTTACTAATTCATCGTGTGAAATATCACTATTAATTCCCCCTAATGACCTAATCTATGGGAAACAAACATACAATGTTTCTATGCAATATTTCATCACCTCTCCCTAAATACCTAACTTAGGGGAAAAAAGTTTTAAAATCCTATCCATATTATATTTCATCGATCTCTATCGATTCCTCGTAATGACCTAACCTGGGGACAACTAGCGTAAAATATCTCTATGAGTAACTAATCAATCAATAAACACTTTTAAATTTCTAACAATCGAAATAATATCATAAAAAACAATTCAACACAATCTTTCTCCCTGATAAATTAACTTGGGAAGTACATGTTTTGCTTTCCCAGATGACCTAAATTGGGAATTTATTCTACACTTTGTGCTTTCTTCTAGATGACCCAACATGCAAGCCATCATACATTTTGTGTTTTCTTCCATATGAGCTAACTTGGAAGCCATCACATTAAAGTGACACTCGTGGAGTGGGGGAAAGAGTTCATTTCCTATACCACTCCTATATGGGTCAACTATTTGATCAAAATTATTTAGATGCAAAAACCACAAAATATTTAATTTGAGTCCGTCTATAGTGGCTAGATCTTAAGGATGTAGTTAGAGATTGGAGAATAACACAATTTTCTCCCTACACTCTTCCTCTGGTGGCAAGATGCCCAAATCCTACAGTCGGTTATTTGTGTACATGTGTTTGGTTCGAGAACTAATCACTTCCTACCTCATCTCATTTTCATCATACACTGTTTGAAATCATCAATCATATAACATTTCTATTGTCACTCTCATTTAGTACACTTCATCACAACATTACACTTTTCACTACGTTGCATGGATCAAAATGTTGATCCATGGTTCGACACACTATATGGTTCTTTAGGGATGCTTTTACTACCACATCTACACATTCTACTACAACATGGGCTTCTCTACATTTTCTCTCAGGTACACATCTCTATCTACTTTATGTTACCAAGATTTCCAGACACCAACATAAAGTGGAGGCAAATGTAGTCACAAAATCATGCACTTACTATTACATTTATACTGCCAAATATGTTATTTTATATATGGATCTCATGTAAGAAAAGTATTAACTAATGACCTATCCCCTAGTCCTGTCATTAGTTAGTCATTTTTCTTCGTCATTTATCTTGCACAGTCATCAGTTGTTTGCACATTTATGGTCATCTTTCACGGAGTCTCAGGTATCGTTATTTGGTCATTTTTTGTCTCTAGTCTTTGACTAGGGTGCCTAGGGTGCCCATGGGTGCCATGGTCCTTATTTTAGGTGCCCTGGTCTTGGTATTACTTGCGTCTAATTTATAGTTTTGAATTCAATCTTTGTAATTTTCCCTCTCATTCTCCTAGGTACTAGTCAACATGTCAGGTCATTAGTGTAAAAATTTGAGAAAGATATCCCTATATAAACATACCTTACGTATTATCTTATGGGAAAGCTATCTACTATCAAGGGATAGCTATCTACTAAGCCAAGGGACTACATTTGGGTGTCACTAAATCACACACACTACATAGGAAGGGTTCTATTCATTCTATTCCATACACCATTTGCATTTTACATCTAGCTATTTCCCCTATTTCTGCATCATTGATGTTAGGGCACCCTAGGCATATAATTACACACACAAACACATAAAACTACATTATGTCTAGAATGTAGTGCAATGCTTAGTTGTAATTCCACCATTATGAAAACTAAGGTTAGTCTGACCCCTTCATATGCATATTTATTTTTAGGGATTTGATGCTTTGTATGGGGTTTTGTAGGTAGATCTTCATTACAAGTTTACAACAACATAAGCAAAGTTAATGTGAAAATCACACAAAAAGGATCGAGACATTGTGAAGATCTAGCAATACTTCCAGATTCAAGTCCTAAGCTATAGACTAGAGAACCCATAGTGTAGAATAGGGTGCCCTTAAGTGCCCTGATTCTCTTCTAGGCACCCCAGTTCGATCAAATCTTCATCTGCTAGAATTTCCTAGGTTGTAACGTCATACTCTGCTTAGTCCACACATCATCATATTTAGTACAGAATCACAATGAGGTTAGTCATTTTTAGGTTAGTACCTTATCCCTCCCAGTTCAATTATTTCATTTCATTTAAACATAAAAAAAAATTAATCAGTATCTATATTTTAGTTTATACTATTTAGTTCATTATTATACTATCTAGATTAACCTTTTAAAATTCATATTTTAATTAATCAATTTGGAATCATAGTGGTTGGCTATTGTGATAATGATTTTCGAACATCGAATGGATATGTGGAAAGTAATATCGAGAGGTAGTCTACTTTTACAAATGCATTGCACCCATGTTTTTTGAGTGGAATTCTTGACTCTATTCTAAAAGTATTTCATATCCATATGCCTCAATTTAGTATCCCTAATATCAACATTGGAGTTAATGTTGGAAGGGGGAATTACCCCTTTATATTTATACTTCATGTATTTGGAATATTATTCCTTTCCCTTCCCTTTTCCTGAATCAGACACGGGGAAATGAACTAAAGAATTGTCTGAAAAAAATGAAAAATGAAAAATTTACCTTTAATAACACCCTTGAAAGTTTGAAAAACCATGTCATGTTTTTCTCCTTGTCAAAAACCATGAGAATTCTGATAGTCTATCAAGAAACCTGGTCTTTATTTATACCTTCATATTCTTGAAACATTATTGGGATTTATAGCCTTTTGAACATCAGTGAACTCCCAATACACTATTGAAAACTGCTCAATTTTTAACAATGTGAAGAATCTAGTACACTGGCAGAAACTTGGCACTTTTTTGCAACTTGGAATCCCCAACACACTGTCAGAAATTTAGTCTTTCCAAAAACTTTTTAATATTTGATACTCTGTTAGAAATGAGGAAAATGTTTTGCACTTTGGAAAGTTTAAAACATGAGTTATATTTTTAAGTCTTATTAATTACACCAAGTGATTCCTCTTATTGATTCAGGATTCTCATTATGATGAACAAGTCAAAATGCCGAAAATTTCATATTAGGGTTTTTGACGTGTTGATCATTGTAAAAATTCCAAGTAAAAATAATCATGAAGTTGAGAGTTCTAGCTTCCTTCTCAAAATAGGAAAACAATTAGGGAGAGGAGAAGAAAGCAAAGAAAACTAATAACAACCTCAATGTTAAGGAAAATTAAAGGAAAGGGGAAAAACATCCAAAACAACTCAATCATCAAAGGAAAATAGTAAGAAATAAATAAATTACCGAGAAATCAAGTTGGCTCAAAGAAACATTGGGGAAAATCAACCAAAATGCCAAGAAATTCAAATTTAGCTTTTCAAGGTTCTAAAGTAGGATTGGAGGTATAAATTTAAATTCATACAAGTAAAAATAACGTGAAAATCCATGTATTTTGAAACACCTAAGAAGTTATTTCATGTAGGATGATACACGCAAAAAACCTAACTCCACCCTAGAAATAATTGTGTTGACTCAAAGACGGGAATTTGATTACATGAGACATGTCATGCAATCGGGTCCCGAAAACCTAATACAAAGTAACCTTAGTGATTTTTTGAGATTCGAGGATAAAAAACATGATACATCCAACATGGTTTTCCCCCTCATATTCCTATATATGAAACCCCTAAAACCCGACACAAATAAACATTCAGGTTTAAAAATTGGAAATCATTGATCATCCAACATGTAAAATCATCGAGATGCTCTGATGCAAGTGAAACCTAATAAACCAATACACTACAATGGTTCTGGGTTTGAGCTTGGAAAAAATCAAACATGAAGCATATGTTTTTTGGATTTGATGTTTCGATGCTTTAAAAAACCAAAAATTGAAATACTACAATGTGTTAGGTTTCAGGGGTCGGGAAACATTTGATATGTAACATGTCAAAATACAAATTGATATCGAAACTTGAAAATGACTAGAAAAATACTTCAAGGCTGAAAATTGGATTTTTTCAAGATGACACAAAAAGTTCAAAAGGCCCCAAAGATGAAATTTTTTGATTGGTTATCTCAATTTTTTCATAGAACTAAAAAATTGGGATAAAAAAATTGTATAATCTTAATTTTTAAAACATGAGGAATGAAAGTGTCTAAACGACACAATGGTGTGGTTGATTTTGGAAGACTAAGATTAAATGGAGGTGTCTAAACAATGTAGCTACATGGGTTAATGGAATCATTTATAGAATGAAATAATGTGACATTGAAAGGTTATCAAAAGTGAGCATTGGTAAATAGTAAAGCTAGGTGGAATCCTCATGTTACTATATCAAAAGAGAAATCCTTAATTGAATAAAAAGAAAACTAAGTAAGACTTATTACACAAATAGAAATGAAGGTGTGGTTCTTGTTTATGGATGTTATATTGTTTTACAAAATTGTTATAGTATCTATCGAAATATTCTCCCTAAGATGGCAATGAACAAGGAAAGTCACTAATATCATAATGTTGTGATAAACCATCCCTTCCTACAATGTTTTAGCAATATTTTTCAATATATTGACCTTGGAGGTTATGATACCTTCCCCCTTCAAGCTGTTATAAAACTTGATTTTGAACACCTTAGTTGAACCTAAAGGTATCTATATAGGAAACCATTTTTAGGGGATCTTGTTAACAATGTAAGTTTTAGTGGAAAATATTCATTAATTCACGAATATTTTTATTTTTGAAATTTACATTTTGTGAATTTTTAGGTGTAGGGATTATGACTAGGCCACCTAATTTTTGGGGTTCAAGTTACTTATAGGGGTTGGTTTGCCTAGCTTTTACACCAATAGACGACTATTTTAATTTAAAGTTCCATTAACACAAAATTGAAATTTACAAAATTTCACCTTCATATATATATATATAACATATACATATACATATATACACACATATATACATATACATATGTATATATATACTAATTAAAAATTTATAATTTTGAATATCAAATACACATCAATTTTCTTCATAATTCCTTTACCCATGTCGTGGTGTCATGGGAACTGATGTTCAAAATTGACCCCATATTATAACCCTCTAACATTAAGGTATTTTAACTATTGATATGTTATTCTATCGAAATTACATATTTTCTACTATCGGATGCTAGTAAAAAAATGTTATAGGCCTGTAGCATTGTTTACTACCAGCTGGTATTAGTTTTTGCTACCATCCAATAGTGTTTTTTTTGCTATCGACGGGTAGATTTTTTTTATACCAACATGTAGCATTTTTTTTTCTACTGGTTGATAGATTTTTTATTATGGCTCATAGCATTTTTTCTGCTACCGACTGGTAGAATTGTTTTGCTATTGACTGGTACCATTTTTTGGCTATCGACTAGTATCATTTTTTGACTACTAATAATTATAATTTTTTTTCTACTTACTACTAACATTGTTTAGCTAATAGACAATAGAAAAAATGCTACTGATCGATAGCAAAAAAATTGCCACTGATCAACAAATGTTTTTGCTACCGCCTGATAGAATTGTTTTTCTATTAATTGATAACATTAAAGGTAAATTTTAAACTAAAAAAATTATATGGGAATTTTTTCCTTAAACCATATTTTATGAGAACAAATTTCTCAATCAAACAATCCTTTTAACTACTACCACCAAAAAAATTCAAAAAACCATTTTTTCCTATACAAAACTAGAAAAATAAGTGTTGTTTCACAATTTTTTTTTGTTCGCGCCATATTTTCTGATGATAGATTTCTTGTCAAGACAATCGTGTTTATTGCTATTTTCAAAAATTGATTTTTGTAAAATTACATATGCTATCAGCCGACACCATTATCAAATAATTTTCCAAATCTTTCAAAACCCATTTCCTTCAAAATTTCCATTATTTTTAAAGTAATTTTCATAGATTCACCAAGTAATATCCACAAGAGTTTTTTCAGGGGGGTCTTAAAATTTTCCCTACTTTTTAGTAGTTATATGATCTCGTGAGGTGGATATATGGAAACTATCCTAGTGTTGACATAATGAAAGTTGTTGACATCGAATTGGATTTCAGCTAATCCTAATAAATCTTAATAGTTTATGGATGAAACATATATTCAATATTAATTACTAAAATGATGTCAAAATAGGTGTTATTGGAAATGTAAAGAGTAACTTGAGCCATCATTTTAACTTAATGTTAAACCCTTTTATGTTGATAAAGTAAAAATAATTATTTCATGCATAAAAATATCTTATATAAACATGTATCCTTAACTTGAAGATGAGCTTTATGAGAAGCATATGTATATAAAAAATGATTCCATTCATAGTAGAGATTCAAAAATGAACCATGTTAAAGAATGAAAATAAATAAAGTATACTTCAGGTGATTAATGTTGGAAGCATAACCACTAAGATGGGGGTGAATCAGCGGGCCTTAAAATCTTTCTTTCACATTCACTTTAGCATTCATTAATTTTCAACTCAACTCAACCATTAACAATTAACCATGCAGTCAATAAGAAACATAACCAAAGATGATAACAAAAGAACACATGAACACAAAATATGAGTGGGAAAAACTTAAGGGGAATGAAACCCATTAAAACAAATCTTTATTACAGAAATTAATCAAATGTAGTTTAGCACAAAATAAAAAAGGAGCACAAACCCCTAGGTGTAGTGAGGCACTAACCCCACATGGAGCACAAATCCCTAGGTTTAATACATGACCAAACCTACATGGATGCACTAACCCCCTAGATGAATCAACACCAACTCATCCACCTAATTTTTTTTTCACCTCTGAAATTTTGCGCCAACTAATGTAGACACCTATGAAGCTCTCTTTCCTTCTATCTTTTCCTAAAATGCTTTTCTTGCTAACTCACTCAAGCATTTTTCCACCAAGCTGATTAGGTCATATAATTAGTATTTACAATAAATGCACACAATATATAACATCACAACACACTCTCTTCCCTATTTTTATGGTCACAAATACATCCTTTACTTCATCAAGCTACCCTCTTGCTCACACTTTTCTCTCTTCCACCAACAACAAAATAAGCCTCTAAAACATGCTTATATACATGACTCATAATCATAACACACCTAGGTCATCTGTTAGGAAATAAGAGATAAAATATGTGGAATAATCCCTTACAGAATCACAACAGTAGAAACTAATATGCAAAAAATATTACAGATCTCAAATAAAAGTGTAGAATAAATAACACAACACAGAGAGACAATATTTAACGTGGTTCACCCAATATGGGCTACATCCACCAAGAATCACTTGCTCAGATTTTATTACAAGCCTCCACTCTCTCAATATAATACCCAGATCCGTTTGGAGCTATGCTAAAAAAACTCTACAAAATTCACACCTAAATTCAAAGCACATCTGCAATACATTTGCTTGTCTATCTATCATATGCATAAGACCATATAAATAGACAATTGCTTAAGCAGTTTGATACAAAAATGTGGGTATCAAAACCATGGGAAAAACCATGGGTATCAAAATAATGGGCAAAAAACCGTGGGTATCAAAACAATGGGTACCAAAAAACCATGGGCCCAAAAACAACCCATAACAGTTACCCATTACCCATGGGTTAATAAACCACCCATGAAAATTTTCTTTGGGGTATTTTCCCCCGAACCCCCTTCGATCGGGGGGGCTTCACCCCCCTGAACCCCCCTGACCCACTCACCGGCGAGCGGGACTACTGTAAAAATACCCGAGTGTAACACATAGAAGGTGTACCACACTCTAACATGAAAACAGGCTCCGCAAACATAACATCATCCATCAAAGGGAAAATAACATAAAAAAAACATAAAAATAATAATAATAACACCATACATATGACCACATAGGTCGAAAATAGCATCTAGAAACATCGTTTCTCCATTAGGACCTAACTAGGCCTAATACACCCAAACTGCCCTCTCGTCAAAACCAAGCCTTCTTGAGCCAAAATTGGCTTATCTAAACCTTAGAAACAACTTATAAATGTTTTATAAGTATTTAAACAACCCCCAACAATATTTTACACCTATGCACCATCAAAACATGCAATGACACGACAATTTGGAACAACTCTCTTCAATAAGTGTATGACCTACCAAATCAGTCCTTAAAGATGAAGCAAAAAACCTCATCAAATCACCTCAACCATGTAATTGTGACACATGGATGGAAATATTATTATATCAAGGACATCAAAAACTCAATTATACATCACAACTCATACTGAAACACCATTAAAACACCTTTGTAACCAGGACCACCAAAACTTCCATTTTCACTCCAAGAACTAGTCTTGCAAGATAGGATTCAAAAGACCTTAAAAGGGATAAAAAATGATCTAAAAATATAATGGAAATATAGAATGACCTCCATAATTCCTAAAATAACAATTTATTCAATAGGTCTAGTACACAACTTGGGAGATAACACAACTTCTTCAAAAACTTTTAGATTACTGTGGGATCCATAAATAGTAAAGACACCTAATTGCCACATAGAGAAAAATTAAGGAGTCATCTCCAACATCCAATAAATAACCAAGGTCAACCAATATATTATGGGAATGTTTGATCCATTTCTTCTACATAGTTTTTTACCTAGGGTTTAAGGAGGTTTTTAAACCACCTTAGTTTCTTTATGATTGTTCACAAATCTCTACCCCTCAAACCAAAAACTAATTTCCTGGAACATCATATTAGGAATATTATTCAAATACCATGAAGATATTGGAAAATATTCATAGTTCACACATTCCTACAAGCACAAGAAATTCCATTTCGAGCTCTGTTTCTCACATCCTTGAGCTCGGTAGATCTAAAAATGCTATATCTTGCTTTATCCTCCAACTTGAGACTTGAAACTTAGACCAAACCTCTAAAACAACCTACGACACCTTCCAAAATGCTCAATTTTCAATATCCATGTTAAAAACTACTCTTCTCATAATGGGCCCTTAGAATGTTGGCTAAGTACAAAATGCATGTATATGCGCAGGTCCTAGTTGAAGAGAGGCGCGCAAGGACAAAGCGTGCAGGGCAGGGTTTAAGGAAGCCTGTGGTGCACATGGACAAAACCAAGGGTTCATGACTTAGCCAAATTTTGTGTTCAGGACAAAACACATGAAAATCATGACCTGAATGTGCATGCTGAGTGGATAAGGTACAAGCTTGGCAACATGTTGGCTTAGGAAGGAGCATGCCTGCGGTAGAAGCTTCTAGAAGAACATCATGGTGAAAGTTGGAAAGCTTAGGCCTGGGAAAGAATGCTCATATGGAGGACCACATTCAAACACTTGGCATCAGATCTGAGGGTGTTGGCTGATGGGTTGGTGGCCTAGAAAGGCTATAAATACAAGCACTTGCAGAGTAAATGAGGAGAGAACAAAAAGAAGGCAGAGCTCTACAAAAATACTGCAAGAACTTTGTCAGTGGATAATGGTATTTTGGAAAGAATGTATAATGGGTATGGGGATTGAAATTTTTTCTTTGATAGCCTAGCTATATTAGTCCAGTTGTAATGCATGACTGTGTTTTGTTTCTCTGTGACATTCTGTAATGGTTCCTTGGATGTAATGAGGTTACCATTTATATGAATATGAATATCAATGATTTTAATGCATATGTATTTCTCATAGGTTATCTTTCATTTATTTTTATGCTAAGTATGGATTCTGGTATACTTCTTTCTATTATAGCACAAAGTTATATAATCCATTAAGTACTTTCTGTCTCTAATGACTGCAAGGATCTAGAGGCCGTTCTGAGCTATATGGTTCTTGAATGTCTCAACCCCATTTAAATCTCTTAAGCACAAGTCATAGATGATGATATTTCCCACTAAACTCACATAAAAGAGATACTCGGCACCCGTGCATGCCTTGGGTAAGTTCCCAAAACCTGCTGTGTGATAGGACAACGTGCATGGGGTACCTTTCTTTGGTGATAAGGGTAAAAATGACTACATCTCATTTCATTTTTCCACCCAGGGCTTAACAATAGGTCTAGTGTAGACCTATAAAACATGACCTAACCTCATATATGCACTTTGAAACACATGTGATTATCTCCACACCACATCAACATGTTCCCCATGCTCTCACCATGTATAACTAGATCATACATATTAGTAATCCATCATGACATACCTCATCCTGGTGAGTAGGCCTTCAAAAAAAGACACTTTGAACATGCTTACATCAACCATACTAACCTCCTCATGAATTCATCACTCTTGTACACATATATGAGCCTTCAACATACTTCATGACGTAATTATAACATCCATATAATTCTTCAAGTTATTAGAAGTCATCACACTTACTCAAGACACCTTAAAACATCATGCCATCTCATCAAGAAACTCAACTCAACACATGACACTACCAATCAACCTTCATGTCATTTTTTTTGACATCAATGAAACCTTAGAAATCCATGAAAACACCAATTTCATCATCACACTTTTACATTAATGAAAACACAATGCCAACAATGATATGAAGATTAAAAGAGTGAACATGGTTTCCCTAAATCTCCTAGGATCATCACAGTAGGGTAGTAGATTCTGAGATATTTGCATCACCTATTTGAACATGAAAAATGAACTTTGTTGGATCAAGATACTGTCTACAGAACATGTCAGTTAAGGGATAAAAAAGAGGAACAACTGGAGAATCACGTTGTGACACGTGGAAAAATGAAATTGAGAAAAAGTAAAAAAATTGGTTTTGTGACTCCGGTCTTCGACCCTCATTTTTGGATGGGTAGACCCCACTATTTTCTGGTTGGGGGCCCTCACCTAGGCTCGACACAATTTTTTTTATCATAGGGGTTGATTTTCCACCGTTATTTCATATTATTATTACCAAAATTATATATATATGTATATATGCTACTGATGTTATTTTTATGTTGTATGTGTGATATATATATATTTACAATTTTTTAACAATGCTATGTATAGGACTGAGTTGATGGTGAGTTACCAAGGCTAGCTAGATGACCTACCACACACACACACACACACACACACACACAAATATATATATATATATATATATATATATATATATATTAACAATGCTATGTATAGGACTGAGTTGATGGTGAGTTACCAAGGCTAGCTAGATGACCTACCACCTCACTTCTTATACCATTCAGATCCAACTCTCAATGACTGAGATAATTCCATCACCATTTGGATTCAACAACTCACCAACATATCCATGATCATTCCAAAAATGTGAAAACATAAAATAGCCAACTACACTGCATCGACCAAACAAACTCACCCTGTGGCATTTCAAACCCACCAGGTCACCAAATCAATGTAACTGTCGTTTCATGTGGTACATTAAGATGGCAAAGGGTGTATAAGAATGGCCACAACCATGAATAAATAGGGAAGCCAAATTATATTTATACATCCCTACCATTTCATGTCCAAGAGATGTGGGATAATTATCCCCATATGGTGCAAAGTGGGTCTATGGGAGTTTGGGTGGTTTGAACCCCTAATGTACGACTTGCCAAAATATAGCTCTACCGCCACACCACCATAGCTCGAAAAATTTATAAAAGTATTTTGATGGTATTTATATAAGTGATGTGTAGAACATGATAGGATATTTTTGAATTAGTTATGAGTTGAACCAGGTCTTGGAGACAACTGGGAAGTTGTGTAAAATTTAGAGAAAAATCTAGTGATATATTTATTTTTCCATTTTGGAGTTTGTATGCCATTTTTGTAAATATTTTTTCTATGTATTTTTGATGGAGAATTGGAGGAAAATCAATTGAAAATTTGGGAACAAACAAGGGAGAGAGAAATATGATTGTTTTTAGAGCTCACAGGTTCTCAGAGTCTTTTGGAAGCTTTATGTGATTCATTATTTGATTTTATTAGCTTTTATATGTACTTTTAAATCTAAATATTAATGGACTAGTTTTAAACGAACCCAGGGACGTAGGAATTTCTAAACCCCGTAAACAATTTATGTGTTGTATTTCTTATTTTTTGCATTAAAATTTTAGTCTATTTATAGATTTAAAAATCATATTTTTAAAGTGAATGTAATTTTAATTAGTACAACATTTTATGGAAAAATGAAGAAATCAGGTAAAAGGATAATCTGAATGGTTCAAAATTTTAACTAATGTGAATATTTAAATTCACTTTTATTTCATTTTTAAAACACATTTTGGATAAGATTTTAATAATTCAAGTTCATGAAAGTCAAGAAACTGATAAGAATTAAAAGATCCTAGTAAATAGTTGAAAAAGTAGAGTATTTACTCATGTTTACACATCAAACAATCTCCCCCTTTTTCATCTATGGAAAACCCATTGATGACAAAGACAAATAGATAATTCTCTCCCTAAGGTACTCACATGTGCAATCATCTCATTCTCCCCATTTTTACATTAATGACAAAGAACATACCTCTAAATTCTTCTTCTAGCATCACATTAGGCTCACCACTTGGTTGGAAACATCAACTAAATTAGATAAAGTCTATTTGAACTCTTCATCTATGATTGATCTCTTTAGAGCAATCATAGCTCCCCCTTAGCAGATGCATGTCATACAAATATGACTTAGATCTTGAATAAGTTCCTCAAAATTGAAATAAATAGACCAAATCACAACAACTAACTACTAGAAAGAATTAACATCTTGTTTACTGTTGGATCTTAAAATTAGACCCGTCCCAAAGTATGATGACCTGGGGCTTTGAGGGAACATTGGACTATCTCCAAGTTGTGGGACTTTTCCCTTGAGATAGGCCTCTAAAGAAGGCCGACTTCCTCTACCTATTATTACTGCTAAAACTACTCATAGAGAAGGAAATGTAGCTACCTAGCACTACTCTATGATTTAAAGGGACTGGGTGAGAAGGAGATGGAATGAAATGAAAACCTATGTTAAGGGGAGATGATAACACCAAAAATAGGGGGATGAACACTCTTAGATGAGAAAAAATGAGGGAAAATGTGCATGGGGAGCGCAGGTACACGTGCCACATCTCAAAACAACATTTGAGAGCTCATTTTCATGTAGCACAAAAAAACCCTGCAAGAGATATAGAATATACACAACATATCAAAAATATAAAAGAAGGCATGTAGATGTAATAAAATATGAACTAGGGTAGAGAATAGCCACAAAATACTAATTCTATTGCTTCCAAATGATGCACAATCAATTACAAAGATGCAAGAGGTAAGGATTTACATGGAATGGCTCAAATATGAGGTCTACAACTAAAAATGCAAGGGAACACTACTTTGAATAATGATCTTACAAACCAAGAGAGTTTGACCTTTACAAATGATCATTATTCAACAATATATAGAATAATGGGAGAGAAGAGGATGGAAAAAGAGAGGGAAAACTCGAATTCCATCACACAACCACCAACAACATGCAATAAATGCATGTAAATGCACCTATAGCATTTTTAGATCCTCCTCTCCATGTTAACTAACACGTAGGAGAAGAGAAGAGGCCAAATCTCATAAAATAGGGGTATTTAAGTGGATTGGATGTATGCATTAATGACAAGAATCCCTTTACCATGTTTCACCCACCAAATCCCATTAAACATTGAATTTGAAAACCATAGAATGTAGACCTCGTTAGTAGTTTTACACCAGGAGTACATGATTTCGAGAAATGTAGCAGAAGTTATAATGATTTGAATTTTATAGTGCAAGATGAAAATGTAAGCCACACAACACAATCTGATTGATCACAGGAATCAACTAGTTACTTTTTGATCTGCTTCTACCATATGTTGCATGTTTATTTGTCATAAGTATTTAGCCATAATTGGCACTTTCTATTTTTTTTTCATGATGTGCAATTTAGCTGACATGTTCTTAGGAAGACACATGTGGCATGGTAAGAATGGTGCAAGGAGGTTACAACCTTGGGTACATGTATGGGAGTAGGAGGTGTAAGAGGAGGGAATGCATAAGAGTTCCAATGTGCATGAAAGTGTGCAAGGGGACAAAGTAATGATGTGCATATTTGGAAGGCATGTAAATTTGTGAGGAAGGCACATGCATCTGTTAAGGGAGTGTGTGGAATTTTGGAAGAAGGTGGCACGTGAAGGATGTTGAGGGGGGAAAAGGGGAGGAACAAAAATAAATGGTGAATGAAGGGAATGTGAGAATATATGTGTGAGGTGTTGATCAAAGAATACTTGTTAGAGAACACACAAGGAGTCCATGTGGGAGAGAAGGCTAGGATCAAGGGTGTGGAGGGATAGGAAGGACTCACACGCGGAAGGCAAGTTCAACTTTAAGGACTTAGCTGATTTTGAGCATGAAGACCTATTTTTAGAAGATGACATGCAAAAAACACCAACAATGTAGAGACATGCGCGCCACACATTGTCTATCTTTGGAGGATCGGATCGAAGAATTTTTCATGGAGATGAGCTAAGAATAGGATTGACACTTCAGTTAATTGTAAGATGTATATAGATAGCACACTTGCCTGTGTGGCTATTCCTATAAACAGTACGTAGCTATTAATAGCATGCAGCCTATTTTTGGAATAGATAAACGGTGAAGGGAAATTCCCCACCCTATATATATATGATTGGAAGCACTTAGTAGAAGATATATGTGTGATGGATGTATGAAGGTATATAGATATATGCATATGACTGAATTACTATAGCAGATCCATGTGTGCATTGGTATAGATTGACATTATTGTAAGGAGCTTTTGTGTTTATTAATAGATGGAAGATATTGGCTGAATCTACGTGTCATTCCTATGTGTAATTGAGTAGTGCATGTTATTGATTCAATCATGATTACTGTTTAAAGCTTGTTCTTTCATAGGTCTAAATGTAGCATGCACTATAGAATGGTGGATTAGTTATGGATATATATGTTTCTTCCTTCAACATGCTAACATCCTACTACTACAACCCTAAAGAGGGACCTGGTACCTTTGCACACTTTGAGTGAGCACTCAGCCTAGGATGAGTGATGTTCCAGTGTGACTAGGGTGTTATCTCATAAATTCTAGGTTGCATCATTGGTTCTGTTGTTGGGACCTCTTTTTTAGTTGTTTTCAGGATGGTTTGCGATGAAGACATACAGGTTAACTCTAACAAGTATTGAGGAATGGATACATGATCTGGAGGAAGAATATACACGATGGTTCAATAGTGGATCTGAGTTTAACACACGTACTTGGGTAGAACAAAATCTATATGAAAGCTTATATGTGATATTTTTCACTATCTTTCTAGTAGAACTATACAAGTGGCTTACTGCTTATGCATCTCAATGGAATTGGAGGTATCGTGCACTTATCTGGACATAGGAATAATTTCAGGCCCTTTATGATGCTGAGGTAGCTGAATTGCTGATCTGATTGGGACTCGCGCTGTGGATACATGGTTTCATGGTGTTCTAAATAGTTATATTCTGGAGTATTCAATTTCAACGTACTCTTGCCCAGAGGTAGCTGGATTTCAATTTTTATGGTATCCTAGAGGAGCATATTTGCAAGGTATTCTGCTAGCGATCAAGATCTTGATGGTAACTTTGATCCTAGAGAGTAAACCGATGGATAACTAAACTTCACCACGCACAAGGGAAGGAACATGTTTGGTGAAAGATGATAGACCTAGTGGTAGAGAGGTAGAGAGAGGAGAGGTGACTTAAGTATAATGAGGCACGCAAGATGGAGATAGAGAAGCAACGTTCCATTACAGAAAGTATGGAGTTGAGGAGAGATATGGATCATGAAGGATTTACAGCTCACATAGAAGACATGAAGCCAGAGCATCAGGAACTCCTCCATCTTGGAAAACATGACAGAGATCCCCCCTTGGCCTCACACAGAAGTGTGTGAGAAGAGACTACCTAGGCCGTGGGTACGCATCTTAATCCACCTGGTGACCTAGCCATTGTGCTTAGTTTTCTAGTATCTAGTATGATAAGTAACCAACAAGCTAACTTGGGAAGTAAGAGAGTAGGAGTAAGTCAGGGAGCAAGTACATTAATGACAAGACAAACGAATTCAATGATATTTGGAGGAACATTCTTAGGTGCATGATCGACACAGAATGTGAGCGCATAAAATGTTAGATTCATCTCTAGAAGTGGAACTACCTCACAAACTATAGAGGTTCAGTATAGTACTACTATCGAAACACATGGAGTACATCTACAGGTCATATTCCAACTATAGATGGAGGATCAGGAGGAATAACTAGTTCTAGTTCTGGTGGATCTGGTGGTTTTGGAGGCAGAGGAAACACATGAGGTTTTGGATCAGGTGGTCAAGGCCCGCAACAACCACATAATATTTATATGGAGATGTCTCTTCGTCTCCCAGAATATAGAGGTATAGAGGATGTTACCAAACATGTGCATATGTGTAAAATATTATGGCATGCTAAAGGGATCACGGCTACTGAGTTAACAACAAGTCAATTTGTTACTACATTATAGGGATGTGCACACAACTAGTAAGGAAGTTTGACCCTGATCAAACTTGCATGGATTATGTATCATTGAAGGATGCTTTCTTGAAAGAGTTCCATATTCCTGAGTTTGAGTAGAAAAGTATCAGTGTGCTCAAGGATATCAAGTAGGGCACTACTGAGAGTATGTGAGTATGATTCCCATTTCAAGACACTCCTATCTAAGATATATTTTGATATTCACACAAGCCATCATGCACAATGGTTTTTTGGAGGATTGATTACACCATTTAGAAGGGTGCTGTCACATAAGACATACACTGATTCACGTGAATCACTGGAAGCAACTTTGTGTGCTAAGGAAGTTGGGAGCATCGATAATGGCATTAGTCCATTCTTAGAGGCACAAATTACAACTATGGAAAAATAGTTAGAGAAGCTATCAAAAAATTTAGCTCATGAAACACACTCAAGAATTTGGTGTACAAATTGTGAAGTGGAAGGTCACACCAAAGATAGTTTCCCTCGTAGATCTATACATTCATTACTATTGAATTGTGAGATTTGTCATTTGAATCATGATGCTAGTCACTGTCCTTTGTTACAGCGTGCGATAAGAAATAATGCATCTTGCTTTTACAAAATTTTTAGGTCCATAACCCATGATACTGAGGATTTTCGGCTGATTTTTTAGATCCATGATGCTGTAGACATTGGGGTATGATAGAAAAGTGTAACATATAATTCTAAGGGTAAGAATGAGCACTGAGATTGGGATCATAATCAAATGTGCTATGATAGGAATGGGGGGCATTTTGAAGGAGGTCATGGAAGGGGACGTGGATATTGTGGTGGATATGGATGATGAGGCCGTGGTGGAGGAATAGGTGAGTTCCCTCATGGAACATGCTATACGTGCGGATATCCTAACCACTATGGGCGTGAATTTCCTTAGAATATTGCATGTTATTTATGCAGGAAGAACCATAACTATGAAGAGTGCCTGGACTTATATGAGCATCTGAGTAAGAAACATAATCAAGAAAACAAAGGCTTCAGGATTGTTAGAATCCAGCTCATAGTAGAAGATTAGTGGATGCCCAAGATAACAGAAGGACCTGAGGCATTGATAGTAAATATTACTACATGCACTGAAACGATGCATGTAAGAGAGGCATTGCACCAGAAGCCTACAATCACCAGGGATGATGTTTTGCATGCAAGGTACCCAGATTCTTCTCATCAGAAGGAAGTTTACTAGGATACCATGGAAGTGCTAAGGAATCTTCAGGGTGAGATACAATACTTAAACGAGCAGAATAAAGCATCAGAGATAGTCCAAACTGATATTGATGATCTGAGAGAAGTGTGCAAAATGTTATGCCAGGAGAAAATCATTACACTATTAGGAAGTTGGTTAAAAGGGAATACTCTGTGCGCAAGTCTTGAGACTAGACGATAGATTCTGCATGCAAATATTCCCCTTGATAGCATTGACTATGAAAAGGAAATTACTCTGAATGCTATTGTTGATGGATGGCTGCTGAGCAACATATTGATTGATATAGGTGCAGAAGTAAATGTTCTTATATTATATGTATGGGTATAAATGGGGAGGCCTCCATTGTAGCCATCATCTAATGTGTTGTTTATGGAAAATTGGACTAAGGCCACTCCCATAGTAGTTTTGAAGGATGCATCTATAACCATACAAGGGGCCAAGTTCATTGGGGATTTTGAGGTATTAGAACTTGCAGAAGAAGATAATTTTACAGCCTTGCTTGGATTCCCTTGGTGTTATGTGAATAATGTTGACTTAAGATTCAATAAGGGGTATATCAACTTTGAGAACAAGGAGGAAAGGGTTGTGATACCTTTGACATATGGGAAGTCTACAACATATGTTAAGCCTCTAAGTGAGGAGGACTTACACAAAATTTATGTATGCACTATTCAGGACCCAAAGGTCAATGAGCCATCAAAAGAAGGCATCCTACAGTGGGAGGATTCTCATTCTATTAGTGATACTACGAGTATTTCTTGTCACAATTGGGCTCATGGTACATATGAATTAGTAGGGTGCAAGGTAAAAATCATGGTTACGCATAAGAATGGAATTCATTTGGTTTGACGGATAGGTAGCACAATACCTTGGTATACAGGGGTAGAAGATCTTCCTGTATTTTTGAAATCCATGGAAACACAATGGACAAATCAAATTAAGAGAAGAGCTATGTTAGTATATACCTTGCATGGGACAACAGCGCACTGGTGAGTAGTCGATAGAGATAATCTTATAGAATGGGAAGAGATTATAATTTCCCTATCTAGTAGATTTGTAAGGAACAATGCACCTACGTAGATCTGCACTTATCATGGTGATCAACCTGTTTAACATCACATTCAGCAAGAGAGACTCTGGATAGCAAGACAGGAATTAGTACCACGTTCACTCTAAGTCATAGATTTTATTCTACTCTACAAGGATGTGCACACCCCTTATATGTATACGCAAAACTACATTGATAGACTGGAAAATAGAAAAATTTGACTGCAGGAATGATCTAGACCTTTGACTACTTTTCTTCCCAACCTCAAAAATAAGAGGCATTAAAATCTATGAAGTGCTTAACTATGGGAGATAGTGCAAAAGTAGAAGAGCATATTTAGGAATTATTTGGTGAGGTAGAGTTTGGAGGTGTTTTGAAAAGAAAGAAGAAATGGACTCCATGCTACTTGAATGTGCTTGTCTTGAGAAAGAGAAAGGAAAGATGGTTTACATCGTGGATGATGAGGAAGTTAAGAACCTAGATATTGAACATTCACAAGGGGTGCACTTGGTCTTGGATAGTGCATACAAGGATACACGTTCCTATTATGAACCCATGAAGACAAAGAAGGTGAATATAGGTTTGGAGGCTGAGCCTAAGGAGGCCATCATTGGAGACTACTGGTTAGAATTGGAGGTAGTAAAGATCATTGAGTTACTCAAGGATTATCATGAACTTAAAGGCATGCATAAATCACTAGGGGAAATTAAGATAAAAATTAAGGATGGTGTATGACCAGTTAGGAAGTGACCTTACAGGATGAACCCCAACTTGCACGAAAAGGTAAAAGAAGAAATTGATAAAATGTTGAAATCTAGAATTATCAAGCCCCTTGATGAGTCAGAATGGGTTAGCCCAATGGTGATCAATATCAGGAAGGATGGATGAATTATAATATGTGTGGACTACAGGGAGATGAATGATGCATGTGTCATAGATCCATTCCCTATGACATTCACTGAGGAAATACTGAAGGGAGTGGCAGGGTGTTAAATATATTCCTACACAGATGGGTTTTCTAGGTATCATCAAGTTAGGATTGCTTAGGAGGATCAAGAAAAGACAACATTTACTACTGAATGGGGCATTTTTTCCTATATTGTGATGCCATTTGGACTAAAAAATGCACTTTTTGTATTCTCGCACATAGTTATTTAGGAATTCAACAAATTTATTCACAACTTCTTACAGGTCTACCTAGACGATTGAATAGTATATGGGCTTGTGAAAGATCATTGTGACAATCTACACTTAATGTTTGAACGGTTTAGATAGTTGAGTATCTCTTTGAACATCAAGAAGTGCATATTTGCTACACCATATAGAATAATGTTAGGACATATAATCTACAAGGAAGGTTTGCTGGTTGATCCAGCTTGCAGTCATATAAGATATTATAGAAAATTCATCAAAGGGTATGCCAAAGTTACTGCACCCTTGGAAGAGTTACTGAAGGGGAAATGTGCATTTTATTAGGGAGAACTACAGCAAAGCACATTTGAGATATTAAAGGAGAAAATTACTACCACACCCATTCCGCGCTTTCCCTCATGGGATAAACCATTTCATGTGCATGTGGATGCCTCTAGTATGGCCATTGACACTGTGTTAGCTCAACCTGGTGAAGGTATTATTGATCATCCAATTTGTTTTGATAGTAGGGAGATGGCTTTTGCTGAACGAAATTATACAACTACAGCGTGTGAAGCTTTGTCCATGATCTATGCATTGCACAAATTTTGATAGTACTTGTTAGCGACACCATTTATGTGTTATATAGATCACATGGAATTGAAGTACTTAGTAAAAAATCCCATCTTATAGGGGTGCATATGTAGATGGGTACTCCTATTTCAAGAGTTTGATTTCAAAGTTGTGGTGAAGCTAGGGAAAATCAATTCTAGACCAGACCATTTATCTAGAATCAACTCAAGAGAGGAAGCACATATAATTGAATAAACCATGCTAGATGCATAGTTATATAGGTTACAATGCGTGCCCATGGAAGTAGAAGACATTGTTGTCTTTCTACGAATAGGTATGACACTAGAAGGAATGAAGGCGTTAGAAAAGAAACAACTTGCTATATGCGCGACACCATTTATGTTAATCAGTGGTGACCTCTACAAGTTAGGCAGAGATGAAGTATTACGCCATTGTGTATTAGATCATGAGTGCAAGAATATTATGGAAGAAGCCCACTATGGTATTGTAGGAGGCCATTATATAGGTGATGCAACTGCCTGGAAGATCCTACTTGTTGGATTATGGTGGGAGACATTGTATAAAGAATGTAAAGAATATTGTCAGGCATGTGATCATTGTCAGTGCCTAAGAAAACTAGGGCAAAGAGATGAGATGCCTCTGAGACTAATTACTAGTGCTGAACCATTTGAGAAATGGGCCATTGACTTTGTAGGACCTATTTCGCTAGCTGTGTGTAGGAATAGATCATGCTATATCATTACTTGCACAGATTATCTCACATAGTGGGAAGAAGAAGCACCTACGAAGGACTGTACAACAACTACAACAACTAGGTTTCTATGGGAGAATGTTCTTACAAGATATGGATGTCCTTTAAGCTTGACAAGTGATAGGGGTACACACTTTTTGAATGAGACAATCAGGATCCTATTAGATGAGTTTATGATTGCACACCATAAAACTACACCCTATCATCCTCAAGAAAATGGAACTGCTGAGGCTTTCAACAAGATTTTGAGCCAGACTTTAATTTTTTTTTGTGATGTTGGAAGAAAGGATTGGAATGACAAAGTATCAACTTTTCTTTGGGCATATAGAACAAATTACAAGAGATTGAATAAATCCACAACATTTCAGTTGGTGTTTGGTGCAAAATCCGTTCTCCCTATAGAATTTATGTTACTTTTTTGTGCATTGTGCATGCTGGAGGTATAGCTAATGAACATGATTTAGAAGATCATATCGATAAGATGATTCAATTAGATGAGCGATGATCCATAACACGACGAAGTTAGAAGAAGGAAAAGGAAAGGCAGAAGGCATGACATGACAGAAACATAAGGGATAAGAGGTTTGAGATTGGAAAAATGGTACTTCTTTATGACTCTAAGTTCTTGCGCCATCTAGGCAAGCTCAAATTATATTGGTTGGGGTTGTATGTCATCAATTACATACTTAAATCAGGTACTTTCCAGTTAGAAGCACTTGATGGAACATGGCTACCTGGTTACTTTAACAGGAGTAGGTTGAAGCCCTACTATAAATAATTCTTCTTGGTGTTTGTAATAAGGTAGTATTTCCATTTAGATTGGGTTTTCAATTATGTATTTCCTTCATTGTCATTATGATTTGTCAATTTAGTTGTTGTTTTTGTGTAATAAGAATGCTTGCACACATAAATCTAATTACTATATGCAGAATGTCTATGCGCAGAGGACTGCACATACCTTTAGTGTGGGGTGGTTGTAATTATCCAAGTAAAATATTGCGGGAATTGAAAGGTGAAAGGAATAAGATGCTACGGGTGTGCTTTAAGTCAAAAGAAGATTACTTCTCAAAAGTGACCAAGGATGGAGATGAATGAAATGACAATATAACGTGAGGTAAGTGGAAGCCATGCTAACTACCAAGAGAAGGTACAGTGATTAGGTACTCGGGCACAAGGGTGCGTGCTTAAGAGAAGTCTGTGATAAGAGGGTAGGAAGGCATGCTAGAAGGTTATAGCTCAGTCATGAAGATGTAGCACATGGAATGAACAAATTTGGTCAATGAATGAGATGATATTTGGTAGGTGGAGTAATAAATGCATCAAAATTTGAAAAATTATATAAGGATGGGATGTGGATTCATTTTTACCATTGCGACTAAGAGAATTTGATGAAAGAGATAAATGTGAAGAGTTGAGTGATCGGGTTAAGGTGTGAAGGGTGTGAAACCAAGTGTGACAAATAGATCTATGCAAAAATAATCTTGCGTCCCTGATGGTGAAGGGTTTGAGCGAAGCAGGGAGACATAGAGGAGTTAAGGCATGGAGTTTCCACCTAGGGCATGATTGAATCGAGCTAGGGTTTGATTCACAAGTTACATAGTTAAAGAGGAGACATTTACAAGGTAAAAATGACACCTAAGAAGACATCTAAAACATTAATAAAAGGAAAGAAGAAGGTAGTCGTTGAGGAAGAAGAGATGGCACCCGAAAGTTATTTTTTAGAAATACAATATCCAAAAGGATTCATCGTCGGTTAGGAATGGGATTCACCCATCAGAAAGAGAAAAGTTTGTGAATACAATCACAGGACCACAAGAAACAAAAAGGAGCTCAATTCCTTGCTCACTACTAGGATGAACAAGCATACGGTCGATGACATGCCAATTTCTGATGATGTAGGTGAGAAGCTTCTGAAGAGAATTGGGGTCTACCAATTTACGAGCTTCCATATTTCGGGAAGTAGGAGCCCTTGTATCAGTGGCTCATGAGCAGATTGCATGAGGACTTCTTCTACTTTGCAGGATGTAGAGTTAGAATCTCATATGTGCTTATCTCATTAGTTATAGGTTTGAAGGCCACAATAGAGGACATAAAGAATGGTCTCACAGATAAAGCCGTAATATGAAAGACCATACAAGAGTTGGGGTACCTAAAGGGTCTGTGTGGTATGGATATAGACAAATCAAATAACTGTTCAGTTGTGCAAGTAGTAACACACCTTGTTACATAGTTGAATGATTAGGAATAGTGGTCATAGGTAAATACTATGTGGTTACATGCTACGCGTAAGATGTTAGAAGGGGCAATCTACAATATTGGAGGATACATTGCAGAAAAAATAGTTGAGGAAGCGTGCACAAGAGGGAAGATCAAATTTGGGGCTGTTCTACTATCACTAGTATTCATGGAAATTGGAGTACCAGATGGGCCGAAGGAAAAGGTATGGGAATACCCCATGGAGAATAAGTCACAAGCTGAAAGGTTCAACAAGTACCTATGTAAAGGGGCCATGAAATATGACATCAATCAAAGGGTGGAGAAATGGTATGACAGGCTCCGCGTGGAATTTGGAGAAGAGTGGCACATTCCAAAGGACCTACCATCAATAGTAGGGAAATAAGTCTAGTTTGCTATATATAAACATTTGTGCATCATGCACTTCCCAATGAAAGATGGAGTTTGGAGCCCTTGGTGTAAATTGCCTTACAAATTTACTGCAAGGTATTTCCAAGCATTTGTTCATATATTTATAGACATGCACCGACTAGTATTCAATACAGATAAGGTATACTATGACTACCATATGTTGAGGAAGAAGTATGTGTATCTTGGAAGAAGTGCATACACTGAGAGGATCATTTCAGAGGTGTTGAATATTAATCCAATAAGTCTAGCTGTAGTGGATGTAGGGGCAACATTGGTGTATCTTCAGTTGAAGCCCAAGATGGAGAAAAAAAAGTATGTGGAGAATGAATTCACTCTCTCAGGGTTTCCAAAGGGTAAGCACACAATAGAAAATGTACTGGTGTAAAGGCCCATAGAAGTTGTTGAAGTAGAGGGTGAAGACGAGGAGTGTGAAAATAGTGGAGGCTTGGAGCGTAGAAGAAAACAACCATATGACAGAGAAGAGTCATGGTGTGCTGCCACTCCACCTTAAGGATAAGATGAAGAGGAAGATACAGAGGTTGAACAGGGGCAGCATAAATTTAAGAAAGTGTTCAGACGCACAAGGAATCAAAGTGGAAATGTGTAAATGGTATGGAAATCACCTCATCTATCTCCACTCAAGGAGGCCATTGAACCAAAGAAGAGAAGAAAGTTGAAATTGGATAAATAAGTAGAGGAATCAGAAGAGAGCGAGCATGCATCTCTGACCCCACTTGAGTAAGAAGATGAGCCAAAGAATGAGGAAGAGTAGAGAGATGAAGAGATGAAGGATGGAGAAGAAAAAGAAATGGAAATCTCTAGATCCGTGCATGTAACTACTCAGGATGTAATGGGACAGGCTTCTAACCTTAAAGCTACAATTCCCAAGGGTCCTAGATCAAAGAGGATGAGTGGAGAGTACATTCCACTAGCCATGCGGTATGCAAAGGACACAAGTAAAATTGTCTACACCCACTTCCAAAGCATGATAACATAGAAAGATTTATTTGGCTGGGAGCTAATGGATGAGGATATGGTAACTGTTCGCTCTCGAAAGTAACTATCATGGTCAATACACACCCACATGGATGAGCTTGAATTTTATGTAGGTGAAGAGTCATGCATTTCAAGATGGCTGAAGAAGGCACCCCAAGCTAGACACATGACAGTAAAGCCTACTGTCATGTCAGATGAGTAGGTCATCAATGAATTGGTAAAGGTTTCTACTGAAGTTGCTAAAAGAAACATGGATAAAAATGCAACAACCAGAGTGCTACGCAAGGAGCTTAAGACAAATAATGTGGAGATAACGTGCATAAAACAAGAGAGGGAGTTCATGCATAAGAAGAATGAAGTATTTATCAGCATCCTAGAGGAGATTGGGGAGAATGTCATCAGAGCAAGGACACACTTGGAGGCCAAGGTACCACAAACGTTTCCTTCAGCGATACAATATGTAGGAAAGTTGGTGGACTTGGTACTTGAAGATAAATCTCTACGCATGAAAACGCTAAGGAAGTTATAGCAAGGTGAAAAATGATAGAAAGCCTCATTGATGCGAAAGATTTCATTTTATGAAGGGCTGCTGCAAGCATTGTAAGAAGAATTGAAGAAAGAAGACCGGGCTTTGAACATCTACACAGCTCCAGAAATGCTTATCAAGGTAAAGACCCTAGAAAAAAACAATGAGGTCTAAAAAGCAATGAAGGATGAGACATTGGGCCACACATAAAGGTTCTCAATAGTTAAGCAGAAGCAAGAGGCCTTGAAAGAAGAACAAGAGCCACATAAGACTCGGTTGGAAGAGTTTGGGAACCTAATTACATAGAAGATGGATCTACTTGAAGGAAGAATGAAATTAATGTCCAACATTATGTTGGTTCTATAAAATGAAAAGGGGAGATTGTGATAGATGAGTTGGAATCCATTGTTGTGGACTTCCAAAGAAAGAATAACAAGAAGTCACTGAATGGTAGGCCTTAGAGGATGATATAAAGGAGGAGTATCCAGAATTGATACTTCAAACTTATACAGAGGAGGCTGCCTCATAGCCTCAAAAGACTTCTTTATTTATCTACATTATTTCATTCTTATTATTTCCACTATTCTATTCTTTACTTCAATTTTTGGAGATACCCATTGTTGGCACGACAATGAGATTAGTGTGGGGTAATGTTGATCAGAGAATACTTGCTAGAGAACATGTAAGGAGTCTGCATGGGAGAGAAGGCTAGGATCAAGGGCGCGGAGGGACATGAAGGACCCATACGTGGAAGGAAAGTCTATTTTTCAGGACTTAGCCAATTTTGAGCATGAAGACCTATTTTTAGAAGATGGCGTGTGGAACACACCAACGATGCAGAGACATGCACACCACTCATTGTCTATCTTTGGAGGATCGAATCGAAGCATTTTCCATGGAGACAAGCTAAAAATAGGATTGACACTTTAGTTAACTGTAAGATGTGTATAGATAACACACTTACATGTGTGGCTATTCCTGTAAATGGTGCGTGGCTATTAATAACATGTGGCCTATTTCTGGAATAAATAAGCGGTGAAGGGAAATTCCCCACCCTATATATATGATGTGAAGAACTTAGTAGAAAATATATGTGTAATAGAGAGTATATATAGAGAGAGATGGATATATGTGTGAGGGATGTATGAAGGTATAGAGATATACACATATGACTGAATTATTGTAGCAGATTCATGCATGTATTGGTATAGATTGACATTATTGTAAGGAGCTTATGTGTTTATTAATAGATGGAAGATATTGGCTGAATCTAAGTGTCATTCTTGTGTGTAATTGAGTAGTGCATGTTATTGATTCAATCAAGATTACTGTTTAAATCTTGTTCTTTCATAGGTCTGAATGTAGCATGCATTATAGAATGGTGGATTAGTTATGGATATATATGTTTCTTCTTTCATAACGGTAACATCCTTTCTCAAATAATTTGGTGACTTTTGAGGGCATTTACTTGCTAGATGAAGGAGACTAGTGCCCTTGAAGCATCCATTGGGCATGAAGTCATCCTACACATATAAAATTCTGATATGTAACTTGAAGAAAACACCTTTGAAGTTAATTGAAGCACTATCTGGAAATTTTTCACGACTTATGTGTAAAACTATTGGACTATGGTAACATGTTAAAACACAACCTACACCACTGTGTTGTCATCCTTAGAATTCCCCTCATTTTTAAATTCAAGCTTTCAAAATTTTTGAGTTGGTGCCTTTGAGAGATGTTTGAGCAGAGTGAGAAGTCTGGAGAGAGAGAGAGATAATTCCTGCTTTGAAGAAATTGGTGCTCATTTGCAATCTCACCCTATTGAAATATTGGAGTCCGCATGGTTTGATGATTTCTGTCTTCCCGTCTGGATGCTTGAAATTTTTTCCTTCATTCAGATGAAATTGCCAAATCCTTTCTCTATGACCGTGGATCATATTGAGCCTGGTGTTGTTTACAGTTCTCCTTTCCATGAGGAGAAATGTGTTATTCAGGTGTAAATAGTGGAGTTTTCCCTCTTTGTATTTTTCCACAGTCATGAGTGACGGGTGTATCTTCCTTGTTAATTTTTGGACCAAGCACCCATGAGTATATGGACATATTTGATTGGATGTAGGAAGGTGGGTTGTCAAGTCACTTTTGGAAATTTGGTTTTGTATGAAGAAAGGTAGTGTTCAATTGAGGCCCAAATCAACTAAGTATAAGTGGATCGGCCGACGGTGCCACGTATCTTTTTAGCCTAATTTTTGTGTGGCACATAAAAATGGAGACTCCAAACGAGTGCCAACCCTCCATGTGTCTAGAGTTTGAAAAGAAAAAGCCAACCGATAAATCAGCTAAGTATAAGGTGTCGGCGGAAGCCTCCATGCATCCCAACGGTACACCTCCAAAGGCCAAGTTCAAAGCAGGATCCTAAGTTTGCGAAGGCTCACCACATGCCTCATTGGCATAACTTCAAAAGCATGGACCAAAGAGAGCCCTTGAACTAGTGCCAACCCTCCACATGTCTAGGGTTTGATAGTAGTCAAATGGGCAGCAGGCTTGAATTGACTAAGTATAAAAGAACCGGTGGGATTCTCCACATGTCTCATTGACACACCTTTAAGGGTTGAAGCCAAAGGTGGTCCCCAAAATGAGTGCCAACTTTCCATGTGTCCCAGGTTCGAAAAGGAGACAGAGTCGGCTATAGAATCGGCTAAGTATAGAAGGGTTTGCAGAAGCCTCTATGTATCAGCATGGCGTAACTTCAAAGGAAAAATATGGAGGTAGGTTCCAAATGTGTGCTGAGCCTCCATGTATCTAGGGTTAGGCCTATGACCTTGCCAAACAAAATGGACTTTTCCAAAACACAAAGAAACAAAGCGAGGCATCAGAAGGAGCCACATGTTTCTTCGGTGCTCTTTCAAGAGGAAAATACAAAGTTAGTCTCCAAATGAGCATGAAGCCTCCATGTGTCCTAGGTCAGACATAAAGTTTTTTCCAAAATGAAGGAAAAAATTCAAATGTTGAGCCCGTATCAAAATTCAAATCGGGAAGGTGGGCCAGTGGAGGAATATGAGGTTTTTAGCCTTGTTTCCATAAAAGGTGTAAAGTAAAGAAGTGAACCGCACCCCCGCTAATGCCAAGGGAAAAATTCAAATATCGAGCCCGCATGTAGAGTCAAAACAGGTAAGCAGATCATCAGAGCCTTTTGAGATTTTGAACCTTGTTTCCAAGAGGGAATAGTCAAATGTTGAGCTTGAATCAAAAGTCAAAGTAGAGAGGTAGGTCAACAAAGAACTTTGAGGTTTTGAGCCTCATTTCTAAAAGAAGTAAAATTATAAAGTGAGCCATAACTCCATTACCAATTAGGTAACGCCATGTGTCAGACTTAAATGCAAAATGTGAAGTTATGGGCTTGCGAGGATGTGAGGAAATTTTGCACTTTTGCATCTTTTGCGCTAAAGGCGTAATTTCAATTTCAGGCCTGCGGATCCATTTTTGCATTTTCACCATTTTTGTATGGGTTCGTTTCAAATATTCAAATGATCATAACTTTTGCTCCAGTGCTTGAAATTTGACAAATTTTATATTGTTGGAAAGATCTTGGTCTCCTCTACTCCATGGAAGCATAAAATATTGTTTTTAGCAGAGTTTGGTGGTTGGAAATATAGAAAACGTCTTTCAAGCCATTAATACAGGATCCAATTGCTTCAACTACCTAGATCTGATCTGATCTTCCATAATTCCTTCTCCAACACGCCAAACATACATGGAGAACCAACTAGATATATTGATTCAAGTGAAAACCTAGAAAACATCTTTTGTGCCATTAATATGTGATCAGACTACTTCAACTAGATCAAATTTGGTTTGATCTCTCATCCTTCCTTCTTCAGCATGCCAAAGACATGCAGAACTAGCTTTGACAGATTGTAGGTGGATTTGCAGGGGAATTGATAGTTGGTGGTTGGGTGCCAAATCAAATTTTCTTCCTTCTCTTCTTCTCCTCTCTTGGCTTCAACTATAAATGTAAGAGCTTGGCTCATTACAAAGGGTTGGAATCTGATACTTTTGAAGCATAATTATAGTTGAAAGTAAATCAATACAAAAGGATTTTCCCCCTTTCTTTATCTTCCTCCATTATACCTTCTTTCTCATCTGAAATTTATGGATCATTTACTTTTTGTGATAAGAAACTTTGTGTTTTTATTGATATGATTTCTGAAACTTTGTGTCTGTAGAATGATATCTTATGCTGTGAATGTGAATGATTTTGTTCTGTATCACTCTTACTCAGCATGTATAGGGTTATACTCTACTATCTATATTTCTTGCAAGTGTTGTTATATTTTGCTCTTTCCTTTCTTCAGTTCTTCCATTCATTTGTATTGATAATATTTTGGTATAAAAGCATTTCAAGATGTTAGAGGTCCAGCCTTAAGATGAAAATTGTACATTAGTATATAAGCTTTGTTGCTTGTTTTGAATAAGGGAACCTCTCCCATAAAGAGGAGGGACTTACTGTCCCCTGACTGTGGTTTTGATCAAAGTACCATTTTAAAACCCAACACACTGAATCCTTCAAACCTGAGAATGCAAAGAATAGAATATAGAAGAAACAAAAGAGCACACATAAGAATGTATGAGAGTAAGAAAAATTATGCTACAACAAAACACTTTGCTAGAGCATGCACTTGGAGGAATTGAAACTACTTTAATATGTATATGATCTAGAGAGACTTAATGGAATTGTTTGAGGTATATCCCATTGATTGGGATTTATAGTGCATCTCCATCAAGATGAGACAACTCAAAAGAGTTGGCCTCTTTAAAAGAACTAATGATACATGGGCCACTCTAAAGTGCATCAAGCTTTGAATGATGCTCTAGATTAGCTCTTTCATCATCCCATTTTAAGACTAGATCATCCACCCACAAGGTCAGATCTCTAGCCTTTTTGTTAGACCACTACTTGGTTGATTCTTGATTATATTCCAACTTGATCATGGAAGAGTTTCTTAGTTCTTCAATTTCAACTAGCTCTATCATTCTGATTTCTCTTTGATCTGCGCCTTCAAACTCTTGTTATTGGGCCAAGTCCAATGATGGAAACTCAAAAGATAAAGGAAGTCTAGCCTCCTTTCCATAAAAAATATTGTAAGGTGAAGTGCCAATTGCCTTCTTTTTCATAATTTTTTCTTCACAGAGCATGCACGATACATTTGTGTGTTATTTCCTTTGGTTGATATCCATTGTTCTTTTCATGATTTTGATCGGGTTCTTATTAATAGACTCTACCAAGTGATTTCCCTGAGGGTAATATTTGGAAGAAGTATTCAAATAAATCCATACACTAAGAGCCTAACCAAATATTTTTATACTAAGGAATTTTTTTGCATTACCGGATATAATAGTTTGAGGAACTCCAAACATTGATACAATACCTTTGAGAAAGTTAAGAATGATTGAATTAGTTACTTCCTTGAGTGCTACAACTTATGTCCATATGGTGAAGTAATCTGTAGCTATCAATATCCACTTATTCCCAATGCTCGAAGGAGGTTTTATCATGAAAATGAATTCAATAACCCATTGTGTAAAAGGTTGATTTTCTTGGAATGATCTGAGGTGAAGCACTGCTGATTTCTTCTTTCCTGCAAAGAAAGTGTATTCTTTGCATTTTTTACCCACTTGTGTGCATATGCAAATAGAGTAGGAAAAATTTATCCTTTCTTAATGATATTTACTGTTGTTTCTTTGGAAGAGAAGTTTCCACCAGATAATCCATCGTGAAACTCAACTAACACTTTTTTGACCTATGCACTGTCAATGCATCTCATCAGCACACTCTCAACATTTCTTTTGAAGAGAATCCCATCAATGAGTGCATATGTAATGTAATGCAGCCTTAGATGTATTCTCTTTTCTTTACTCAAACCAAGAGGGTATGTGCCAGAGGAAAATGAATGTTACCATGATACCCATCTAACTGTGCACATCAGGATTTTTTTTTTCTCAGGTTCAGCGCACATAATATCTTCATCCAATAACAAAGAAGCATATTGATCATTTCATTTATTCTTGAAAAGTTACTTGCATATCACATTACCTCTAATAAGTTTTTTTAATTTTATAATCACGTCATATTCCATGATTTTGGTCACCCATCTATCTCTTTTCTCACTAACATTCCCATTTTAAGACCTTAGAAACAAGGGAATTTTATTTTTGAAACATAATGTTCTCTATTCTAAATAAAAAATCATTTAGAACACACATTCCATGTCAATCAATCTCATAACAGATAACCATATGAAGCTGTAATGACTCAATATACTACCGATCTCTCATTCCATGACTTGGTTACCAACGGATCTCTCATGTTAATTTAAAGTATAGAATACTTTATGTCTATTACATATACTTGGTTCTCCTACCCTATTCTGGGTACTGAGTGATTTGTTTAAAGAACCTATCTGAATATTTGTTACCAATATTCATCTGACATCACATTGCTTTAAACTAGGTGACAGAGGACAACGCAACCTACAACTTGCGATAATTTGGCCAAAGATTTCCAACATAGTGTTCATGTTACTATTCTTAGATGACATACTCGTCATTCTGGAATACATCCTTCACCTCACTCTTCCATTATCTTGAATGGTCTTTATTGACTACCATTAGTCCACTTGCCCAAGGTTTGACCCTAGCCCCGGTTAGCGACATAATTTATTATAGGAAGACGCTCATGATCACTTAGGGTATATGGGCATACTCAGTTGACCTAAGTCAACCGGATGTGCTGAGGTACCCTGAGTAATTGGAAGTTACTACCTATCCTAAACATGCTACTAACTTGACCTAGAGAGAAACTAAGTTCAATTCCAGATGTGCGTAAATCTAGATGAAAAAATATGGAAGGGTATTGCCACATGTCAACTATAACACTGTATCCTCGAGAATTCTCAGGAATTGTCGAGGGTATAGTCCTACAGTTGGTGTGTGCCAACATCCGTTAGAACTGATTCATCAATATGTACATACCCCCTTAGTGGTCATTAATCATAATTAGATTGGATTAAGATTTAGATTACAGCAACCATGCCTAACCCTAATTCCAACATGCATTAAGTTCTTTACCCATACTTATCCTGATTAGATATGGAGAACTTCATTAATTCAAGTTTGCATTGTTTTTTATTAACATGGCATAACAAGTAGTTATCCCAAAAATAGGACAACAAACATCAACATTTAATTCATAACGTAACCTAGCTGTCTAAATCAATTGTGTCATCCACCTAGATTAAGCTAGGGTTTACTTTATAAAATTAGTATAAAGATTAAGGATCATAACCACAATTCGTTTTATCTTTCATTCTTTGGGAGAGGAAGAGTCTTCCTCTACATGGCTAAATGTTAGTTTTAACAAAACCTTTTTATCATTCATTACTCATATAGTTTAATTGTATGTCCCAAGCATATTTCATTATCAAACTATAGTTGTGTAGGTAGAGAACATCATCTTTTGCAATTTAAGAAGTTCATTATAGTAAAGGAGATTATACTATCTCCTTAATCCAATTTAATATCTGATAACAACAATAGTATAAAAACATATATAAAGAATATTGCCAAGATATTACTATTATTTCTGGAATACAAGTACAAAATAATTCACATTACAAATTGGAGTCTAACCTAAAACCTTTCAATTCATGATTTTAAATATACATTTACAAGACTATGCATTTTAGGCATTCTGCATGTCAATCATAATTAATATCATAAAAGAACATCACTTTCCCATTCCAATACATCTCAAGAATGATTCAAAACTCTTTACATAAGATCCAAAATTAAATAAACCAATGCAACATAAAAGTTTCTATCTTCTTTTATCACTTACGATGTCCATCTATAAAAATTTCTAGCACGGGTTAGTTCAATGAATTGAGCATGACAAGCACTAAGCATTAAAGTGAAGTGCATTCCACTAATTTTTCCATTAAAACAACTCTTCTTTAATGAACCAATTAATATATATCATACAAACAATCATAAGTAATAACATCTAGAAAAGAAGCACAATTAAAGAGTCTGAATTCCCTATTAAGAAAAGAGCATAATATAACCTGCAACACCTACATTTATATCATATGGTTTAATTGAACCTCTCAATTACTTTAAAACATTCAACAAGTCTTGTCATTCAATTGTTTATTAATTCCATAAGAATAGAAATACATATTTATCTTTTCTAAGCAACAAAAGAAGTTACTTTCAGCCAAGCACCTATTAGGATGATTCATCCTACAACTTAAGCAAAGAAGAAGAATCAATACATACTACTCCTTACACACTTCATCATCTGAAAGATAGAAATAGGTTTAGAACTCATCTAACTACTTTATTTCAAGGATATCAATATAAGGATTCCATAAATAAGAGACAACCTCTATACAAGAACCCTGAATCCATTTAAGAAGAATAGAAATCAAAATAGTCTAACTAAAATTCTTACTAACTTCTTCCTGTTAGAAGGTATAATTCAAGGATTTGAAACCAGACTTTCCACAAATCCAAGCTATACTCAAACAAAATAAATCTCTTAACGAATCCACAAGAAGTTTCCATCTTAGAGGAGAATCAATTAAAGAGAAGCTCAGTTAATGAACTTATACAATCAATAGAAAAAAGGATCTCAATTAGAAAAGGACCCAATCCATAATTCATTTCATTTATACTATGAAATGAATTCCCTTATCTAATTCAAACTTAGAAATTCTTTAAGTAGTTCCCAAAAGAGAACACAAAACCGAACGCTCAATCAAAGAATGCACACTACAAACTTTCCATTACAAAACTTACAAACTGGTTTCCTATTTCCATTCAACAGGCTCAAGTTCAAATTCAAATCTCAAAACAAAGTGCACAGTACAGTCCCTAATAATATACTGTCCCCAAGAGAACATATTCAATTCTCTTTTTAAAACTGGAGACTCGTTCAATGAATCAAACAAGAAATAGAAATCCACAACAGTGAAAGATACAAAAGGATCAATACATCTCATGAACACAAAATATTGATATCCTATTACAAGGCTTCAACAACTTGATGCAACATAGTAAGTAGTCTTTGATCCCCAAATAAGAACAATATTACAAAGCATTTTGAATAGTAATGTTTTATCCTTTCAAACAACACTCAGTAAACTAGGTTTTAGATTCAACATTCTATTAAAACCCAAGAATCAAATAAAATATCAGAAGAGAGTAAAGAAAACTAAATAATACGTTTAAGACAAGTACTGTCCCAAACTTACTTCCAACTCAACTAAAACAGAATCACCACAAGCCTCTCGATTTCCAGTTAAAAGCTTATGAAAGGGAAGTATTTGTTTCAAAATCAATATTAAGAAGGAGAGTAACTACTGTACTTCTAGAAGTCTCTAAAAATTGTTAATGACTTATTCCAAATGAACTAAAGATCAACCAAACCCACAACAAGAAGTAGTCCCAGTCCATTTATTACTATGAACAAAACTGTTAAGCTTTCCATAAGACACGGGTTCACTCAGGGCAGAGAAGAATAGGATACACTTAGAATTCACACACCCTATCAAGTTCAAGAACACAGTCCAGTCTAAAAGACAAATGTAATACAACCGTTCCCTCTCAAGAAGCTAAACATAGGAGATCTCAAAAGAGGCTACATGGTCTACTTCTAAAAAAACAAATCTCTCAAGATCCTTTTGAATAGACAGTCCTTAAATGAGATTAAAGCTTTTCAAATCCTTAATACCAACATAACTCTATCTCAGAATACAAGTAGAGAATCAAACACTTCAATTCCAACACAAGTGCAAACATACACGAATGGAATACTAGTATAGTGTCGAACACGAGCTTCAACAAAATTTTAGAACTTCATAAGGATCTAATACTGGCTCAAGCAAACACGAATTTCAAATATGAGCCTATAAAAAAACATGAAGCCATAAATACAAGATCAGAACAAAACACCAATGCTCTAATATGAGTTCAAGCATCTTTAAATCCTTAAATAAGAATGAAAATTCCAGCTCATAGAACGTGTATAGAACAAAAACTCCTTGATTCGACTACAAGTTCGAATCTTTCTAGTACTGATAATGAGTACAGTTTTGATCATAGAGCTTCAAAAAAAGTTTAGTACAATAAAAATTCTAGTGCTAGCTCAAACAAAACACAATACTATAATAGAGATCCAGAACCATACAAGCAAAAAATGCCATTTCAGTCAACACTAGCCTCAAATACGAGTTATAGAGCTTCAAATACAAGTTCACATAAATATCACCATTAAACTAGCACAAAAAGAGTTTCCCAAAAACTACCATTACCAGCAATGGATTTACATTCCAAAAACCAAAAAGATTTCATGAAAACATTCAAGTAATTAACTAGAAAAATCATGCAAGTATAAATCTCATGAGAGTAGAATTGTTTTAATGAATCATTTAGAAGAAAGCAAGAAATATTAATGGGTAGAGCCTATCATGCCTAATAGCACCTCTTCCAATTCGAAGGAGACTTCCAGTCGAGCCTCCAACCCTTTTTCTTCCCCATGACAGATCAACAACCAAACAATTTTTTTTCCAATGCCTCTTATATATTCTCTTGATCGAAAAATAGACTAGAGAAACCAAAAATAGCAAAGAAGAAGAAGAAGTCAAACTGCTGGTTCAAAGAACTAGATAGCTTCATGCAGAGTGAAATTTGCGAGGCATGAAAAACCAAACAACCTACCAAAAATTTTCCTCCCGTGTTTCCAAGATGGTTTACACACAAAAAATGAGGTTCATTAATGTCATAACTCCTAATTCTCCCGCTTATCTCTCCTTGCCATTGCCTCCCAAAAATGGCGATTACCAATTCCAAATCAACATGTAATTTCATACTTAGTAAATCCTCCACGTAAGCCCCACTAAAATTTAACTAGCCCTTGCCAAACTGGTAGTACTTCCATGAATTTAAATCCAATCAAATCAAATAAAATCCATTGGAACCATCGCCGTAGTGACATGCGACCCTAGGCCCCTTTCAAATAGTTTAGGCTATATTTCCCAAAAATTAGGTTAGTCCAACAATTAATCACCTTAGGTTAGATTAAATTCTCCTCCATAAAGTATTAGGCATTAGGTTAACATAGCCAAGAATTACTATAGTAATCTCCCCTTCACATATTCATTTAGCACAAGAGCTTAGGTTAGGTCACCCCCAACACAATATAATAATAAGCTTAGGTTAGATTATAACCTAATTAAATAGACGTAGCTAGGAAGTAGGTGTTCTTACCTATCTTAGGATACCATTAGGATAGTCCTTTAGTTTTAGGGTTTCGATCCCCTTCCTAGTCTTAAGCAGACTATATCTTGTTTACGCCAATAATGTCCTGTGGAGATCAATCCCAGAGACCCAAGCACAAACATACAGCCGAATGAAGGCACTTTCACACAAGACCATAGAATTTAGAAAATACAAAATTTCAGTCAGCTATGCCTTTCAAACTATTGAATGTCAATTTTTCCATTTAGTCTACTAAGATGATTTAAAACATCCCTCGAATCACTGAAATTGATCCAAGGATGAATCAGTCAAAAGAGATAAGTTTGCAACTCACAAAATTAGATTGTAGCTTATCAATAATAAGTGAAAGTGGATTCTTGCAAGCCATAACATTTTAGTCCAATGAATCCAAGAGTGGAAATGATTTATCCATAATAAGCATGATTTTCAACAATCAAGGAAACACATCTTATTCAAGAAAATCACATGCCAATGCTTGTAATGCAAAGAGAAATATAACAATTTTTCCAAGGCGTTACATATTCCATCATTTTGGTCACCCATCTATCTCTTTTCTCACTAACTTATGCTCCCATGATGAATTCTCTCACATTGGAATGTGAAACTAGAACCTTGATATGATTACTGGTGAACATAATCTTGAATTTCTTTAGCACACATATGATGGAAAAGACATGTTTTTCCATTTTTATTTTATTTTAATTCAAAATTTTTCAATGTCTAATTAAATAAAGCCACTGGATTCTATAGTTCATGTTCATTTTCTTATGTCAAGACAACAACAACACTACTATCAACTTCATACTCATAAAGGAGGAAATACTTGGAGTAATCTGGATTGATGAGTTTTGGAGCATGCACAATTTATTTCTTAATCTTGTTGAATATTTTTTTTTATTTTTCTTCCATTTAAGGACTATGTCCTTGTTGAGAATGAGGGTGATGAGCCTAACTAAACCTAGAAATTTAGGAACGAATCTCCTGACGAAGTTTATATTTCCTAGGAATGATTCTAAGGCCTTCTTGTATGCTAAAAATTAAAGAGAGAGGATGGTTGAGATGCATGTTGGGGCAATGGAAATTCCATCCATCGAGACCACATGGCCCAAAATATTTCCTTGCACAACAAAAAATTTGTACTTCTTGGGGTTAAGAGACACCCTATGTTATCTTCACCTCTCAAATACTTTCTCTAGATGCATGATGTGATTTGGGCTCCACTTTGAGAAGACATTTATGTCATCTAAGTAAACTAGGATGAACTCTTTGATATATTCTTCGAAGGCAATGTCCATTACTCTTTAGAATTTTGTGCCTATATTTGAAAAACCAAAAAAATATTCTGATAGGCATATGTTCCCCATTTGGTTGTAAATTTAGTCTTAAATTGATCTTCCTCTTTGACCATGATTTCCTTAAATCTTAAATAGACATCAAACATGGAAAAAATTTGTGTGTCAGCCACTATCTACAAAATTTTCTCCATAAAAGGAAAAGGATAATGATCCCTCAATGACACCTTATTTAAATCTTTGAAGCCAACACATGGTCTGATTTCACCATTATTCTTTCGCACTGGAACAATATTTTCCACCTAAGTAGAGTTTCTGATAGGAAAGATGATATTTTCCTCAATGAGTTTTGATAAATTCTTCCTCATGAAGGGATCTATCTCAGGATTATCATGCCTTTGCTTTTATCTAGTGGGATTTATACTAGGTTCAAGTTTAATAGATTTTTGAGAAATAATCAAATCAAAACCTTTCAAGTCTTCATAATCCCTTGAGAAGATGTCAGCATACTTTTGACATAGTGAGATGAAGCCATGTTTTTCATCTTGCATGCACTATTTACTAAGTAACAAAACCTTAGCGTGCACAATAGTTGACTATCTGGAAATCTTCTTAAGTGGTGAACATGCTCTTTTCTTCACCCTTGAACTCATCATCATAAATAATAATGTTCTCTAAGGTAACCAAAATTTTAGAAAGATTACTTGTTTTGAGTTGAATCACTTGATCACCATAATTGTCATGTAAGTAAGCTTTCATTTTTGAAGAAAAATAAGATTCATTTTGGATGAAATACACAACTTGTGCATAACTATCAAACACTTGTCAGTTGGTCTCATTGTATGGAATGGATAACCTAATCACCGTCTTAATGTGTTATGCCTTAGATAAAATCCTTAGGTGATGAGAATTGTGAACAAAGGGCTTCCATATGATCTTCTTCTTTATTTAATTTCCTTGGCACCACGTATAAATTAAGAGCTTCAAATCTCTCCAAGATATCCCAAACTCTATGTTTATAGAATTTCAAAATCTTATTCTTTTTTGTGCACTTTTTGGTGACCTAGTGGATGAACAATTCAGTGTCCCCAAATATCTGCAATTCCTCGATCTATTTCTTTGTAGTAATAAGATGACCATGCACCAACGCTCTATATTCCACTTCATTGTTGGACCATGCAAGAACTTCTTATTCTTAGGAAAAATTAGAACAACACCTACACCTACACTATTTATACTTCTAGAGCCATCAAAACACATCTTCCATAGTCCTGAAGCATCAACCTCTTGCTTAAGTGGGGTAGGAAAAGTGGATTATTCTTTAAGAATGTAATATGTACCAAGACCAGTTTCAATAGTTTTATCATTTGGATCAAATTCATAATGAGCTTTAGCCCATTCATCTAATAAATGATCAGGTATGGAGTGAGGAATAGAATTCTCTTTTGAAACTAACTCTAATTCTTGGTCTTCTTAGATTAAACAATTATATTGGAGAAGAGAGGTGTTATATAACTCAACATGATAGGAAAATATAGGCTAATCTTCTATGGTAAATCTGGTATTATACCTAGTTCTTAGGAGCTTATGAGACCAATATGATGACAGGTAACCACCGACCTTGGTAGTGAAATATCTTGCTCGGTAAATGGAAAATAAGGGGGGAAAATCAATGACTAGAAAATATTGAGTTATAGTAAAAGTTGGACATGCATGGAGGGTCAAATCAAGATTCTTGATGACTCTTAGAATGTTAACAGTTGACCCATAAAGTTACAAGACTCCCTTAGAGACATGGTTGTACTTAAGATTTGGGATATCAAAAAATTTCTTAGGCATGAATGAATTACTAGCCCCTGAATCAATCATATAATTATGAACAAGGGTATTACCTACTATCAATGACATATAAAAGGGTGGGGTTTTAACAAAAAAAATTACTATCTTCTCCTCTTCTTGACATAGATTGACAGTATCTTAAGGTATTTGGATGGCTAGATCAACACATGGGAGATGCACAAGAGCTTCGTCTAGGAGGTCACACTTAGATGGAATAGCCAAGGAATCCCACATTGTCACATTAAAATTTTTCTTCTTCATTTGATCAATAATATTGAATGGAATGCCTAAATACTTGTGCATTTGAGGCACACCATTCTCTTTTCTTGTTTTTTCATTTGTTGGAGAGGGCACTTTGAGTTGCATAGTGGCTTGGCCTACCAAAGGAAGGGTTCTATTAGAGAATTACACAGGACCTCCCACACAGAAACATGCATGCGAGAACTTTTGGGTGTATTTGTGCCAACCTTTTGTATTTGAGGATTAATATGATTGGAAGAAGTTGAAGGTTGTCCACCAGTTTCTAGCATTCTCATTTTTGACCTTGTGTTATCAGTAACCTGTGCTTGCAACCTTCCTGAGATAACCATGGATTGGTTTATTGCGCATAAGTCTTAAGCCCAAAATAACATAAGGCTAGTCTCAGAAATGAATTCTAGAACTTCTTCATTACCAGGATCACGTGCACTATTAGAAGGCTCATTACTTGAAGTAATTTGGATCATGAAGGATTTCATATGTAGGGAATTTGCATAGTTTTACTGACTGTGAAGAAATTTAAAAGGAACTCACCACTCTAACTCCTAAACCATATTATTCTATACTAGAACTAATGCTTTTCTTGAACTATGCACTACAAGGGGTTGCACATGAACACCTATTTGAAGAAGAATGTGTAAATTATGACCGTTCCATCTATCATTCTACTAATTTTATGCATATCTATGATTTGGATATTGATTTCTAAAGGGATGATGGCATTTTTTGAATCCTTAATTAGAGTTATTTCTAAAGGCTTATGCTTGCTACTTTTCTATGGATATGAATTTGTTAGGAAAATTTCTAATCAAGGCCTTCATCTCTTCATCTTATTTTTGTTGTTGGGGAGAATATGATGCGGAGGTAGTGGGTTGGGAAATTTGTTAAGGAATTAGAGTAATGGAAGGCTGAGGTGCTTGAGGAATTTCAGGAAATAATGGAAAAGGAAATATAGGAGCTATCTTACAAGCTTGGATAAGGCAATTTTCTACCCTGATTGCTATAGGATAGGTACCAGGAAGCTACCCAACACCCATAAACTGTATCATTACAACAACGTTAGAATTTAAAGCTCTTAAGAAGTAAAAAAAACACCTTGTGGAGTTGGTCTTAAGAGGGAAGGAATTCTGTCCCATGTTTTTTGAAATATGAAGTTAAAGTCAGCCATGAGCTCATTGGGAACTCTCTTTATGGTTGTGATTTTTTATAACAAGGAGATTTTTTCAGATTTATCCTCAAACTAATTGTAAAAATAAGTTCTAAGCTCATCCTATTTTTGAATAGAGGAAGGTCTTAAGCTTCTATACCATTAAATTGCTTTTCCTTTGAGTGAAGAAGCAATAAGCCTTACAGTTACATCATCTTCTCTATCAAGGTGAAAAATCATACATTTTCAATCTCTTGAATATGATATGTAGGGGTAGTTTGATTATCACCAGTGAAAAATGGAATACTCTTGAGTGTAGCCAATGGTATATCATGTTGTTCAGAAGATCCAAATGAATACCACCATTGAAACTTACAAAGGGAATATTTCTGTGCTACACCATGGAAAGTATGGGTGTGAATACCCTAGTAGAGTGCGTAGAGGGTCTACCAAGAGGAGTGGAACATGCATTACGTGGAGATATAGTGATGCGCATGTGGCTTTGCTACATTGTCTTATTGGAGATAACTAAATATATTAAAATGATTCCTCATCTGCTACACTTTGAGATTAATTACTGCACACTATACCTATACAGTTCCATTCTTGGATCATCCTTAGCTTTGTTTCTTCCTCCTTGAGCCTCAAACTTGAAGACCAATAGAAGTGGAGTGTAGCTCTAACTTATCCTTTGCTAATAGCTTTGTTAGCATATCTACAGGGTTCTTGCTTGCATGAATCTTTTCCAAATTCAACTATCCATCCTCCAATACCTGTCGTATGAAGTGATACCTCAACTGAATGTGTTTCATTCTAGAATGAAATGCTGAGTTCTTTACTAAATGGATTATACTCTGACTGTCATTGAACAACTTGTAATCATCCTGATCCTTTCCTAACTCCTCCATGAACTTACTCATCCATATCATCTCCTTGCTAGCCTCTGTATCTGTAACATACTCTGCCTCTGTAGTAGACAAAGCCACAACCTTCTGCAATATTGAAATCTAGCTAACTACCATCCCACCTACTATGAAAATATATCCAGAAGTGCTCCTCCTACCATCTAGATCTCCAGCCATATCTGAATCAACATAGCCACGTAATGAAATATCTAAATCTCCATAGCATAACTACATGCTAGATGTCCCTTTCAAATACCTGAGTATCCATTGGATTGCTTTCCAATGCTCTTTACCTAGATTAGCCATATATCTACTCACAACTCCCACCACCTGTGTAATGTATGGTCTTGTACAAACCATGGCATACATAAGACTTCCTACTACTGAAGCATATGGAACTCATGTCATGTATTTGACCTCCTCTTGTGATGAAGGACACTGATATTTACTCAATTTGAAGTGTCCAGCCATAGGTGTGCTAATAGGTTTTACATTCTGCATGTTGAACCTTTCTAACACCTTGTAGATATAATCCTCCCGAGACAAATACAATTTCTTGTTTTTCCTGTCTCTATATATTTGCATGCCAAGGATTCTTTTTGTAGATCCCAAATCCTTCATTGCAAACGTGTGAGCTAGCTTTCTCTTAACGCTCACCAATGTTTCTGCATACTAGATCCCGCAATAAACATATCATCCACATATAGTAACAAAATAATATAGCTCCCATTTTCAAGCTTCTTAAAATAAACACAATGGTCAGATTCACATCTCAAGTAACCATGCTCATGCATAAAACTACCAAACATCATGTACCATTGCCATGGAGCTTGCTTGAGCCCATATAAGCTCTTTTTCAACGTACACACTAATTTCTCCTTACCCTTGACTTCATACCCAAGTGACTGCTACATATAAATCTCTTCATCCAAATCACCATGAAGGAAATCCGTATTCACATCTAGTTGCTCTAAATGTAAATCTTCTACTGCAACTAAACTCAATACAGTACTAATAGAAGTCATCTTAACAATAGGAGAAAATATTTCACCAAATTCAATACCCACCTTTTGTCTAAATCGTTTCACTACAAGCCTTTCCTTGTACCTTTTCTATCCACCCTCTTCTTCCTTAATTCTATAAACCCACTTGTCCTGCAATGTTCTCTTTCCTGTTGGAAATTTAACCAAATCCCAAGTATGGTTCTGTTCCAAAAAGTTCATCTCCTCATCCATGCTATGCTCCCACTGAATGTGAGTTTTATCTTGCATTGCTTCTTAAAAGCTTTCTGGTTCACCACTATCAGTCAATAATAGATAAAATAGAGAAGGTGAAAATATTTCTAGAATTTTAGTTACCCTTTGTGACCTTCTCACAGGAGTTTGGGGTACCGGAGGCTCAATTTGGACTTCCTAGACATTAGTATCAACTTCTGATAGTGTCCGACACCGGTCACCTCTAACTGACATCAGTTCAGCTAATCGATGCTGGTTCTGATCCTCGATAACTGTCGGTAGTTCATCTGACTGATATTGGTTAGGGCCTAACCAACCACATTTACTGTGTATTTCTGAAGGTGTTTCTTTAAAACCCAATTCTCAATTTTCTCATCCTTGGGTACCAAAATTTTATCCCTGTACATTCTCTTTTCATTCCATTCAAAATCATGACTCCTAACAATTTTAGAATTGTCTAAATCCCAAAAATGAAAACTGAAATCACTAGATCCATAACCAATGAAAGTGCACCTCTTGAATTTTACATCCAATTTTTTTCTATTTTCTCTATCAACATGCAAAAAATCTTCTGAACCAAAAAATTTAAGAAAAGAAAGATCTACCTCTTTTTTGATCCATGCTTCCTCTAGTATTCCTCCATCTAGTGAACTTGAAGGGCCACAATTAATCAAATAAACCACTGTATCAATTGCTTCTGCCTAAAACTGCAAGGGAAATCTAGAATGTATCCTCATACTTCTAGCACATTCCATGATTGTCCTGTTCATTCTCTCTGCAACACCATTCTCCTGTGGTGTTCTTGGAACTGTTCTTTCTCTACGTATTATGTTCACTGAACAATAATAATTGAAATCCTTACTATAGTATTCACCACCATTATCAGATCTAAGGAACTTTAACTTGGAATTTGATTCATTCTCAACAAGGGATTTCCATCTTTTAAAAGTTTCAAAAACATTAAATTTGTGTTTAATACAATAAATCCATACCTTTCTTGTAGCATCATCAATGAAAGTAACATAATACTAGGATCCACCATGAGAAGCTACTTGAGCTGGTCCCCACACATTTGAGTGTACAAGCTCCAATTTCTGCTCCTTCTTAGTTGCCCCAAATTTGGGAAATCTCAATCTCTTTTGCTTTCCAAAGATACAATGCTCACAGAAATCAAGATCTAAATATTTCAAGTCTGATAACTTACCCTTAGCCTTTAATATCTGCATTCCTTTTTGACTCATATGACCCAACCAATTATGCCACATGCATGCATCTGAATCTGAAGTAGATAATGCAGAAAAGGAATCAGTAATAAAGGTAGATAAGTATAACGTTCTTACTTCTTACCTCTTGCCATAACAAAATCACCCTTTGCAACTTTCCAAGAGTCTCCTATAAAAGTAACCATGCAACTAGATTCACCTAGTTTCCCTGCAGAAATAAGATTCCTCCCGAGGTTTGGCACATGCCTCACATTTTTTAATACCCATGTATTTATATTCTGTAATTTTAGACAAACTTCCCCTTTACCAGTAATACTGCAAAGTTCATCATCACCCAAATAGACATGCCCAAAATTGCCCTGGACATAATTTCTGAAATAACCCTTATTAGGGGTTGCATGGAAAGAAGATCCTAAATCTAAACCCATGATTCAATTCTACTATCTAAAGAAAGAATAAGATCATCTTGCATTACCTATGACCTCTTTACCTTTGTTTGGTTGTTGGTTTTCTTTATTCTTTGACCAACAATATTTCTTTGCATGTCCTTTCTTTCCACATTTCCAACAAGTAACTCCCTTACTTCTCGATTTAGATCTGCTATCCCTTGACTTTGATTTCCCATTACTCTTACTCTTGGATCTCTCCTTCTGCCTGCCCCTGCTTTCTACATTCAAAGTGTTTCCAGATGATGTTTCCTCTGTACTTTTTCTATGAATTTCTTCATTCAAGATTATACTAACCACATCATCAAACTTAAAAATATTATTAGCAGATGTTGTATTACTAACAGCCATTACCAAGTTGTCCCAACTATCAGGAAAAGAACATAAGAATAAAAGTGCTTTTAATTCATCATCAAATGGTATTGAAACTGATTTTAACTGATTTACAATAGATCAGAAATCATTCAAATGACTAGAGGTAGATTCACCTTCATGCATCTTAGAACTAAACTGTTTCTTCATCAAATACAGTTTATTTGAAGCACTAGGTTTTTCATATAAATTAGCAAGAGATTTCATTAAGTCTACCGTAGAAGATGCTTCTGTAATATTGGAAGCCACAGATGCTACCAGGCTCAATCTTATAGATCCCAAAGCCTTTCTGTCAAGAATATTCCATTCTTCATTAGTCATTTTCGTAGGTCTAGACTTCTCATCTTACGGTAAGTACAAATCTCTCTGATATAGATAATCCTCAATCTGCATCTTCCATAATTGATAATTTTGATCATCAAACTTCTCTACCTTGTATTTATTATCTTTTGTCATTGTTGTAGCTCCCACTCAATCAGAAAACCCTCTGTGAGTAAATATGTCAACAAACAAAACCCTCAAACAAAGCTCTGATACCAGTTGTTGGGGTTAGCACACTGGTTGTACAGATAATATATTAGATCTAAGCATACATGTAAATAAAAGCATATATTCTACCAGAAGAATTATACAAAACAAGAGACATAAATCAACACCATATTTAACATGGTTCACCTAGTGTGGGCCACATCCACCAAGAAACAAGCCAATATATTATCCAAAGCTTTGACAAGATATACAATGAAGATTTACAATCTTCTACACTTCTCAGATGTTCAATACTTTCTTCCTTCAATTTTTTTTTATTCTTTACCAAGAATTATCTCTCACATAATTATCTTGTAATTATGATCAATCCTCTTATTCTAAACCCTAGATTTATGCTTTAAATAGTCGTTTAATACTTTAGGGAACTTAGCCATGTAATTACATTCATTAAATCTATTCCAATGCTAAAAATATGAATAAATCCCGAGAGTTAATTAAAACCTTGTTGCACAGGTAACCGATGCTAGTTCTACCCAACTGTCACCAGTTCGAACTTGCCCTGACCGATGCTGGTCACACTTTGATTGATGTCAGTTATTGTCAACTTCCAACAAGTTCTATTTTCATGCTAAAACATGAGTAATTTAGCTCCATACTCAACAGAGCTCAAAATTTCTCCCCTCCCAAATCAGAATGACCTAGGGCTTCAATGATACATGGGATTATGCCCAATTTGTGGGACCTTATGCTCAAGACATACCTTCAAAGAATGTCAACTTCCTCTAGCTATATCTATGGCTAAAAATACTCCTAGACAAGGAAATGCAACTACATGACACTAATCTATCATTCTAAGGGGCCAGGGTAAGAAAGAGATGCATAAAATGAAAACCTAGGTTAAGGGGAGGTGATAACACCAAAAATAGGGGGATGAACACTCTTAGATAAGTGAAAATGAGGTAAAATTTGCATGGAGATGGTAGAGACACATGTCATAGCTCAAAACAACATCAAAGAGCTCATTTTCATGGAGCACAACAAACAAAAACCTTGCAAGAGATATAAAATATGCATAACATATCAACAATACAAAAAAAGACAAGTAGATGCAATAAAATATAAACTATGGCAGATGATAGCCATAAAATACTACTTGTATTACTTCCAAATGATGAAACATTCATTATAAAGATGAAAGAGGTAAGAATATAGATGTAATGGCTCATATATAAGGCATGAAACTCAAAATGAAAAGGAACACTACTTTGAGTAATTCTCTTGCAATATAAGAGAGTCTAACCTTTACAAATGAGCATTACTAAACAACATATAGAAGAATGGGAGAGAGGATGAGGGAAAAATAGAGGGAAAACTTAAATTTTGGCTCACAACCACCAACAACATGCAATAACTGTGTAAATGCACTTATAGCATTGCCATATTTGCCTCTCCATGCCAACTAACTTGTAGGAGAAGAAAAGAGGAAAAATCTCATAAAATATGGGTGGTTGATTCAACTGGATGTATGCATTAATTACCATAATCAAATTTCCCTAGTTTCACCTATTAAATCCCACCAAATGATTGAAAACCCTAGAATGCAACCCACATGAGCATCTTTCTAACAATACTAGGAACGTATGATTTTGAATTATGTAGCAGAAGTTATAATAATATGAATTATGCAGTGTAAGATGAACATGTAAGCCACATGACATACTTTGATTGATTATGGGAATCAATTGATTGCTTGTTGATATGCTTCTTCCATGTGTTGTATGTTTATTTGTCATAAGAATTCGGCCAAAAATGGCACCTTTTAGTTTTTTGTCATGATGTGCATTTCATCTGAAAGGTTCCTAGGAATGGACATGTGGCATGCTAAGTTTGGTGCAAGGAGGTTGCAACCTTGGGCACAGTGTGGGAGTAGGAGGCATGAGATGATGGAATGTAGAATAATTCAAATATATGTGAAATGGTGTGTAGGGACTGAGGAACGGGGTTCATATTTTCAAGGCATACAAATATGTAAGCATCTACCAAAGGAGTATGTGGAAGCTTGGAAGAAGGTGACACATGAATGATGTCAAGAGGGAAACATGGGAGGTGCACAAAACAAAGGTTTCTAGAGGGAATATGAGAATATATGCATGAAGGAAGATCAAAGGGGGAGAAAGTGCATAAGGAGTGCATAGAGGGGAAAGGTAGGAAGGGGAAACTGAAGAAGTAGGGATAGTACATGAGGATGCACATGAAGAAATGCAATAATGTAAATACAATAAGGAAGAAAAAAACTAAGGCAGTTGCAACTTGAAAACCTGATGCCAGAGATAGGATGGAACTGCGAGTTGTTAAAATATCTAGGGGGTTATTTTGGACAACACTTTCCTTTCAATACATACACCACTTATGATATTGACATGCCTACATGACTCAATAGATATTCATGGTTTTTACAATTCTTGACATAAATGATTTTGCTCATGGAGCTAATGAACACATCTAGACATATCCTCCTAACTTCTTGACACCTCTAACATGACTACTAGATACCAAATAAAATTATCTTAATTTGCCTACTTGATAAAAATCTTCTCAAAATAGTGCAAGATACAAACTGCACAACTACCCCTTTCTTTTTATCTTCCTCAATACATCATAGAATTAAACCTTACAAATTTTCTCTAGAGCACTCAAAAAAACTCAAGCAACACAAGAACATTATATACCTTGGATTCATTACAGAGCCAATAAAAAAACTATAGAACCAAACTCACCTTTATGAGATAGACTCAAGATTATTTCAAACCTCATTTGACAAGTCATCAAAACACATACCCATGCATTAGAATAGGCATTTAACCAATCATAAGCATACCTTGATCCATGTGTAGTGCCCACATTTTACACACACAATGTCATTAGTAAAATACCAGGATAAATTTTTTTGACCTACAATGCACGAATACCAGTAATGACCCAATCACAGAAACATGACTTCAGGAATGGCGAACCCAAAACACATCATTACTTTAAATGTATTTTAGTTATGATTAGCATCCCAAGAACATTGTTATGTAAGCATAATTTTATCCCTTTTTCCATCTACAAAATCTTAAGTTCATTCCTTTTATTTTATTTTTTACAGTTCGACCAATTTAGGTTGGCTTCCTTTATGCATCATGGAAATTTCCATAACTTACTAGCTTATTTGGCACAATTCAAATCACATATACAATACTTAATTATCTTTTTCTTATGTTAATAATGTGCTTCTCAAACGTTTATTTAATGTTTAAAATCTACCCTTGCTACACAAGTGAATCTAACGTGATGACAAGATGAAATCTTGGGATTAAGAAGACATAGATTTGAGATATATTTTTCCCCAAGAACATCCATCGATCACATAATAGTTATTTTGATACCATAGTTGTTAAAGTTCAATAACTTATGGACTTCCATTTATATTTATATATCTTTTGTTTTCTCGAAGTTTGGTCACTCCAAGGCAATTTATATTCTTTGCGATGCATGAAAAAGTTTAAATAAGTTATAGGACTCCAAGAGTGACCTTAATCCTAAACTCCAATATCGATTCTCATCTTACATGATATGCTCTTACATCGCACTATGGTCTCGTTATTAGCATTGTTTTGCAATTAGGAGTTACAGAAGTATTTGACTAACATCTTGAAGGGGTACATGATTGAAAGAATTGTAAACTATACATGAACCACAAGTGACACCTCCTAATCAGTTGAGGTTTCGTTTCTTCCAATATGCACTTAACGATCCATGCCTCAACTATATAAGAGTTTAAGGTAGGTGGAAATATTTATACTAAACCACATTCAAGAAAAAATACCAAGATGTTATTTTGATAGAAACCAAGGTAACACTGTTTAGTCGTTCCTTCGAACAAGGACTCATAAGGTGACTTCCAAAGCGGTCTTCACCACTCAACCTAGTGTTGGACCTAAAGAGAGGGCATTCTTCTTGCGATTACCAAAAATAGAAGGAAACCACATACTCTGGATAAAGTTGGACCATGACATTCCTAAAATATGGGTTCACGACCATGTTGCTAAACATAATGACTGACGGTAAACTCCAACTAGGGGTTTTATTTACCTAACCTAGAGTGTTCCATCGAATGCAAAGCTTAAGTTTGTTCTATGGTCTTAATCTTCTTATATGGTAAAAAGGATCACATATGCAGGCAAGGTATACACGAATATTTTATTAAGGTTGAGTGTTCCCATTAAAACTCTTTATTATGTTTGCAAGGTAAGAAGATAACCCAGTAATTAATTTAATTGTTTATAGAATAATGAGAAAGTACTACAATATATTACCTTCAATTTCAATTTACTATGTATAAATCAAACCCTTTCTGCCATACACAACTAAGAAACAAATTGAACCGGTGATTAGATGCACATTTCCTAAGTATCCCTAAAACTAGCATCTCATGCATATTAAAAAATTTCAATTATAACTTTTCCATAACAAGAGACTACATTAGACAGTTATACATTTTACAATGACCTATAAAAATTACAATAATAATAATTAAATTACACATCGCCTTTTTTCGTCGTCATTCTTCCATCCTGTAAAACCCACGTGAGCACGATATCAGTGATAATTCGTTGGCATGGCATCACCCTAACCTAACATAAGTATCATTTTTTAGTTTCCCATTTACATCTGACAATAATCACAATTTGCAATCGAAATAAAAAGGTCTAGAAACATGTATTCATTGCATTTCATTTTTCTTCACTTTGTAACCCAGGAGAGAGAAAGAGAAGGGAAGAGAGAGAGAAAACACCATTTTTTCAAAAGTTATATTTCACACAATAGATACACTAAAGGGTTTTAAATATTTCCTTGCATGTGTTAAAAGTTTCCAGGGTGGTTTGGCAACCCTATGAGGGTCTGCAACTTTCTATTTTTATATTTTCTTACTAACTACAAAAACATACAAAACGTGCTCGGAGGATAAGAAACCATTTCCAAAAGTTATCTTCCGATGAGAATGCCCTCGACAATCAAATTTATACATGTCCCCAGATATACCAAGAGTTCATAGCAACTGACAGAATTGAAAAAGAGCAAACGGTTTGCGTTTGGTGGCTAATTTTTTGGGGCTGTTGGTCGTAGTTCACCCAGTTGTAAAATGACAAAAGTTAGCTCGAGGGCCTAGAAAACCATGCCCAAAATGAAAATTCGATGGAGGAGCATGCAATGAGACATCTCCTACTAGTTCCCCTATATAAGGAGAATTCATCAGAGTCGACGAGACTGAGAACTAGTAAACCATTTTCAAACGGCGTCAAGTTTTTTGGAGTGACAAGACGAAATTGGTCCAGTTTGACCTCGTCAAACTACAACCAGAGGCCTACAAAATGGCTTCACAAAACTATCCTAAAAAGTTTTCTTTCCTATACTAAATGTTCCATGCATTTGTCTAGTATAAATGCTAGAGGTTTGTGAAGACAGGACGTGATTTCTCTTTCCAGGTTTCAAATGGCGGTCCAAAACGAAAGCCAACTTTCTAGTTTTAACAACTTTCTACTGTTGTAAACCAGTGTAACAGGGCTCCTATAAGAGCGTCAAAAGGATGTCATATGTTCATTTAAGAGAAACCCAAAGGTCAAGGTGACTCCTCGTATACCAAGGTACACGAATGAAACTTCACATCTCATTTCCAGAGTTACGAAGGGTACTTAGTGAGTCTTCAAAAATTGCAAAATTTAACTATTTAAAACAAGGAGAAGGTCAACTTTATCAATGGGGAGTCAAATTTTTCTAGTCGATAAAACAATATTGGAGTGATCAATATGGGTAAGATTTTTCTAAATCATCTCGAAGTGAGGGTGATAGTTCATGGTTTAAAGTAGGCGAGTTATAAAGACTTTGTGAGTTACGACACGACAATTTATTTTTTGTAACGAGTTGAAGGGAAATTTAACTGTATTTAAAATCGTAATAATTTAAAATTCTATTTAGTTTCAAAAGAGAAATAAAACACCAGAGTTATGAGAGGTAAGGGAAGAAGAACCATGCCTGGAAATGATGAGCAAAACGGTACAAGGGGCTCCAAACAGTTTACACTCGCGATTTGTCAAGACCACCATTGTTGCCATCTGATGCTAGGTAGTCACATGCAAACCAAGCCATTCATTGTGCACCCATGTCTCATAAAAAAGAACCATTTTGTGTTTTCAAGAAGTCATCCCAGTCCCAGAGACTACATTTTCTATGTCAACAGATCACACGCCTTTCCAACAAAATCCATTTTTGTGCATACGAATACTCTGAGGAACGACTTTCAAATACAATGCATAGGAAGCATTAATTAATGGTTCTAATAGAACAGTCCAGAAGCTTGCACTTGGAAGAGGTGAGGCAATAATTCTTAGCATGATTCTACAAGAGGCATTCATGCCATCAAAGTATTTATAACCCTAATGCACTGAACCTGCATGGCTGAAAGCTAATTAAACTAAAAATGAAGATTACAAGGTCAGGGTATGTTCCATAAGACCACATCTTTTGAGGCATTCTACCAAAAAAATCATAGGCCTTTTTACACATCCATTTTGTGCATATGCTGCCATCATGGCATTCTATGAGACAACATTTCTTTGAGGCATTCTATCAAACAGTTTATGCGCCTTTTTAACAGACCCATTTTTTACATATCCTGCTATCATTATAGTCCCTGGAACTACATTTCTTCCATGCATTTAGTCGAATAGTTCACATGCTTCCATGTTTTACACATGTATCTACTAGGGCACTTACGACTGCAACATTTGACAAAGTTCCTCTGCCCTTTTTTTGATTTGATGGGAGCCCATGTAGGTCTAGGCATGGGCTGGGAGGATGTTGGCAACGTGACAACTAAACAGACAAAAATCATCCTCCATTTTGCTTTGATGAGCATTCATACTCTGTCCCCAAGCATCTGTGACTGCAACAACTATCAAAACCCCCTCTTTCCATTCTGCACTGATGGAAAATCCATGTTGGTCAATTTGGCGTGGCCTGGGAGGATGCTGAAATGGTTGTGGAGTCTGGATTTATGTGAATCAAATGCATTTTATTGAAAGTTTCCAAGGCCTCTTCAACAAACTCATTTCATGTTGGTCCCTGCGGCCCCAAACCAGCCACCCAATGCCCAAAACTACGCATTACATGGTTGCATTTACAGAACAAGGGACAGGTTTGCCCTAATCCGCCCCTTTACGGGCTTTTTATTTTTTTATTTTTTAATTCCTTTTAAATTTATTTATCTATTTCTTTTTGTTTGTTTTAATCTAAAAACATCATAAAACCCTATAACAAAGTAGACAAATAAATAAAATATAACTTAAAGTCAATCCATTACCAGAGATAAAATTTTGACATAAAAGTGACTGATTGAAGTCGGTGAAAAGAGTTATAATAGTATTATAAACATTATTTTAATGATTTTACGACTTAATAATGATAATAATTATTAATCCTATTAATGGCTACGACCAGGTAACTCGACGAACCGAGAACCAGATTTTCCTTTAATCGGATAACCGTCCATGACGCTATGGGGTCCACAGTTTGGGGTGTCGACAACGACCCGAAAGGTAAGAAGGAGAGGGAAGGTGAAAAATCTTCACTACAACCTAGACATGGTCAACAACGGTCAATGAAAGCACATGCACATCAGTCTCCTAGGCTTAGCAACAAGGTCGTCATGTCAGGGACTGGGGAAACATCTGACGGGGCATTACATTCTCCTCCCCTTAAGAAAGCATCATCCTCAATGCGACATGTAATGAAGAAACATAAATGGTAGCAACAACGAAAAAATAAGGTGAAGGCATGCGCTAAGGTTAAGATTTCAGACACAAAAGCATGGTCATGGGGTGGCCCTAGGAAAATTGGTAGAAATTTTAACTTTCGAGGTTCTGTGAAGGTTGGAAATTCCCTCCTATTCATTATTTCATTAATCTCTTTCCATTAACATTATTCTTAATTCAAGTCCTTTAAAATTTCATTTTTATCAAATTTTAGTTTATTCCTTCTTGTGGGTTGCAACCTTGGGCACAGGTGTGGGAGTAGGACGCATGAGATGATGGAATGTAGAATAATTCAAATATATGTGAAATGGTGTGTAGGGACTGAGGAATAGGGTTCATATTTGCAAGGCATACAAATACATAAGCATCTACCAAAGGAGTATGTGGAAGCTTCGAAGGTGACACGTGAATGATGTCAAGAGGGAAACATGGGAGGTGCGCAAAACAAAGGTGTCTAGAGGGAATATGAGAATAGATGCATGAAGGAAGATCAAAGGGGGAGAAAGTGCATAAGGAGTGCATAGAGGGGAAAGGTAGGAAGGGGAAAATGAAGAAGTAGGGATAGTGCATGAGGGTGCACATGAAGAAATGCAATAATGTAAATACACTAAAGAAGAAAAAAACTAAGGAAGAAAAAAACTAAGGCAGGTGCAACTTGAAAACCTGATGCCAGAGCTAGGATGGAACTGCGAGTTAAAATATCTAGGGGGTTATTTTGGACAACACTTTCCTTTCAATACATACACCACTTATGATATTGACATGTCTACATGAATCAATAGATCTTCATGGTTTTTATGATTCTTGACAGAAATGATCTTTCTCATGGAGCTAATGAACACATCTAGACATATCCTTCTGACTTCTTGACACCTCTAACATGACTACTAGATACCAAATAAAATTATCTTAATTTGCCTACTTGATACAAATCTTCTTAATATAGTGCAAGATACCAACTACACAACTACCCCTTTCTTTTTATCTTCCTCAATACATCATGGAATTAAACATTACAAATTTTCTCTAGAGCACTCAAAACAACTCAAGCAACAAAAGAACATTATATACCTTAGATTCATTACAGAGCCAATAAAAAAACTATAAAACCAAACTCACCTTTATGGGATAGACTCAAGATTATTTCAAACCTCATTTGACAAGTCATCAAAACACATATCCATGCATTAGAATAGGCATTTAACCAATCATAAGCATACCTTGATCCATGAATGACAGAGCCACAAAGCTTCCCCTTTGTCATATACTTCAATTTGAGCACTACTTGACTCCAAACTCAGTTAAAACAGTCTTCAAACAAGGAACAAACTTGACCCTTATACCAGACTTTCATACCCCAAACATAGAAGTCTGTCATAGACCCTAATAGGTCCCCCCTTACTCATGCATATTTTATTTAACTAAACTTAAAAAAAATCCACTCACCTTAACTGAAGCTTATGACAAACTCCACTCATTATTGGTTTAAAATTATTATACCTATATTCAAACTACATTGTTTGATTAGAGAACTTAAACCACTCAAATCTTATTCTTCATGCTAAAACCTTTATTATGTAACTCTGCAATCTTCAAACCCATATTTCACTAAGCCCTACCTCTTATGCCAACATTCTCGTAAAATCGATGTTGATCTTCATACCATTTGCAAGCTTATAGGCTAAACACCTGCTCTTGACTGACACATACCTATACCAGGTCTCATAAGATAAAATATGCTCATCTCAGAAAAAAAATCAATCCTCAAGTTAAGACACTACAACTTATCCCTTGAAAAATCATGCACCAATTATGCACCAAGAATACTTACCTCTTCATATTGATGAGCAAAATTGTACCTAATTTCTCATGATTCTTATGAGTATATTACTATTTCAAACTTAGAGCATTTTGAATAGGTCCTTTATACATATAGACTACTCAATACTTCATGATGATACCACAACTTAAAAATAATCAACCATTAATGCAACTTATCAAATTTGTGAAACATTTTTAATGCCCAAATTTCTTGTCCTCATGCTAACCAATCCTACCAACATTATGATTGTGTTTTCAAGTGATTAATCTAAATGTGAATTTATGTGCCTAATTTGAATGTTATAGCAGCACTAAAGGAATAAAAATTAAGTACAAAAATGAATACTCAAGTAACTAAGCAACAAATAATAGAATCCTAATTATAAAGAGAGGGTGGAGAGCCTTAGCTGATTCACAAAGTTCTGGAGAATGCAAAAAATTTGAAAACTGGAAATGATGAAGAAAACATTTTCACACTGGTTCTTAGAAAAATGTATATCTAGAGGAACATGATAGACTGGGGTGACTAGAGAGGGATAGGGGAACCTGTGGGTGCCCTAAACCTATTTCTAGGTGCATAGGTATGTGGAAATGATCATAAAAACTCCTCTAAGTGTCATAAGGTGTTCACATTTAGTTGCATTTGGTCTCTCTGAGGTCACACCAAGATCTTTGAGGTCATTGGAAACATGTAATGAATAATAGACCTGCAAAACCCTCAAATAGACATCAAATCCTAAAAAGAAAGATGCAAAATGAGGGGCCAGAATGCCATCAATTTTCACAATGATGAACTTGTGACTGAGCGTTGCACTACGTCTCATACCTAATATAGTTATGTGTGTGTGTAGAATTATGCCCTAGGTTATTATTGTGTGAGTCACACTTAGATAACAAGAAAGTAATTAGATGTAGAATTTACTAAATGTATGCATGACATCGAATGAAATTCCCTCCTATGAAGTGTGATGCAGAAAACCAGCTCCTTGTGATGGTGTGAGATGGATTTAATGGAGCTCTTAGATGCCTTGATGGATGCAACCTTAGGTGGTGATATGTTAATGCTTAATGCTTGATCCCTTAATATGATCACATAAATTTGTATTTATATGATTCTCTTTATTGAATTTCATAACTAAACCTGAAAAGGTAGAAAAACAAGAAAATAAGATGCTAAAATGGATATAAAGGACCCAAAAAGTGAGAGTAAAGTACAAAAGGGGATAGGAGCACCTAAAGGGGATGAGGGTACCTAACGTTGGCATCTAGGCAGGGTGTTAGTTTCTAGGATGACAAATGTCGAGGAGTAAAAATGAAAACTAAGCAAGTAAGAGTGAAATACTAAAAATAACACCAAAAAGAAAAGAAAGGTGGCCAAAGACATGGGTTAATTAGTACATTTATTACTTAGGAATCATATGAGTAGTAATATATAACCATGACTAGATAATTACCCAAAGTGGATGATTTTGTGTCTACATTTACCCCACTTTATGTTGGTGAGTGGAAAGCTCAGTAACATAAAGTAGATAGAGATGTGTACCTAATAACCATGTAGATCAATGCAGAAAACATTTCGAGGGACTAGAAAAAGCATTGAATAACAAAAATGCACATAAACGCATGTGTTAAGGATTGTCTGCCCTATAAAATATGTTGTTTATGGAGTTCTGTAGAATTTGATGAACTACCAATCATTTTGTAACTCTCCCCGGTCTCAGGTATCCAAGAAAGGCCACTGTAATGCCCCTTGGTTTTAGGCATCCAGGAAAGGTCATTGTGCTAAGGACCCAAGTTTGATTTTTATCCCTCTCTAAAACTAAAAATTATGATGTACCAGTACCATGTATAACATTGTATAGGGTGACTAATTCACCCAAATGATGCCCCCTCTCGTTTAGGTTATATGCAATGTTGTTAGAGTATACGGCCCAAAAGAGGACTGAACACTATCATGAAATTATTTCCTATAGAGGAAGGTAATGTGCTTAGTAAAAAGCAAGGAACATGTAAACAAATGGCTAGAAAAACAAGTGTTAGTATAGTAAAAGACAAATGCTCATGTAAAATGTAAGCTAGCAAATAATGTGTAAGCTAAGACATAAGGAGAAGACAATATTGAATACAAAAATTGGGTTACAAACATGGGACACTAATCATGATGTCATAAGACAATACATGCTGAGGTGGCCACAAGTAGACAAGTGTGTACACAAGACAAAGAGAAAATACCATAAAAGTAGTGTACAAAGAGAAAGCAATGGCAGAAAATGTAATAGATAACCATGGAATAAAATATCCTACAAACGAATGTTGCACATGAAGCACCTATTAACATGTTAGAAATATAAAAAGTATGTCAAAACATGTATAGTTTGATAAATTAATGTGCTATGAAACAAAATTAATCAATATCACATGTAGTGTACAAAAGTGGATGCCCCAAAGAGGTAATAGGTAATGCACCAATAATCCATGTTTCCTATAATGGATCTTTAAAATATGTGATCACATCTAGAAAGGAAAGTAAATGCGCATGTGTGTATGATATCTAAATGGAATGTGTAATAACATGAACATGTAAAACATGAGTAAACAAGACCAAGATATGCAATATGATGTGAATGAAGTGGAATGAAATGTAGAGTGAATGATAAGATTAGTGTGTCCCCAAGTGGATGTGTATGTATACAATGAGGTTAATTTATTTATTCCCCCTCAACAGTAAAGAATGAAATATAAATGAGAGTTCATCATTAGGAAATGGTTTCAGTGATGTGTTGTCATGTGTTAGCAAGAGTTAGTGAATGAAGTGTGGAGGGTTGATTGTAAAATGATGATGTGTAGACTATTTTGACTACGAAATAAGTATGAGAACTATAAAATGAGGTGATAGGATGTGTGAGGATTTAACCTAAAGCATATATCACTAGATGGGTGAGTAAGATGCCAGTACGCATGATGATGTAGCACAAGGCGTATATCATGAAATAGATGAATGTGATGTAAGTAGGAAACATAATAATGTAGCATAAACTATATATCATGAATTGAAGGAATATGAAAGCTAGAGAGAGGGATTATTTAACACAAAGTGTATACCATGAAATGTGTGAATAAGATAATAGAAAAAATGATGATGTATCACAAAGCGTATATAAAAAAATGTATGGATGGAAATCTTAGAAATGGGTGATGATTTAACATAAAACTGTATATCATGATATGTTGTAAATGTAATGCTAGCTAGAATTGTCGCATACTATGATAAGAAGATTGATGGATTGAATGTGAAGATCAAAGTGTAGAATGATATATGTGTGATGAGGTGAGGTTAAATTTTTATTTAGACCCTTAGTAGTTGAGTATGAACCATGGGACTAGAGTGTGTCATCGAGTAGTGAGTGCAGTATATAGAGGATGATAATATTGAAGAGAACGATGGTGTATATGTACAAAAGTTCATGGTGTGTTAAGATGTGTATTAAGATGTGTAATGTGTAGTGTCTATTGTGTAGTGTGGGAGGTTCATGTGTATAATATGCCCTCAACAGTCAAGTGTGAACAAGAGCACAAGATTGCATCATAGGGAAGTGAGTGTTGTTAGTGTGTGGATGAATATGTAAATGCTACAGTCTAGGTGTGAAATGATGTAAATATAGAACACATGTTGATGCAGGGGGAGAAATAGGAATAATGCACCCCAAGTTTATGTTGATGAATGAGTTATCTGATAAAATTAAAGGATGAATTTCCTCTACCCGATGCTTGCGGTGATGAAAGTGTTTGAACATGCTCTAGGAGTGGTGGTATATGAGATAGGCGTTGTGTAGGTAAGAAAATTATATATACATGCGACTCATGAGTATATGGTGGGCACCTTAGTGTATCAAAATGTGTAGCTGATGGAGACATATGTGAAGCAAAACATGGTAGTGATGGACACCTATATGGAATGAAATGAGGCAGTGAAGTGTGTCTAAATGTACAAGTTTTCCTAGTGATGGACCTATACTAGTGTACTAGACTAGCAAAGAGATAGAACCGTGTAGTTCATGTACAAAAATGTGAACTAGGAGTAAATGGTGCTTTAGGTTTGATAGGATTTGGGGATCTAGATGGACTAGGTGATGCTCTAGCAACTATGAGAGGAGATGGTAACCATGTAGTATTTAGAGGCACACCATTGATATAAATAAATTTTTTATTGTGAAAAAAAATTAGACGTAAATGATTCATGTAGATGATATACTTAGACTTGCGAATCTCATTGAGGCCTAAGAGCATGTCACACTCCTCAACTGCTTATCCCAAAAGGAATGACACTGACATAATAAGAGGAATTACTGTAACATGAAGGTTGACAAAACCATAGGAATTGTTCATCGGATATGAAATTTGTGAAATCTGATAACCAATAGCAGAAAGAAGTGGAATAGAACATGCGTTGATTGGCCACGAAGGATCAACTTTGGTGTTATTGATAGGGATACATCTGATAGAGGAATTAATGTGTAAGTGATTAGAAGAAAATTCCATATGATAATCATGGTCAGAGAAAGAAATGACTGGTGGAGAAGCGTCAGTATGAGGAACTAGGAAATCAAGTGCCCCCAATGAAGGAGGAGGTAGTACATGATATGTATGATTGGCCAAGGATTCAATCACTTTCTTGTCATGTTTTGGTAGAGGATTGTTAAATATTTTGATCTTATGATTTTCATTGATAGGTGCAAAATTCGTAGGTTTTGGAAGCTCAATATTACCATTGTCGATCAGATCTTGAATGAGAGTACGAAGCCTGAAATAACGATATGTAAAATACCCTACATATTGATGATAGTCACAGTAAAGGTTTTCATCATAATTGTGACATTTTGGATGATATGGATCTAGTTGGAGCAGAGGGGTTTGTGTGATGAGATTACATTCGACAAGACGTGGAATAAAAATATGTTGAAGAACAATTAACTTTGTGTATGTATGTTGAGGCTCTTGCGATTAAAGCTATTTGGTGGTTGATACTGCATTAACATTGAATTTTGTGTCATTTGGTTGGTTGCAGATGGTTTGAATGTTGAATTACTTTGAAAATGTGTAGAAGAGGACATTTTCTCCTGATATTAGAGCTTTCCTATAGATAAGAGTTTACTTTCACGAATCTTGAGAGTGTGGCATACTTGATCCAATGAAGGAAATGTATCAAAGAGAACACTCTCCTAGAGAGGTGGTAATAGAATCTGAATGAATAATTCCTAAAGCTCACAATCTGCAAGAACATTTGACATCTTAGCTAAGTTTTTTTTTGTATCACAAAATGTAATCTACTAATTGTTCATTAGATGCTTGTTGAAGTTGTGTCAGTTGAGCATAGGAGATCTTAGAGTTGATGTTGATAGAAAAGTGAGTGAGAAAACCATCAGACAAATGTGCGAAAGATGTTACCGAGTGGATAGGTAGGTCATAGAACCAACACATCACATAATATTGTAAATTGCGGGGAAAGATATTTGCTAATATGGTATGGTCATCTCCATAGTCAAGGCATGCCACATTAAAAGATGAGAGATGCTCTTTTGGGTCGCCATGGCCTTTAAAGATGGGTAATCTAGGAGAGATGAAATTATGTGGTAGTATATAGGTGGAAATGGTGGGTGTGAATGGAGTGTATAGAATCAAAGTGCAATGTAAAGATGGTGATACAAAGGAAGTAGCAAGTTTGATTTGGAGAATTTGTGTATGTAGATCCTGATATAAAGAATTTAAATAAGGAGTATTTAAAGAAGATCCAGGCTATGCATTAGGAGTGCTAGGGTGAATTATAAGAGTGGTAGTGGTAGGAATGGGAGATGATATATAAAGGGCTTGAGTGGAGGCCATGAGAGCCGAAGAGTGAGAAATGAGAGGTGCTGAAGCATCGTGAGTGTTCTTAGCAGCAATCAAAGCATGTAGAATATGTAGAAGATGAGTGGGATTATTTCACAAAGCTTGTAGAAAATCGGTGATCATGTCATATTATTTTTCACTATTAGATGTTTCTATTTTGGTAAGATGAACATTGTGAGAGTTATTCTATGGATTTTAAGTTATAGCCATTAATGTGGAGATATCAGTCATTGATTTGGAAATTCTACAGGAAAATGAAGGAAGATCACAATATTGAAAATAACAAAATCAACCACTACGTGTGACAAGCATAAGAATAAATAAACCCTAGAGAGAAGGTGGATTCAAAGGTTGGGTTCACCAAAATGATTAAGCTAAATGTGAATTTATGTTCCTAATCTGAATGCTATATAAATAGTATAGGAATAACAATTAACTACAACAATGAATACTCAAGAAATTAAGAAACAAATAATGGAACCCTAATTGCAAAGACAGGGTAGAAAGCCTTAGTTGATTTGTAGAGTTATGGAGAATACACACAGTTGGAAAACTAGAAATGATGAAGCACATACTATCATACTAGTGCTTGTAAAAATGTTGATATGGAGGAACATAGTGAAATGGGGTGGCTAGAGAGGGATACGGGAACTTGTGGGCACCCTAGACCTATTTTTGGGCACCTGGGGTTTGCGGAAATGCTCCAGAAACCTCATCTAAGGTGTCATAAAATTTTCACCTTTAGTCTCCTTTGGTCTCTCTGAGGCTAGACTAAGATTTCCAAGGTTGGTAGAAACCTACAATAAAGAATAGACATGCAAAACCCTCAAATAGAAAAATCCTAAAAAGAAAGATGCAAAATGAGGGGTTGAATTGTCCTTAGCTATCACAATGGTGAACTTACTACTTAGCACTTCAATAATCTCATACTCAATGTATTTCTCTCTGTGTGTGTGGAATTGTGCCCTAGGTTGCTCTTGTGTGAGTCACACTTGGATAACGAGAAAGTAACTAGATGTCAAATGTAGTAAATGTGTACATGGCATAGAATAAAATTTCATCCTATGAAGTGCGATGAAGAAAACCAACCTCTTGTGTCCTTGTGATGGTGCTAGATGGATGTAATGGATCTCTTAGATGCCTTGATGGATGCAACCTTAGGTAGTGATAGTTAATGCTTAGGTCCTAGCCCCTTATTATGATCACATAACTTTATATAGATATGATTATCTTGCTTGAATTTTGTAATTAACACCAAAAAAATTCTAACCAAAAAGAAAACAATATTTTCAAATGGCTAGAAAGGTCCAAAAAGTGAGAGTAAAGTACAAAAGGGGGAAGTAGAACCTAGAGGGGACGAGGGCACCTGATGCTGGCATCTTAGCTGGATGCTAATGTCCATGATGAAAAATTCTGAAGAGTAAAAAGCTATACTAAGAAAGTAAGAGTGTAATACTGAAAGTTGCAACAAAAATCAAAGAAAGGTGGCCAAAGACATGGGTGGGTTAGTAATTTTCTTACTTAGAAATCATATGAATAGTAGTATGTAACTAGAACTAGATAATTACCCAAAGTGCGTGATTGTGTGTCTACATCAAGAACATCCATGCATATCCTTGTAGGTCTTCATATCCCTCATAATATTATAGGATTATAAAACTCAATATCATATTAGTCTTAATAGACCAATCCCTGCTCATAGACCTAACTTTAATCTTAGAACATAGTCTCAAGATCTAATATGAACATCAAATAATTCTAACTAGTATATTTACCTACAAGCCTTCTTGAAGAGCATTTTCATAGGAATTACATACCTTACTATATTTTTATCTCATCTTGTAAATCCTCCAAGGCACATTTGATTTTTCAAATGAATTAATCTTCATATAAAGACCTAAATTAGGCCTTAAAGCACCATCTTTTCTCATTCTTCATGACTATACCTTCAAACATAGAATGTTTTGCCTCTAGCTACCTTCTTGAGTCTTTCTTGATGCTTTTTAACTATAACTCTTTCAATTGGCCTTCCAAAATGACTCTAAGACATCTTCAATGACCAACACTAATATCATATCTTGACAAAAAACCCTAAGTCACTAACATACTTCCATGGACATGACAGGTCTTCGTACACCTTCTCGATGGAACATAACAACTAATAATACACCTTCAAAATAGTGACTATACATCAAATCCATACCTTGTGGAACATCTTCATTTCATATATTCAAGATCCTCTAACTATATGTTTCTTTTGATTAATGAATTCCTCTAAGAAGCTTAGTAGAGACATCCCAAACCATGGGGATTTAAACACAAGATCTTAAGGAGATTCCAGGACCTCCTTGGAACCTATCATTTGTATTCAACATTTTTATTCTTATCAAAAATATGTGTGCATTCATAACTTGATCCAACATATTATTTATTCTTAGATGAACTACCTTGATTCATTCTTGGTTCCCATACCTTATTATGTTTTCTCTCATGTACTCTAGGAGCCTAATTTTTTTTTTCTTTACGTTAAGGGACCATGAAAACAATTTTTTTTAGTATGAGAAACATGATTACATTTATAGAAAACAACTTCACTCTTACCTCTTGGTTAGTGTGAACTGAAATTTCTTCCATGGTTCCATGAATCCTCCTTAGAAGAATTTCTACCATAATCCCTTGCTTTATGACCAAATTCATTATAATAATAACAATAACCATTGAATTAATTTTCATAACTCAGTACACTAGGTTGTATGATATGGTTTGGTCTCATGTTAACCATGATAACATCCTCCTTTATCTAGCTAGAATCTTCTTGAGTCACCACTTCACCTTTTTTGTCTTCCTTGAATCCTAGACCTGGCCCATCACCTACAATATTTTGACTGTCCAAAATATCATCTAGATCCTTGGGAATCTTCTCAAAATTATGAAATGATCTTACCTTACTTGTAGATGCAGTCAGTTCTACCTTTAGATAATCTATTTCTTTTTCAAATCTAATGCACTCTTCCTCCGTATACTTTAGGTTTATGGTTACAGTCTCTACTTAAGTTTCTATCTCATAGATGTTAATCCAATGCCTCTCTTTAAGAAGATGAATCTTTTCTTCATAGTCATTAAAATTTACCTTCAGTTTATTTTTCTTCTTCTGTGTGTGCTTTAAATATTCTTGTACACACATAAACTTAGTTTCAAGGTCATCTCCTAACTCTTCTTCATATGAATCATCACATGAAACTTCATATATGGAAGTTTTTGTTTTAGGGCTCCTATTTCCTTCCATAAATAGGGTTTCATTACCAAAATCATCATTATCAGAATCATAATCACTAGATTAACTACTTACCTCAGATGATTTGTAATCCTCCTTAAAATAAAGATTTCTCTTGGAATTATTCGTCTTCGTAATTTTTGAATTTATTCTTACTCTTATAAAATTGTGGGACCTATTATTATCATCGTGATCTTCATCATGCTCTTCACCCTTATGCTTGTGAGGACACTTGTTTTCAAAATGTTTAATCACACCAAATTTGAAACACTTGAATGGTAACTTACCATTATAATTGCTAGAGCCTATTTTTAACTTTATAGTAAACATAACAATCTATTCATCACCATCAATATCAGAAACATCATCATCCAAGATCTTCTTACCTTTTCACTTCCTTTAAGCTTTGAAGACTGCTTCTTTCTTGAGAGGTTTATCAACACATTTCTGCATATCATAAGTAGTCAAGATACCATGGATTTCATCCATCAATAGAGTATTAAGATCCTTGTCTTATTATATAGCTAAGAGTTTAGGATAAAATTTAGGAGTGATAGATCTCAACAAATTGTGCAACACTAAATATTATTTCACTTCTTCTCCTAATCCTATAGTGGTATTGACCACTTGAGATACTTTGAAAATATATGAAACAATGGGTTCTTATTCCTTCATATTCAAATTTTCACACTAATTCTTATAGGCCTGGAGCTTTTACAACTTCACCTTAGATTCACCTTTATTTATAGATTGTATTATCCCACATAGCCTTATCAGTAACACATTTCATTACCTTGAAAGCTATGGTTATGCCAATCCACACAAAATAAAATCTATACCTTTAGAGTTATCATTACTAGCCTTCTTACTTGTTGCATCAGTTAGAGGATTTTGAGGAATAGTGTACCCATCTACAACTGACTACCAAATATCACACCATAAGGACATTATGTGAGTCTTCATCATAATGCTCCAAAAATCATAATTTTTCCCGTCAAACATAAGAGCTTTGTCAGTAGAGGAACCACTTTGCTGATTTTCCACATCTATGATTCAAAGGATCATATCAAGCTTGTTAATATTGCTTTAGATGACCTTCTCTAATACCAATTGTTGGAAGTAAAATTGTTGAGGGGTAGGGTAAATCATTTACGATTAATTTTTTTAATTCATATTCACTTTAACATTCATCAATTGTCAATTCAACTTAACCATTAGCCATTAACCATGCATTCAATAACAAACATAACCATAGATGAGAACACATCAACACATGAACACAATATATGAGTAGGAAACCGTTAAGGGGAATAAAACCCATTGAAAAAAAGTTTTATTAAATAAATGAATCAAATTTAGTTGAAAAATAACCCAACAAGAAGCATGAACCCCTAGGTTTCGTGAGGCTCTAACCCCACAAGGAACACCAACACCTAGGTTTAATAGAGCACCAATCCTACATGGACGTACCGACCACCTAGATGACTTGGCACCTACTCAACCACCTAATTTTTTTGTCACCTTGGAAATGTTACACCAAAAACTGATGATGACACCTATGAAGTTCAATTTCCTTCTATCTTCTCCAAATCTTATTTTCTTGCTAAATCACTCAAGAACTTCTCCACCAAGTTGATTAGGTCATCCCACCTATATTTCCAAAATATGCACACACACTAGAACATCACAAGGCACTCTCTAACCTCTCTTCATGGTAACAAATACCTCATTTACTTCTTTAATCTCCCCTCTTTCTCGCACTCTTCTCTCTCCCACCAACAAAATAAGCCTCTAAAACATGTTTATATACATGACTCATGATCATAACTCACCTAGATAGGCCATCATAGGGAAAATAAAAACATAAATATATAATAAGAACACCATACACAAGACCACATATGTCAGTAATAACATCTAGAAACATTATTTCTCCATTAGGACCTAACTAGGCCTAATACACCAAAACTGCCTTCTCACCAAAACCAAGCCTTCTTGAGCCAACATGACCTTATCCAAACCTTAGAAACCACTTAGACATGTTTTATAAGTCTTCAACCAACATGTAAACACGAAAAATATTCACTTGGAAACTTTTTTAGGTCCTAAAAGCACACTAATATATACATGATTCCTAAGAAAGAAAACTGGTTAACAACTCCTTTTTGCTCTTTGATTGATTTATCTCTTGCACTGTATTGGCTTTACATATCTTACAGATATGTCAGCACTTAAATTATTTATCTTTTATCTACCTTAGACACTAGCTCCCATCTAGGATAGAAGTTCCTAGGTGCTCTTATCCCTTCTGGGTACTTCTTCCCCTTTTTATCTTCTTCTTACTCTTTTGGGTCTTTTTTGCATTTTAGTCATATTTTAACACTTTGGGTCAACCTTTTAGCTGTCAATTACAAAATTAAAAAAAAAGGAATCTTATCTATACTTAGTTATTACTCTCAAATAAGGTTCCAATTACTAGAAGCATTATCTAGCATCTCGGAAGCTTGAATTAAAGGAACAAGAGCATTAAAAGGCATATATCTAGCACATATATTCAAGGGACAAGGGATGCATTATTCTGCATATGTAACATAGGAGGGGAGTTGATTCTATTCCATCACACACATATTGCATACTCAATACAATATACATCTATTCTGTTATCATCGTGCAACTTACATAAGGAAAACCTAGGTCATCATTACACACATGAGCACAAAGAACTACATGGAGTATGAGATGTAGGGTAGCGCTTGATTATAAGTTCACTCTTTGGGTGACCTTTGGGTTCAATAAGAATCCATATTTTACATATTTTTTATTATATTTTATGTGGTTTATGGAAATGTACTAGTAGATAGCTATTTTGTAGTTTATAGGTACGATTTCCAACATTAGAGCGAAACCAAAGTGACAAAATAAGATCAATAACAAAGCTCCTCTAGCCTAGAAAAGACCAGAACATGAACATTTAAGTGGATGCAAGATCTTAGATCATTCACTTGCACCAGGGTGATCCTTTCCTCTTATGAGAACTTATTTCTTATGCAGATCTATGTTTCAGAACCCTTAGTGATCTCTTACAAAACTGTTCCCATCCTATTCTATTAAACACTCAGTCCCGATCACTCTTGGATTAATAAAAATTAGATAACTTATCTCCCTCTCAATATAGCTTAGGTTTTTACATTATTACATGCTTATTGCTGGGACAATATTGTAATTTATTACTTGTATATAATTAGTTACATTACGTTAATCTGAAATTAAATTTAGATTAAATCATTTGGTGAACCCATACACTTGAACCCTACCTTTCTTCAAGGCCTTATTTTTATGCCCATTATCCGTAGTGGTCATTTCAATCCTCTTGAGCACACTGAGCTTCCTCAATATATCCATAAAATTTCTAAATCAATGGGTGGCTCTTATAATATCCTTATTAACTCAATCAAAATTCCTCTTGAAAACATTAAAGCTTATGATAGTGAACACTCATATGATGAAGACACTAATGTTTATAAAGAGAAAATTGACAAGCTCACTAACTTCCATTCTACTTTACGCAACCACCCCACAAATATTCTACATATCATCAATGTTCTACTTGCTACTAAAATATATAGAAATGCAACCACTCTCTCTCACGGGTTCCTCCTCGACTGCCTTATCATCTACCCCACCTTCCACCATTCCTATTTCTATTACTACAACCACTGCTCCTCTTCTCCTTCCCAATACTTCCCATACACAACCATATCCTCTTATCTTCTACCTCCTAAAATTATCACACCTAATATTATCACCTTTAATGGCCATGACAACCCTCAAGAGCACCTTTGATCCTTATATTTTGCATGTCTTGATTATGCTGATGACCTTACATTATTGGATAAATTGTTTCCTTGAATCTTAAATGAATATGTTATGTGTTGGTTCTAAGATCTTCCTATCCATTCAATAACTTATTTTACATCTATAACTGATGCATTCCTTGCTCATTTTCCTATCAATATTTTCACTAAGATATCCTATATGTTAGAAAATAAGGGATTAAATATGTGGAATAATCCCTCACAAAATTGCAACAGTAGAAACTAATATGCATAAGATATTACCGATCTTAAATAAAAGTGCAGAATAAAATAACATAACACAAAGAGACAATATTTAACATGGTTCACCCAATTTGGGCTAAGTCCACCAAGAATTACTTTCTCATATTTTATTACAAGCCACCACTCTCTCAATTACAAAACCATGGGCCAAAACCGTCCCATAAACCTATGGATCAAAATCCTGCCCATATGAGAAAAGCATGTTTCTTGGTATATCATGCACGTTTTAAGGCCAATTTTTTTTCTCAGGGGCTGTGCCCTTGGACCCCGGTGAGATAACTGTGGAAAGTGTACAGTACTCTTAGTGTATGGTCTTCAACACTTTCTCACATGAAAAAAGGCTCCATAACCTAACACTATACTCAACTAGCTAAGATTAAGCAAGGATCTAATGAGAATCTTGCGGACTATATATTATTCTATAAGAACAACCTTGCTAAAATGACCAATGTACTCACTGATTCAGAATTTTAAGATCTATTCATTCATTGTATTTTTCCTCCTCTCTAAGAGAGTGTCATTTTCGAGACCTCTCCTTCCTTTGACCAATTATGCTATACAGTCAAATTATGTGAAACCAAACTACTATGTATGGGAAAATAAAATTATTATGATATTAATTCCTCCTCCTCATCTAATTTTTTTCAAGAGAAATCCAAATTAAAACCATATCGTAAGCCTACTAATGCTCAAGCTACTATTAACGCTATTTCTCTACTTGCCAAGCTCCAATTGCAGCCCAAAAGGTGCACCTTTACTAAGATATCATGTGTACCTTTGTTCCTATTACCACAAATCACTGAAAGGAATTTGATTACTCTCCCTCCACTACTCAATCTATATCCTTACCACCCACATGGCCGTAACTACAATAAAAATACACATTGTGATTACCACCAATACAATGGCCACTCTACTCATCGTTGTTTTAAGCTAAGACATATACTTCAAGATCTTATCAATAAATATACAATCGAGCTCCTAGAGCCATCTACTTCCAAACTGGTCAATGATAATGAAAATATCAAAATATTTAATGAACCATTACCAAAAAATGATAAGCTAGCTACTGATTCATATGCTAATCATACATATCATGTTGTGCCTCCTCCCTCATCAAGGTCTCTTGATTTCCTCATTGCTACTGCTGACATGCCACCACTAGTTATTACAATCTTAGATATTTTGTCATGTGGATAAAGCAACATTGAATCTTTAAGTGATCCCATGTGACATTGGAACATATTCAAGGTGTGGGACCTTGTATCCTTAGGATGAACCTCTAGAGAAGGCCAACTTCCTTTAATACTTGGAGCACTTAATTTAAGATCAATATGCAAGGATAAAACATTTGAAAATAACTCTAATCTAATTAACTTATGGGATTAAAGTCAAAGATAAACAAAGGAAAAATAAGGTGATGCACCAAGTATATTGAACAAATAGGCCCACTTAAATGACCAATCAAATCCTCACAACAATATATGATATGCACATGTCTTGCAATCTTCCTCCATCCATGACTATACATAATAATACAGCTTTTCCGCAACTTATATTCAAATAACTATATCACTTTTCACATAAATTGAAATAAGATAACTAGGATAAAGGTAGATTAACCAATCACATCAAGGAATTAAACATTCACAAGCTATAAATTGATCAATTATTAACACAATAAACCAAAATTTTCATGGAAAAATATTGTTATGAATATAACTCAAAGGCTCAAATTATATGAAGCACTTTTCCAAGCTTGAAGAGTAACTTTTCAAATGATCTAAAAGGTCTACATAAACTTAATGCATTTAACTATTAATAAGTTCAAGAGGTTGAGCCATTACAATTGAATCTTAATTAACAAGTCACCAAAAATAGAGTATAATAAGTTCAAGGGAACAAGATCCCATGAAAATAGTAAAGTTGTTGCAAAGGTTTAACTAAGTCAACCCTGTAACTTTGACTAATTTAGAGCTTGGAACCATCCCAATCATGGCTGACTGGCTTAGCTTGGACCTACAACATCTCTCTCTTGTTTGATTCTCCCCTTATCTTCTTCCCACATAGCCATCCAGTGTTTGTAATTAATGAAGAATTTGATGATTCCATGTACCTCCTTCTCCTCTGGCCCGCATGCATAATGATTTAACATGTCCACTATATCAATCTCCCTTTCAAATTTGGTTGGAAACATTTTCAATTTATTCACTACTTTCTTTAACTGACTTATGAAATTATGGCATGACACTAACCTGTAAATTGAATTGATATTGACATTTTTAGTCACTTCATCATCCTTCTTCACCAAATATTTGAAATTTGATTTAATTTGGTTAGCTAAAAGATCATCAATATTCTCATTGAAAAAATTACAGTCGATATCATCAAATTATTCTGAAATATCATTTAGACCATCCATTATTTCCACATGTTTATCATCCAATTTCTTGATCAAATCCTGCAATACCTAGGATCTCAATTGCATAGCTTTTTGAAAATTAAAAAATTTAGAAGTATCATTAATTATCCCATCTTGGAGGAGTAAATCTGGGTCCACGTCTCTAATCTCTCCCCATGTAGTCAAATTCAGATTCAAATTATTATTATCCTCAGAGAGGACTTCATCTATCTTGCGAATAGAAGTTATTTCAGTTTGTAAATCATTATACAATTCAATAGTTGTTTTGATGAGAGGATTAGGTTCTTGAAGCATGCATTCTATCCATTCATCTACCGATCTTCCCTTCTGACCTATCTTCTCAATTTCATGATATGAAATATCATCTAAAACAAAAGAAATTGTCATAGTAGTTATAGTTGAAGGATAACTAGTTAGAGTGGGTTGTGTTACTTTCCTTAAAAGAGGAGTAAGCTGTTCAAATTTTGACTTCAATTCATTTTTGGAAGCTTTTTTATTTTTCATACTTCTCCAACAAATTTCCAAGGGCTAGTTGAACATCATGTTTGGAACCTTTATGTATTGTATTTCCTAATGAAAACCTAGAGATCTGATAATCTGTTGAAGTATTAGTTTCTTTAGTTTTCCCTTTAATGGGAGTATCTACCTCCATAAACCTTTCTCCTAACTAGTTTATTGATAAATTAAAAACAATCCTTGGCCATTTGGCTTGTCTCATCGGAGTAGGTTCCAACACACTCAAATCTATCACATCTACAAGGGGCACATTTTTCTTCTACTTTGGGGTTTGGTGATATATCCATTAAGGTATAGTAGATGCAGATGAAAGTGGCATGGTTGATTAGGCACTTAGAGCACTGGATAAAACAATGGCACTGGTAATATTAGTTGACAATGAAATGGAGGTGGTTATGATAGATGGGGTTGAAGTGAGAATAGCCTTGGGAGAAGATGCAACAATACTGGAAGTGGAAATGGAAGGAAATGAAACTTGTTGAGAGAATGGAATGGAAATTAGAGACCCAATAATTTCCCCTACTAAGAGGACATGAAGGGATGAAAACACTTGGGCCATTGATGGGGATGGAAAAGAAGATATGAGTGGAGGAGCAGTGGATAATTATGGGGAAATTGGAGTTGAAGATAGTAACAATGGTAGTGAAGGAGTGGGTGGAAAATCTTGTGACACAACTAGATAATCACTAACTTCAACAACTTCTGATACTTGTGTTATAGAGGTCATAACCTTGGTAATGGGAACTTTTGAAAGAGAGGAAATCCCAACAACAAATGAGATATTCCTTGGAGTTATATTGGCCTTTTGGGTAGACCTCTTACCTTTCCTAGGTGTAGGGAGACTAAGTGTTGGTTGGGCTTCTATTCTTATAGATTAATCTAATCCTTTGGGTAAAATTCCCAAGGTAGCCAACCAATCATATGTCCTTTTTATAATGGGCCCCACCCTTTCTTTAGTATTGAAAATTTCTTTTTGGTACCAATCAATCCATGGAAAAGGTTGATTAGAAACATTATTGTTCTTGTAAATCGGATCCAATACTTCATCATTGTCCTCCATAACTTTTGTAATATCTACAATACTGAATTTTTTAACTTCATCCAAGGTCAACCTCTCATATTCTCGTTGTTTGATAATAATATCATCTCGAAATTAAATCCAAATATCCTCCAACTGAGGAGTGTGAGAACTGGACAATCTTGTTTCACTGAACTTACCCCAGTAATCAAAGTTAGTTCTAGGATGGAAAGTTCGCAAGGTAACTTCAGACATCTCTCCATCCACATTCTTTTCCTTGTAAATACTGGCACATGTATACCTTCCTATTGAAATAGGAAATTGGACTCCCACCTTATGTCATTTATTATTAATTTTATGGTAATCCAACAATTGTTGTACCAATTCTAGCAAGACCCATTTATTGGTAGGAAATCATAGAAATTTTGTAGGAGCACCTAGAAAACTTGGAATCCTGATGTATGCGAATGTAGGGAATTGAAGATATATGGCTCCCTATTCCTCTTACCTCTTTAAAAGCTTCATCATAAATTATTTCAATTATACAATTTTTTATCAAAATGACAAAAGGAGGAACAAAAAAATGCATCATTGACCCTAAGGAAATGTTTGTTTCCTTCTTCCATTGTAATTTGATGGATAAAATTTATAAATCTGCTGACACACTTCTAACATCTTTTGTATTCAAACCATTGAATTCTCCCATGGTAGCTGTAGCATAAATAAGGAAGGAATTCCATGAAGAAGTTTTTAGAATGTCAAGACATTGCTCAATTGAAAACAAATTGAACTGCTGATATGTTCCCCCCATCATATGAACTCCTTATTCTTCTTGATAGTAGCAATATAAAGGAACATCCATTCTTGAAACTCCCTCACCGAAGTGAGCAAGACCCGAAACTCTACTCAACAATACAATAAGATCATTTAATTTCTAGATGAAGTCTGAGTGGAACAATGTTTTAGGAAGCTTGATGACATTCTTGGCCAAGTAACTCTTCATCATGAACTTTGTACACAATTCAATGTTTCTATCCCAATGTCCAATTTCAGCTTCTGCTGGTGAAATTATTACACATCCTTCAACATATAGAATTTTGAATAAATCTTTGAAGAAATCAACATCCAGCCTAATCACGACCTTGTTGTCGTCATCTTTTACCGATTCAGAATCCTTATCAAAATGAGCTGCTGCAACCAAAACAAACTTAGGGCAATGCATGGATGAAGGAAAACCCATAGAAAGAGCAAGTCCACTATTGAATATGGCCTAAATCCAAGGTTTCTTATTAGGGGTCCTTTAATATTTCCCAAAAGTCTGGCATATCCACTTTTCCAAGATTAGTATCTCTAATATTCCCCAAATCCGAAGATAGGCATGAGTGAGGAGCAACTCCTAAAAATGTGTACTTCATTTTTACCTTTCCCTTTGATAAGGAAGTTGACATGAATTCAGAATTTGAGAATCTGATTTATCTTTTAAAATTTATAAGAAACCTTAAAGGTTTCTAAAATACCAAAGTCTGAAAGGTCTAAAAATAGCAACTCCAAAAAATCTTCAACTCCGAAAGTACAAACCTCCAAAAGTTCCAAAACACTAAAAAAAGGTTCCAAAACCCCAAAAAGTGGACCTCTTGAAAGTACTACTAAATTTGGCCTCTGAAACTCTGACCTGAAAATAACTGCTAACTCTCGTATGTTCTGAAACCCTGAAAAATTGCTAACTCCAACACTTTGACCTCCAAAACTCATGAAAGGACAAAACCTAAGCTTTGGAAATTGGTGAAAGGCACAGGTTTAAGAGAACGAAAGTTGAATGTTTGAAGGATCTAAAATGAACTTGTTGCGTAGATATTTGATGATACTAGATACTGCATGAATTGAATCTTGAAGTGTTGAGAAAAGAATTAGATGAAATGGTTAAAAGAGACAAATAGTGGATGATAGGATGTTTCCATGCTCAAGTAAGAAAATAATAATAATAAAATAAACAAACAAAAAATATCCTTGATATTCATAAACCAAAAATAAAAAATAAGCCTAGAAATTACCTTAAAAGTGATGCCTTGAAAATACAAAATGATGCGGTAAAATTAGGGTGTCAAAGCAAAAAAAGAAGTGAAAATGATAGGTAAAATTTTGAGTTTATATACGGAAACCTAGAATTAATGCTCAGAAGCTAACACATGTAGGGGTAGCTTGAAATTAAATGTTTTGTGGAAGCTTTGAAATTGTAACCCTCGAAACTCTGAAAATATGAGCTCCAAAATTCTGAAAGGCCAACCTCCAAAACTTCGAAAGGCCGAAGTTCAAAATTTTTGGAAATTCAGGGTTTCGGACTTCAGGACAAAAATATCCATGAAGGTAACATGAGACTCCAAAACCTGAAAGTCTGAAGTTACAAAATTTTGGAACTTCAGAGTTTTAGAGTTCAAAGACTGGCAAGCAAAAAATAATGAAAATTCCAAGGAGAACTTTGAAACCCAAAAGTTCGAAATTCTGAAATTTTGGAACTTCAGGTTTTCGGAGTTTCAAACTCTAAAAAAAATTTGTTTTTGTAATAGACAGAAAAATTCAAAAAATAAGATCTCTGAAACCTCCGAAGTCTAAAAATTTAGACTTCAGAGTTTAGAAAATTTTGAAATTTTGAAAACACCTACAAGTAAGAAAAATCTTCTGCAGGTTCAAGGAATTCGACATTTTTTTGAAAGCACCTTCATGTAGAGGTAATTTTTAAAGGTTAAATTTTTTTGTGACATCCAGGGAATGGCTTGTCTATTATTCCTTTAGGCTAGTAGCCTTATACAAAACCATTGGGAAAAATAGTCCTAAAAATAAAATATATTTAGAGCACACACCCAATGAAAAGAAACGAAGAAAAAAACAACGCAATGTTCGAAGCACTTAGAGGAAATGAATAAAAAAAACATTGTACAAATGCAAAAACTGATGTCAAAATAAAGCTTTGAGATGAATCCCATTCACATGGATGGGAAATTCTTCTCCATTGAGTCTTGATAAGAAAAATGAATTTACTTCTTTGCAACTTGTGATGATATATGGTCCGCTCTAGAAGGAATCAAATTTAGGATGTATACCCAACTTGACTCTGTGAGCACCCCATTTGAGGACCAAATATCCTTCATGGAAATATTTGTTGGATGCATTTTTGTTGAAATATATTTTAACTTGAGATTGATGTTTTTCTAGGGTCTTTATTGCTTTGTTCCTTGTTTCTTATAGCTCCATTAGTACGGAGCACCTGACTATCATTGAATCATTTTCCATGAGTTCCAGTTAATGTGCTAATTCCAAAGAAGGAATTTCTACAGATAGTGGGATCTTGGCTACTCTTCCATATACTAGCATAAAAGGTTACATTCCCAATAGCCCCTTTAGGTGTGATTCGATCTGACCATAGGGCGGTTTTAAGCTTAACTGTGTCTAAGTTCTTATATTGGTTTCAATTGTACACTTGATGAGACTTATGATATTTTTGTTACTAGATTCAGCTAATCCATTTCCCTGTGGATAGTAATTTGATGAAGTTTTGAGATAAAACTCCATTCTTGACAGCCCATTCAGTTAATTTCAAACCAAGAAATTTCATTGCATTATCTGAAATTATTGGAAAACAGGATTTTTATTTCCTTCTTTCAGTGCCACAGCTTCCATCCAACGAGTGAAGTAGTTCATTGCAGTGAGAACCCATTTATGTCCATCACTGAATGGAGGATTAAGCATCCCAATGAAATCTAATCCCCACTAGACAAAAGGTTGGTCAACTTGAATTGGGTGAAAAGGAAGGGCTGCCAATCTCTATTTTCCCATGAAAGTAAGGCACATTCCTTGCATTTTCCTTACCCAAAAATGAGTATCCTTGAATAAATATGGCCAATAGCAACTGATCCTAATGATATTTACCACATTATTCATTGCAAAGTTATGCCCTCTAGACAATCCATTGTGAAATTCTTGTAAAATCATTTATCGTATCTACCCTGGTCTTATACATCGAAGTAGAATGCACTATTCAAATCTCTATGAAAGAGAACATTATTCGACTTAAACATAAGGAATGGATTGAATAGGGAAGCTTCATGTTTGAGTTTTATCCATGTGAACAGGATATATTCTTAAAAGGAGAAAACATTTCATCTTTAACAACCAATCAACCTAGTAATTTTTCTAAGGTTCATTCAGGAACATTGTATCCTCTTCAGTCATTTGTCTCCAAATCTATAGCCAACTGTTGACAAAAGCCTTTACCCCTAATGAGATTAGTGACCTTAATGTGTACATTGTATTCCATAATTTTAGTAACCCATCCAGCATGCTTCTCATTCATGACTTTATTTAGCAAAAAATTCTTTAACTCCGGGATGAGACCCCATCAAATGAATTTTTTTATTAGATAACATATGTCTGAAATTATTCAAATCCTAAATAAAAACAAAGACTTGTTTCTCAACAAATGAGTACTTTAGCTCATAATATTTTAGGGATTGGCTAAATAAGGTAAGTTGGTTGTTCCATTGATTTGTTATTTTGCTGAGTGAGAATTTTAGAAACAATTTCCTTACCAGAAAAGTCATAGAGAATGAAATCCTTGTCAAATTTTTGATTCACTAATGTAGGTTCTTTAGAAATTGTTGTCTTAATGGCTTCAAAACTCTCTTTCACTTCCTTTTCCCATGAAGAAGGCATGTTTTTCTTCAACATGAGTTTTGGTGGTTTAGCCAAGGCTACAAATTGAGGTATATATCTTTGTACAAAATTTATTGTGTGAAGAAAAATTTGAGAGTAAATTTTTGTGGCTTGTGAGGGATAGGGATAATATTGATCATATTATAGTCTGGATCAATTAGACAGTCCTGTCAATTGACACCACAATGCCCCAAAAGATTTCCTTCTTGTGCACTAAATGAAAAAGACATTTCTTGGGATTTAATGAAACCTCGAATTCTCTACATATCTTTGGAATACTTTCCTTAGATGAGCCAAGTGATCTGCTGCAAAAATGCTTGGAATATACTAGTTAGATCATCTAGGTATATCTAAGATGATATCATTGATTAGTACCTTAAATGCCATGTACATGGCTCTTTGGAAATTAGCACCAACATTGGATAATCTGAATGGAATTTTACTATAGGCATGCGTACCCCAATTAGTATTGAATGCTATTTTGAATTGATCAGATTCTTTAACCAATAACTGATTATATCCAGAATATCCAACAAGCAGTGAAAATATTTACGCTCTTGCTACTGTTTGGAGAATCTTCTTCATTGATAGAAGAGGATAATGATCTTCTAACGAGGCACGGTTCAAATCCCTGAAATCTACACATAGCCGAATTTATCAATTCTTCTTCCTTATAAGGACCAAATTGGAAACCCAAGAGGAATGCTTGATAAGAAAAATTATATAGGCCTCAATTATTTTAGTTAGATCCTTTCTCATTAATAGCTCAATTTTGGGATTAATTGGCCTATGTTTCTGACGAACTGGCTTGTCATTAGGATCCAGTTTGATTGTATGTTGTGCTAGACTTGGATCAAAACCACACATGTCTTTCTAGCTCCATGTAAAAATTTCATGATACTCTTGACAAATTTTGATGAAATATTCTTTTTCTTCGAGAGTGCATACTTTTCCAATCTTTAGAAAATTTTCATTTTCTACCTCGACTTCATCAAAATATTATTCTTTGACCACCATGTTAGAGCTTTGTCTTTTGGATTGATCATCTGAATTGAAGATAGATTCCAAAGTAACTAAGCATTTTGGTAGTGTGTTGCTTTTCAATTGTATGATTTGATCATTATATGCTTCTTACAAATTTTCTTGACCTTTCATAGCAAACTCTGCCTCCTCTTGTAGAAATAGAACAATTTGTTTGTCACTATCAAACACTTGATAGCTACCCACATTAGTAGGGACTATAGGTCGAACCACCATTTTGACAGATTGCTACCCTTTTTTCATGATATCAATAGGAATGTCGTATTGTGAGCCAATTGTAGCAAGCCTATCAACATCTTGTTTTTGATTTCTAGGGACCATGTGGATCCCAATAGATTTGAAATATTCAATCAAATCCTAGACTTGGTTCTTATGTGATCTTAAAAGATCATTTTTAGATGCATTGCATGCCATCACTTCATGAACATCTAACTCACTATCTCCAAAAAAATTTAGGGCTTTGATTCCCTTCTTTTGAGCTAGTCAAATTCCTTACACAAGGGCCTCATATTTAACAACATTGTTAGTGTAACTAAATTGTAACTAAAAGGATGAGAAGTACTTATCTCCTTCTAAAGAAATTAGCATGACACTAGCACTAGATCCATTCTCACTCCTCAAGCCATCGAAGATCAATTGTCACAGGCCTTCAGAATTGTTTTGTTTTTTGATAAGTTTTGGTATGATCGTACCTTCTTCATGAATGTAGTATGTACCCAATCTCGTCTCTTCTAAAAACATCAAACAAACTTCTTCTTTTGCTAATGCCTCAACATAGGGATAATATTGATGATCTACACTCACTTCATCTAACAAATTATCAGGGACTTCTTCCACAAGAGTGGGTGGTTCGTGATCAACGACTTCTTCCTCTTGATCATGGATGGTATAATTCCCATTTATAGGACCAGCGGTATAGGGATCCACATGATTATGGAAAATTGGTTCCACCCTTATAGTCACCTTTATTCCATATTAAGTCCTAAGGATAATATGTGACCAATCAGATGGCAGGTAACTGCCTATCTTAGTAGTGAAATATCATCATAGTGGAAAAGAGAGGAGGAAGATTGATGACCGATATGTATTGTGTGAACGACAAACTGGGACATGCATGGATGGTAAGTTAGAGTCTTTTGATGACTCAAACAGTCTGAATTACTATACTATCCACCTAAAAAACTCCACTAGAGACTGGTGTATATTGTATTCCCAACATGTCTATAATTTTCTTGGGCATAACCGAGCTATTGGCACCAGAATTGATCACACAATTATGTACCAAATGATCACAAATGATCAAGGAGATATAGAATGGCGGTGCTTTGTTTTCCTTAGGAATACTTTTCCCTTTTGGTTGACACAAAATTGTAGCATTTTTTGCTCCATGTTTGGATGATCCGTTGGTTGTACCAAAATTGTTTAGAGACTCTCGCAACAAGTTTCTTTGAGAAGGAATTGAGAGTGTGTCCCACATACTAACACTCAAGTTGGTCTTCTTCATTTTTTCTACAATACTAAAGGGAATTTCTCCAACTTTTCTGACATTTATTTGGGCATCCTCTTTTAAAAAGTGTTTGTTGGGTACTGTGATGCTTGAAGAACCTTCTTTCCTTATAGCTTGGCTAGCATGTGTTTCTAGTAGTTTCTTTCCCACATATTTATCAACAACCACTTGTGGCTAAGGATGTGAAGTGGATGCTTGATTAGATTTTGAAGGTTGAGATTCTATTGCTTTCTTTTTATAATGAGTGTTTTCCACCACTGATGAGGAATCTTTATTCAACCCGCAAAAAAAATCTGCTTGGCAATTTAGCAAAGTGGTTTCTTTAGGTGCCTATGGTTGATCTGCTATTTCTTGCATAGATGAATTTTTTGTTGGCTCTGAAGGGGTAGATACACTTTAAACCATAAGGACCTAGCTAAGAACTCCATTGGGGAAAATATTTTGATTTTGAGATTGAGAACAGGGATAATACCATTCATAATCTTGAACCAGATTATTCTAGACGGGTACAATACCTTTAGAAGAACTAGAAGCAAGAGGATTCCTAAAATTAATAGGTCTGACATTCACAGCTTGACCTATAGTTTTATTTTGAGGATGATCATTCCATTGAAAAGGAGGACGATTAGCCTGATACTATTGATTTTGTGGTTGGTATGGATGATTATATTGAAATTTTTGCCTCTTGAGTGTACCGAGCTTGTTCCCAAAATTTTGTAGCAGTGACTTGACTTCAAATAGATCGTTTGAAGGGCTGGGGGTAGATTGAATTGGATGCTTGGAAGATGCTAGAATAGGAGAAATGGTAGGATAAATTTTTGTAAGATATGGATACAATGGCATTAGTGGTTCTAGAGCTATCTTTCCAGCCTAAATCAATGAATTCTCTACTCTTATGAAAACTTCGTAGGCATCAGGTAGTGTAGTATTTCCCATAGACTGTATCATAACTGATACATTATTGTTCAAGGCTTGTAAATAGTAAAAGAATGCATTATTTGGAGAAGGATTTATGAGTGTCATAATCCTATTCCAAGTCCTTTGGAATCAGAATTTGAAATCACTCATGTATTCTTGGGGAGCTCTCTTTATGGTAGTTATTTGTTCCAAGAGTGACATGTGGTCACTCTTATCTTCATACTATTTTCAGATATTCTCCCCCAACTCATCCCAAGTCGTACTAGTTCCATGCTCTAACCCATGAAACCATTGAATTTGTTTTCCCTTGAAGGAAGTAGCCAGGAGTCTAACTACAATGTTGTCTTTTGTAACATTATGTACTGTGAAAATGTTGGCCGCATCAAGAATATGTTTGAAAAGAGTAATATGAGTTTCCCTTGTGTAAGAGAGTAAAATTTTGAGTGCAATATCAATTATAGGATCCCATCGGGATAATATAAGAGGGATGCCCACATTGAATGCAAGAAAAACTTGGTTCCTTACCATTCTACCGTGAGGTTGATTGTTCCTAGGTGGAGGGACCCTTTTGTAAGGAGGAGTTGAATGACCTCTTCATGTTAACGTTGTTACTGGTGATATTGAAATGCCTCTTCTTCTTCTTTGAGGAGATAAAGATAACTCAATATGCTTATAAATTCCTTCTCATCTTGCATAATCTCTTGTCTAAATTCTTCGCATATGTTAACACACTGAGATATGAAATATAGAGATATTGAGACACTAGGTACTTTGATTCATGAAAGTATGAAGAAAAGTACCAAATCCGTCCCATCGAGCATGCCAAAAATTATTTTCACATAGATCATGCACCCATTGAATCTTTGATTCATCTTGTACAATGTTGGAATATCCTCAAGGTGTGGGACCTTGTTGCCTTGCGATGAACCTTCAGAGAAGGTCAGATTCCTTTAAGACTTAGAGCACTTGGTTTAAGATAAATATGTAAGGCTAAAACATTTGAAAATAACTCTAATTTACTCAACTTATGGGCTTAAAGTCAAAGATAAACAAAGGAAAAATAAGGTTAAGCACCAAGTATATTGAACAGATAGACCCACTTAAATGAAAAATCAACTCCTCACAATAATATATGATATGCACATGTCTTGCAATCTTCCTCTATCCATGACTATAAATAATAATGTAACTTTGTAACAGAAAGGAAATAGCTTTTCCACAACTTATATTCAAAGTAACTATATCACTTTTCACATAAATTGAAATAAGACAACTAGGATAAAGGAAGATTAACCAATCACATCAAGGAATTAAACATTCACAAGCTATCAATTGATCAATTATTAACACAATAAATGAGACTTTTCATGGAAAAATATTGTTCTGAACATAACTGAAAGGCTCAAAGTATATGAATCACTTTTCCAAGCTTGAAGAGTAACTTTTCAAATGATATAAAAGGTTTACATAAACGTAATGCATTTAACTATTTATAAGTTCAAGAAGTTGAGCCATTATAGCTAAACCTTAATTAACAAGTCACTACAAAATAGAGTATAATAAGTTTAAGGGAACAAGATCCCATAAAAATATTAAAGTTATTGCAAAGGTTTGAATAATTCAACCCTGTAACTTTGACTGATTCAGAGCTTGGAACCATCCCAATCATGGCCAACTAGTTTAGCTTGGACGTGCAACATCTCTCTCTTGTTTGATTTTCCCCTGATCTTCTTCCCACATAACCATTCAATGTTTATAATCAATGAAGCATTTGATGATTCCCTGTACCTCCTTCTCCTGTGTTCCACATGCATAATGATTTACCATGTCTAACGTATCAATCTCCCTCATAACTTTGGCTAGAAAGATTTTTAATTTATTAACTAATTTCTTCAGCTGACTTATGAAGTTCTGGCATGAGACTAACCTGTAAATTGAATTGATATTGAAATTTTTAGTCACTTCATCATTCTTCTTCACCAAATATTTGAAATTTGATTTAATTTGGTCAACCAGAATAACATCAATATTCTCATTGAAAAACTTGCAGTCGATATTATCAAGTTCTTTTGAAATATCATTTAGACGATCCATTATTTCCGCACATTTATCATCCAATTTCTTGATCAAATCCTACAATACCTGGGATCTAAATTCCATAACATTTTTAAATTTAAACAATTTAGAAGTATCATCAATTACCCCATCTAGGAGGAGTAAATTTGGGTCCACATCTCTAATATCTCCCCATGTAGTCAAATTCATATTTAAATTATTATTATCCTCAGAGAGGACTTCATCTATCCTGCAAATAGAAGTTATTTCATTTTGTAAATCATTATACAGTTCAACAGCTAATTTGATTAAAGGATCAACTTCCTAAAGCATGCATTCTATCCATCTGTCTATCGATCTTCCCTTCTAACCTATCTTCTCAATTTCATGATATGAAATATTAACTAAAACAGAAGAAACTGTGATAGTTGTTATAGTTGAAGGATCAGTAGTTGGAGTGGGTTGTGTTACTTTCCTTAAAAGAGCAATAAGGTGTTCAACTTTAGACTTCAATTCATATTTGGAAGCTTTATCTTTGTCATATTTCTCCAAAAAGTTTCCAAGGGCCACTTGAACATCATGTTTAGTACCTTCATGAGTTGCCTTTCCTAGTGAAAACCTAGAGATCTGATAATCTACTGTCATGATGGTTTCTCTTTTTTTCCCTTCAATGGGAGTAGCTACCTCAATGAAACTTTTTCGTGACTAGTTAATTGATAAATTAGAGATTATCCTTGGCCATTTGGCCTGTCTCTTTAGATTAGGTTCCAGCACGCTCAGATGTATCACATCTATAAGGGGCACCTTTTTCTTTTCCTTTGGGGTTTGGTAATATAGCAATTTAGGTATAGTAGATGCAGATGAAAGTGGTATGGTTGGTTTGGAAATTTGAGCAATGGATAAAATAATGGCACTGGTAATATAAGTTAACAATGAAATGGAGGTGGTTATGATATATGGGGTGGAAGTGAGAATAGCCTCGTGAGCATATGCAACAAGACTAGAAGTGGAAATGGATGGAAATGAAATATTCTCATATAATGGAGTGGAAACTAGAGACCCAGTCATTTCCCCTGCTAAGAGGACATGAAGGGATGAAAATACTTGGGCCATTGATGGGGATGGAAAATCAAAGATGAGTGGAGTAGCATTGGATAATGATGGGGAAAGTGGAGCTAAAGATAGTAATAATGGTAGTGAAGGAGGGGGTGGAAAATCTTGTGAAAAAACTGGAGAATCACCAACTTCAACAACTTTTGATACTTGTGTTGTAGAGGTCACAACCTTGGAAATGGGAGATTTTGAAAGAGAGGAACTCGCAACAACAAATGAAATCTTCCTTGGAGTTATATTGGCCTTTTGGGTAGGCCTCTTACCTTTCCTAGGTATAACAAGACTTAGTGTTGGTTAGGCTTCTATTCGTATAGATTGATCTAATCCTTTGGGTGAAATTCCCAAGGTAGTCAACCAATCATACGTCCTTTGTAGAATGGGCCCCACCTTTTCCTTAGTATTGCAATGTTCTTCTTGGTACCAATCAATCCATGACAAATGTTAATTAACAACATTATTGTTTTGTAGACACCAAAATTGGGTCACACTCCCCTTGGTTCCTTGTCAAATAACCAGCTCAAACATACTGACCTAACCATGGTCCCTTCCACCCGACATCATTATTGATTTAATTAAATTAATATATATCCTCACAATATTTATTATCTAATTACCTTAATTTCTACCCCACCACCTCACCTAAACACCTCATCCAACCACCTAACCCTAGACCTATTCTTGGCATGTTTTCATAACCAACAATAACTAATTCTTACTTTCCTTAATGAGCTAAGATTTTTTCTAACCCTAAAATGAATCCCTAAAATCTCTCTAACCACATTCCCACTCATTAGAAGGGAAGTTTCCATTCTAATCTATGAGAACAAACTAATTAGGCCCAAGAAATTAGAAAGATCTGCCCATTTTAGTAAACCTGAGGAATCTCACCTTAATCGACGTCACTCACACCTAAACCGATGCTAGTTAACCCGTAACCATTGTCGGTTACCATTTATTCACCTAAACAACCTAGTTTTTGGGTTTGCACATTCTGAGAGAAAGAAAATCAGAAGAGAGCTACATGCAAAGAGAACTAGAGATTTTTTATGCACCCAAACATCCACAGCTAGCACCAGGATAGATCCAAAGGTATTGCATCCACAAAAGCGTTCCAGAGAACACACTATTATGGCACCAAACACCATTTTTCTGATCAACTACCATCACCATTTAGCCATCAAGTCTGTACCACAGTAAGTATACCTTTTACCAACATAGTCTATTTCAGTATAATAGTCTTGTTACTTCTGTTATCAGTTGATACTTTGCATGTTCTTTTCCAATCTTCTACTTGATTGTAGACTCAGCCATTCCTCTACCCACACCACCAAATCACCCATTTTTTCTTCCTATACCCCTCTGAGTATACCTGAAATCTTTACAGACCTCCCCATCCACCCTTCCATCTCTGTTTAGCTCCATTTCAATCCCCACAATCAGATCTTATCAAATTCCTTTCACCCCGACCTTACCGTCGTCGGTTATCCATGACCATCATCAGTTATACTCGACCGACGTCGGTCTCTATTTTTTACACCTTTTCCAATAACAAAGCTAACCTACCTTCTACCAAGTGACCCAAATAACCCAGAACCTGACTCTGGCCAGTTCCAAAACCCTGAAAACTACCTACCCTTCATATATGACTATAACCTATCCTGTTATATTAGATTTTCTTATTGTACTTGAATGATATACCTAAATCATATCAACTATAGTAGGAATTTTCTTATTTCTCACATTAATTTGTTTTATACAGTGTATTGACAACCATCTAGGGAGTATCACACTTTCCAGATCTAGCACATGCTATGCAGTCCACTGTCATATATCATTTAACTTCTCTTTTGTGGTCTTGTTTTCTATTATAGGTAGTTCCTCCTAGCTAAAAGGAAGCACTCACAATTGGCACTAGATCAAGAAGTCATAACGCTCACAACAACCATCACCTGACCAACATAAATAAGTATTGCTCCTTAGCCCTTACCCTTATTTGTTTCATCATTCAAAATGTAAAGAAAATAGTGAAACATTTTGGCACGCTCGGTGGGACCCATCAGGGGTTCTATTGCATTCTCTTCATTTCTAGGAAAAAAATGTGTTTATTTCCCTTCAAAAATCTTACACATTAATCTTCTTTCTTGGTAATCTTCTCTTCTTTCTAATTTCTCTAAAGGATACATTTTATTTTGGTGCATTTAAAAAGAACCATTCTTCTTGCTTTTTTGCATTTAGTGAAAGAGCATACCCTCTCCTATTCACCATTTGTGTCATTGAACATAATATTTTGATTTGGGCTTAAAATTGGTTGCATTACATTCTGATTTTCTACATTTAGCTCACATTAAAATGAGGGAAACCTATATACTAGAAGTCATGCCTAGCTGATGGTTGACACAAAGAATGATAGAAATCACATTTTATCTCTGTCTCTCTCTGTGTCTTACCAAACTTGAACAAAATTAAAATATACAAATCTTTCTTTAAAAACTTCTTACCTGGGAACACCTATCTGCGATCACATGATCAGATTGGCAGGTACTCCTCATCTCGTTTCCTCTATCGAGTCATCATCTCATAGGATGGCCCACCCCCGCCATAACATACCTAAAACCTATCCTTTTAGATATCCTTCTTCGTAGGATGCCTTCCTAACCAAAAAATTCTATTCTAAATACACACAGTCAGTTCTAAATAGCATAAGCTAAACAAACATAAGAAAATCACTGTTAGGATCATGATTTTTCTTAGCATTCTTCTTGACTTGTGTTTTGAGGTGTGAGACTACGATTCTCCATTTTTCTTCTTCCTTGCACACTCAAACATTGTAGTTGGATTATTCAAACTTTTTTATATTGTGCCAGGGCCCCATCTCCTCATTCTCAGGTTTCTGAGTTTGATTTGTCACTTAATTTAATTGATAAAACCCAATTTCTTCATTTCTTTATAATTTCACAGTCACTGACATCAGTCTAGCGACCATCGCCAGTTCACATCTGACCATCATCTATTAAACCCTAATTGGTGTCAGCTTCTAGATTTCTATTTATTTTACCTGAAATAGCCTTCATCACTCTTTCTATTTTGTTTCTGGCCCTTGGGGCATCATCATATTTCTCCCCTATTGATAGCTACTGTCATACATAGTTTCCCAACTACACATCCAACATTCCTATTTCATTCTTTGAGACTGGTTTTCTTCCACAGTGACTGGTATCAGTTTCGGTAACCATCATCGGGTTTCCCTCAACCATCATCGGTCAACCTAACTATCATTGGTTGCCTATGTTTGATTTTTAGATCTAGAAATTGACCAAATTCACCTTCCGGACACCATTATTCTCTATTCCTACTTTTTTTTGTCATCTACAGAATACAGTCTTACCAGATCAACACTTGTTCACATGGTGTTGACTCGTAGCTAGACTAACGCCCTCATATTCCATACTAGTTCTCAACCACTCCCACCTAGTCCCTCACTTCCTTCCATCCTATCACCCATGGATCCAACCTTACCTACCACCATTGCTACGGGTGATGAAGAGTTTGTACAACTCCTTGGTCAGAATCTCACGGTCTTACAGTTCTACCTTTCCTACTCTTCAACCCAAGACTCCTCAGGTTAGTTGATATACGACATGCCTGTATCCATCTCTCCTGCCCTTATTCCTAATTTTTTATCAGCCCCTAATAATGCTACATTACCATCACCTGCTTCACCCCCGATAGTTTGGCAGCTAGGACCCATACCCATCATGATCGTTGCGTCGGTAGTATCAATCGCGCCTAGCGTATCTGTTGTCCGCTCATCAACCACCTAGGCCATAGCCCAGTCCGCGCCCATTGTCTCACAAATACTCATTGTAACACAACCACCCATGGTGTCGGTGACCCCTACTCCATTCCATAATCTTCTCCTCTCCATCCCATAAACACTGCCCCCAATCACTATTAGAGTCATAATGACCATCCCACCTACATACACATACTATCAACAACCCCTTATCTCATCTGTCACCCATTCTAGATACATACCCTCTATGTCGGTCCCTTATTCTCAACCTCCCTATTCAACATCACCATACAATGGAATGCTGCCCATGTCATAGGTTCAATACCAACCCCCTTATGCCATAGGAGGAACCCTTCCACCATAACCTACCAACGACCTCATTAAGTTAATGATGGAAAATATGCAGACACTAGATGCATTAGTTTTTGTCTCACGTAATTCCCTCACCTATGATGAAATTTGTAATGAGCCTATTCACCCATCCATTCCTATTCGACCATACCCCGTACATTGGGAAATGCCAAAATTCAACTGCTGCAATAGCAAAGAAGACCTACAACAACATGTATGGTCCTTTAAACATGGGTGTTACTTGATTGCCCAGTATGACACTTTACTTCTGAGGACTTTCCCAATGTCCCTGATAGGACCTACATTGGACTGGTACAGTGGGCTACCAAGACACTGCATCTACTCATTTAATCAAGTAGCCCAAGCCTTCCTAGATCACTTCCTCATCAACATTGTTAAGAAGGTTACCATGACTGATATTTATTCCACACAACAGTATGAAGATGAGTCTATCACTGACTTCGTCGCTCATTGGCGTAGTCTAATTAACTATCTCACATTTCAATTACCTCAAACTGAACTCATAGGGCTATTTACTCGAGATTTTGTTAGACACATCTCACCAACCCTGTAAGTATAGACCTTTTACACTTTTGACAAGGCATTCACCATGGCATGGAAATTGGAAATTCATGTTATCAAAGAGAAGAAGATTCAACTTTGTAACAAGAACATCACGTTCAAATAAAATGATGCTTCTTCATCTTTGAAACCCCAAAACAACTATTCAAATCCCAAAGGATCTACCAACACCGTAATTCTCAAGGATGGTACCCCTCATCAATTAAACTCAGCCAAAACCCCTTCTAATCTCTCTCTTGTGTAAGCTTTCTAGTTCAGACGAGAACAATTAAAGTGCACTTTTATAGGAGAATCATATTCTTCTTTGTTGGAAAAACTTGTGAAGGCTGGTGCTATCACCCTTCCACCTATAAAACCACATACTAGTTTTGATCTTGAGCGACCCATGCCCACATGGTATAAGGAACATGACTTCTATAATTATCATCGTGTCAAAGGTCATAGTGACAATAACTACATCACCTTGAAGAATTTTGTCCAAGAAATGTTAGACAACAAATATCTAGTCTTGGATAGCCCGAATGCACCCGCTAACCAAAATCTACACATCTTCAAAAATTCATTCCCTAATCATGCCCCATCTTCCAACCAAGTTGGGGATACCTCAAAAAATGATAGCAATTTTTCGTGAGGTTCATGCTATTTTTAATGACATGCTAGTTGCTTCCCAATTACCTCATGTTACTTCCATAGATGAAATCTTAGCCTGAGCTCCCCTACCTACACCAGAGCCTATTCCATCTACTCCTCTACCCACAAAGGAACCCCTTCATTTTCTCCTTCACCCATGGAAGATCCTATAATCATCATGCCACCTTTGACCCCTCAAAATTTTGAGCAATTTTCAGTGGCACCTCTCCTACTCATAGAAGACGCATGCCCACCACCTACACCAACACAAGGAGAGTCCACTTCAGCTGGCTTGTCCTCTCCTGTACCCATGGAGGATCCTATAGAGGTACCAGTTCCTTTTGATGACCACTCACTATCTGACCTTCAAGAGCCTATTGACCTACTTTCATCTCTCCTACCCACAGAGTTCGAGGCTAGCCATTTCCTTGTATCTCAAACACATTTTACGAGGATTTCCACTCGATCCATGTCAACCCCACTTACAAATACACTATTTTCACACTTGGTCGATCACCTGGATTATGTTGATAGATCCTTACTTTGGAGACACCTTCTACTTCATGTTCTAACACAAATGTAGCTATCACTCACCGACACCTCCACTATCTATCCAAAAGTGTTTCGAAGGACCAAACCAAACAAAAGCACAACTATTACAATACCTTACACTTCACCGCCCATGGCCCAACTCACACCTTGGCCCGTAGCCTAACATACATCTATACCCAAACACCTACCCACACCTATATCATCTCCCTTACCTAAACCTATCACTACCTTAGGGGTCATATCGACAGCTAGCCTTACTTACCCACCCATCAAATTGGATTTAGAAACATCTTCTAAAACTAACACTAAACTGACACTGGCCCCTAAAAAGAAGATCCAATCTCCTAGATCTCATACCCCAACCTTGCCTACCATGCCCTCATCACCTTCACCCCTTCCGTGCATCATAGGACCTCACCCCTCGACCCTGACCAAAAAACCCCTGTCCACTGGTAAACCAAGAATGCAATAACCCATTTCCCCATCACTTACCTATAATATACCCAAGTGACCGACATAACTTCTGCCCTCACCTGTAACCTTCTTAACACCCATAACTCCACTATCATCAATAAATTTTTCACTACCCATGACACTCTCTTTCCTTTCACTCATGTCTCCTGCCTAACCCACACCACCTACCTCCACAACACCCCATTTACCCCCATGGGTAACCCTCCCTTTTACACCATTGGATTTTCCCTCCACATCTCATACGCCCATGTCACCTTTACCCAAAAATGTGGAACCTAAAGCTAAAAATATACTATCCTCCAATAAGGTAGTTAAACCAACCAAACCTTCCATTATCAGTTCTTTTACCATGCTCCTACCAAAACAGATACGACCAACACCTAATACCACACCACACAAAAAAATAGTAGACCAACCTACTCCCCCTCTTATAAAGAATCTTCCTCCATGATTAGCCACACATGTACCCAAACCCACATTCACCTCTCATTTTGATCCACTAGCAGGGTCCTATGCAAAAATCTTAACCCACTCAAACCCAAACCAAAAGGGTTTGACGAAACCAAAATTTGCGCCTATCATCATTTGCTAGGACACGATGTAGAGAATTGTAAGGCCTTAAAAAATTCCCTAGTACAATTATGTCCTCCCAAAGAAAATTTTGACGATGACGATCTTTTTGACGAGGACCCCATTTCTCCTTCACCAATTTCCAAATATCTTCTCCCATTACCTACTTAGTGACCAAAATATCTACTCCCATAACTCTTTGATCCACCCCTGAGATTCAAGATTAACATGGTTTGTATAAGAGATTTTGCCAAACCACCACCAAAATGCCAATGCACCCTACTAATTTCACAAGGATCATATCCCCCATTAGGGTTTTTTCCCTCATACCGCTATACCTTCCATGACACACCCTCTTCATCCACCCCCCCTCAGATTAACATGATCAACATTGCCACCCATGCTCAAAAAGACAAGAAAAAGGAAAAATCAACTAGCCCATCAACCAACTGTATACCCAACATACCATCCACACCCATACCCAAACTCATAATTTGCGGTCCTGCATATCCTATTTCTGACGGGGTCACACATTGCACAATGCTAAAACAACTACATAAATCCCACCTCAAAATTTCTTTATACGACCTCGGCCAAACCTCGGAGTCACATCATCAAGCACTCATGGAGGTCCTTCAATCTATAAAAGTATTACCAAATGACCCCACACCCGTAGCCTCCTTCATTACCCCTCACCATGTAGCCTCTCTCACTAGGTCTTCACCTTCCTCTACACCTCCACCCACTCACCAAGTGGCCACCCTCAGCTTTTCAGATGATGAGATCACTTCCTTCCAATCTGACGACCCTGATCCCCCTCTTTTCATCTATGTCTTTATTGATAATATACGCATATGACATGTTATGATCGATGGTGGTGCTAGCATTAACATCATCTCCTCCCATGCATATGACCAAATGTGGATACTTGCCAATTACATGCATGGTAACCCAGTTATGTTGTGATCCTTCAATGATGCCATGATCTCTACCATGGGTACCATTTCTCTCCATGATTGTGTGGGCCCCCACACTATCCCAGAACTTTTCTATGTTATAGAAGGAGAGTTCCAATATAACTTACTGCTCGACGGACCTTGGATCAGTATCATGGGTTGTGTCCCTTCGACTTTACATCGATGCCTCAAATTTGAACATGAGGGACATAATTACACCATCCTGCCGATCGAACACATTTCAAGACCTGTAACATGCTATATCGGCCCAATGATGTGCTTGTGTTGGTCAAGGCATCCACCATCGTCACCACTTCACCTACACCCATGAGTCCATCCACAAAAATTACCACTACTTTTACCGCATCTAACCTTATTATCTCCACTGTAGTTGTAGCCTCTACCACTAACACAGTTGTTTCCCCAACATCTAGTGAGCCATCTATACTCATTACCCACATACCAACTACTGATCCCTTAGAAGGTTTTTTTCAACGCCTTACTCTGGGGGAATACTGCCTATACAATATTGACACCTTCCTCACCCCGTAAGAGAATGTGAACCTCCACCAACACCTCGGTTATGACATCCACATTGGAAAAGTTTTTCCTTATGGCCCTCCCCACCTTTGCACTAATCTAACATATGGGTGACTCGATATGGCCACCTATAAACCTGAACCTCTATCCAAAACCCAACCATTTTCATCCGATCAACACCCCCTCACTAACTGCCGCTTCACTCACACTTTCCTCCACCAGTGTGGGTGGAAAGGATTTGTCATCCAACTTAGTGATGCTTTCGACATCCAACTGAGTTTCTCATCACCTTATTACCTGCAAACCAATGGTCAAGCCGAATCAACTAATAAAACCTTGACCAAAATTATTATGAAGATAGTCAATGATACTAGGAAATATTGGCATACGCACATTCCTTTCACCTTGTGGGCTTATCGCACTAGTATTCACACTTTAACTACTGCCACCCCCTTTTCTATGGTCTACGGTACTGAGGTTGTCTTACCTCTCGAAGTTTAGATTCCATCTATCTGCATCTCACTACAAGACATGCTCAATGATGATGACTTTCACCAGGATCGTTTGGCACAACTGGAATTATTAGATGAACGTCATCTCAACTCTCCTGACCATCTCCAAATCTACCAAAAATCTATGAAACGTGCCTTTGAAAAACATGTTCATGAATGAACCTTTCAAGTTGGTGACCTCGTCCTAAAGGAAAATCAACATGTAACTAAATATGAGAAAACTAAATGGGGGAAATTTTCTCCTAATTAGCTCAGACCCTGTATCATTACACATGCCTATGGATCAGGTGCTTATCATTTTTCTTCATTTAAAGGTAAACCCAAACCTGAGACCCTTAATTCCTTGCATCTTAAAACATTCTATTGTTGATATCAAGTCCTATATCACTTTCTGTCAGTTGATCACTCATCCCTTGAGCGATGTTTATCTTCCAGATTACCCATTTTTAGGATCCATGACTAAACAAGCATCATGTGATTACACGTCACCTTTTAGTCTTGTCTTCAATATGAGTACCACGGCTCTACTCATAGCATGATTCTCATGGATACTTTTTGTCTTCTTCAATATGGAATCCCATGGTCATTCATCACTCAAAACCACCTCTTCCACAGTTAATCTTTGTGTGTTACGGTCTTGTCTTCTAAACAAGAACTTAGTCATCCTCTATAGTCTTGTCCATGACTTAAACGTTTAAAAACAAAAAGGGATACCACTCCTTGAGTCAAAATTCTAGCAAAAGATGACTCCCTCAAAAGGGACATCTCTTCTTTATATTCTACCACTATCAATAGAATGCTCCCTTGAAGGACAGCTATATATAGTCATTACAAACATATAATAAATATTCAGAAGCTTCCCACATCGATCAGCTTCACGAAGACCTAAACGAGATAATATACCCATCCCATATAGACTTCCCACATCGATCAATCTATTAAAAATAAACAAATAAAGAAAAATATGAAATTTTCTTCATGGACTTGCCTATTTTGGATTTTTGGTTTCTTGTTCCGAAAAACATGTCGTCGTACACTAAGTTACGCTAAACCTCTCATTCTCGGTACCTTTCCCTTTTTTCCTAAATTCCTCATTACTCAAGGGACTTGTCACAAATGTGACATTTCGTGATCATGTGACTTTTCTTCACCCTTAGCATAGTCCATTATGCAAGGCATGTAAGGTCTTACATTCATAATCCCATCTGGGGTATGGTAGACTCATTAGGGTTCTTATCAATTTGGTGGTTCTTTTTCCATCTCTTACCTTTCTACCTTCTTCATCACCTATTGATTCTCCTATAACGGGACCAGCTCATCAACACTTATATTTAAAACAACTCAATCATGCCTATGACCTGAAATCAACCATGCCTATCACCTACATTCACATGTGCCTAACACCTATCAATCCATTCCTCTACTTCATCATAACCTTCCCTAGCTTATGGGAGAGCTATATCAGCCCGAGGTCCCTTTTTGTCGGAACTATGTAGGTAGTACTTAGAGGGCAGGGGGCCCTTAAAGGTTAGCTCGGCCACTCTCTACCCTAACCAAGTCCCTCTTCCCCTTTCCTATTCACATTCTACCCTAGTTAGTTTCCTTTTTATATAAATAATTGGAAATTAAACCAAATAAACAACAATTGCTTAACATCTTTACCATCATCACTCATACATTCATTTCATCTTGTCTACAATTTCCTTACCATAATCATACATTTTCCTACAAATCATCTTAACACAATTCACACCATCATTGATTGCACAAATTAATGAATTAGAAACTCAACCATACCTAACCAACTTGACTTAACCATGTCTAACAACCCTAACGCGATCCATGCCTAAACAAACTTGACTCAATCCATGCCTATGAGCTAAATCCATCCATGCCTAAATAGACTTGACTCAATCCATGCCTACGACCTGACTCTGCCATGCCTACATGACCTTGACTCTAGCAAGCCTAATCCACTTGATTTCTACCTATCTATATAAAGTAATGTAAATTAAAAAATATACACCATCCATACTATAAACACCATTATCTATAAATCAGATAGTCTGTATAAAAATACATGTGAACATATATCCCAATAATAATCACAAACATTTCAAATCACTCAGATACATCCTCACCATCTTCGACATGTAGGCCGGTATATCATCAAAAATATCAAAAACTCTCATGTACATCCTCACTCTCTTCGGCATGCAGGCCGATATATATAAAAAATAAACAACTATACAAAACAGGAGGTACATACGGCTATTAGACATCACCTTACTAGATATCATCGATATCTCTCTCACTTTCTCCTCCTACCCTGTCAACACTGTCAGATGTGGTAGAGGTAGAGGCCTCTCCACGTTATCCCTCCTATATTGCGGGAAACTTAGCAGTATATCCTGAAGAAACCCAAATTGCCGTCTAACCCTGTCCACATGTATCATCTCGTGCTCTCCAGAATGTCACCCCTCTATCCACCAGAGAAGTTATAGCTCCTGTAGCTCCTTTGCCATCCACCCATATGATGGAAAACCCACATAGGGCCTCCAAATGATGTCCACATTGAAAAACCCCTCTAGCAATCACCTGTAATAGGCTACATCGTGTGTAACTCTAGCCACTCGATGCTCCCCAATCACAAGAACCCATCGCCTGAAGCCCACTCAAACAAAACCTGGATTGAATGCATCATCTCGGGGCATACCAACTGCACACACACATACAATGTGCTCATACACCCAACAATGGAGTAGGAATGTACAACACATGCTAAATCTCTGTAACTGTCCATAAGCCCATAACTCTCTATATAACTGAACTAGGAATGCGGGTGCACATGCAAAATGAGTCCTATCCTCCACCATGTCATGTAAAACCCCCATCAATGATCGTGGGAATCTCCCACCCTCCGCATCCAGAAATGCAAAGCAACAAACTGCCTCCATCAGCAACACTACTAGTCTCATCTCCTCCAGATGGGCCCGATACATATCTCGATAGCTCATATTGGCGGTATAGAACCTCATCTCCACCAGCCCCTCACTAACCATGGTCATCATCAACTCCTTAGAGGCATTTGAGGAGATAGAATACACCTTCGTCCCCACTATTGGTAGACGCAGGATCCTATACACATCCTCCAAGGTGACTGTGATCTCACCCATCGGAAAATGGAAGGTATTGGTTGTTGAGTCCCATCTATCGATGAGAGAGACCATCAAACTTGGCTCCCAGACCACATGCCAACCTCTATAACATGGTACCAGTCCTCAGCTGTTGCACCCCCTTGTACCTCCATGAGCAAGGGAGGTACCCTATCCCGTATCTGTAACTAGTCCCTTGCCTGCACCCAACAAAACACAATATTGTCAGAACCTTACCATACCAAACACACCCCTTACCTCATAAACCTCATATCCAACCCTCACTTCTTATCATACCCACCCAACCACTTACCCCTTGCTAGACCACTATATTCATGTCATTTATACCTACTCCCCTATTTTCCTCTCATGAAACCTACCCTTACATCTCCTGACATATCCTTATCTCTTACCCTTTCTCTCTACTGCCCTATTTTCCCATAAATCTGGCCAACACCAGTCAACAATGACCATTATTGGTCATGTGTAACCAACATCGATCACCCATTACTTGATTGATGCATCCCAAATACCACTGACGCCGGCCAACACATGACCTATCCAAACCTATCCTAGCTTCATTCCCCATCCTATTTAATCTACATTGGACCTTCCCACCCCTCATTTCCTTCCTTTTTACCCATACATTCCCAATAATAACCTTACGCCCAAATTTTCACCCAACCCCATTTCAATAGCCTATTTCAATCACAAATACAGGATTGGATAGAATCCTACCTCATCTCAGTGTCATCAGCATGGTGGCACGTCTGGCCACTGCACCGGTGGTCCACCTGAACCTTCTCCTACCTCTACCATGTCTAATCACCAAATCCAATCCTCCTGACCTCCACCCAATCACAATCGATCCCCCTATGCTCATGGACCCATCTACCTAGACCCTCTCACCAATTAGATCTCTCCACCTCAGTAGGATATCATCCCTCATCCTTTCCTCCCGACAAAGCACAACTCATTCAGCGCTCTGTCATTTTCACAAAAGCCAAAACATACAAATGAATCTATATTATACAACTTTTTTCTTTTTATATACCCACGTTGACCTGACCAATGTCAGTTATACCTAAACCGACATCGGTCATGTGCCCTAGCACACCATGGTTGGTTATACTCAAACCGACATCGGTCGTGTGCTCGCGAAAATGGTGGTCCATTTACCTAGACTGTCAACGTTTTCAGTATGACCGGCATCGGTTACCCGTCATACTCCTGTCAACTTCCCTTTCCCCATTTCCGACCCAACTTAACCAACCTAGCCACCATTTGGCCTTACCCACCCTTATCGCAACCTACCTCCAAGCCTACATTACCTATACCTGTCCTTAATTACATTTAGGGACTTGTTATTTTACCCATACCTCAGCCCTACCCATGCCGTGACCTCGCTACCTAGACCCAGAACATTGTTAATGACCTATGACCTCATGTTCTCGCTATACCTTGCAACACTGTTACCCAGTGTTGTTTACCCAGACCTAATTACCTTACCTTGACCTCATGTGCTCATTATACCTTGCGACACTATTACCTGTGTTGCTTGACCTAATGACCTTACCCTTAATGTTGATGCCATTTATGTACCCAACCTTTGGTGAACATACCTAAACGTTCTTGCACCTAACCTACGAAGTGCTTCCACAACATATCCTATATCTTGGATACTGAAATCACCTCAACCTTGTTTAGATAAACCTATCAACCTTATATGATATAGAGTTTGCATGCTCTTCAACCTGGTACATTGTCTGCAGTTTATATGTGTGTGTGCATTTGAATGTCCCTACCTTTGACCCTAGCCCATTGGCTTGATTACCTGATTGGACCTTTACCTAATTACCCCCATTGTCCACCTTCCTCTTCATCACATCCACCTTTATCAAACCACTCACTGATTCAGTCTTCTACCTCATCCGTTCCTAGTTTGAGGGGGATCACCTTCACCCACACATGGGGCACCCACATCTTATTTTTGTTAGCATCACTTACCAATACAAGCCACACAACAAAAAGGGGCAAAATGTAGACACCAAAATTGGGTCACACTCCCCTTGGTCCCTCGTCAAATAACCAGCTCAAACATACTCACCTAACCATGGCCCCTTCCACCCCACATCATTATTAATTTAATTAAATTAAAATATATATCCTCACAATATTTATTATCTAATTACCTTAATTTCTACCCCACCACCTCACCTAGACACCTCATCAAGCCACCTCACCCTAGCCCTATTCTTAGCATATTTCCATAACCAATAATAACTAAGTCTTACTTTCCTTAATGAGCTAAGATTTGGTCTAACCAAAAAATCAATCCCTAAAATCTCTCTAACCACATTCCCACTCATTAGAAGGGAATTTTCCATTCTAATCCATGAAAACAAACTAACTGGGCCCAAGAAATTAGAAAGATCTTCCCATTTTAGTAAACCTAGGGAATCCCGCCTTAACCGACGCTGGTCACCCCTAAACTGATGCCGGTCAACCCATAACCGTTGTTAGTTACCATTTATTCACCTAAGCAACTTTGATTTTGGGTGGGGACATTCTGAGAGTACAAGAAATGAGAAGAGAGCTACATGAACAAAGAGAAACAAAGTTTTTTCACGCACCCATACATCCACAGCCAGCACCAAGACAAATCCAGAGGTATTGCATCCACAGAAGTGTTCAAGAGAACACACTATTGTGGTACCAAACACCATGCATCTGATCAACTTCCATCACCATTCAGCCATCAAGTTTGTACCACAATAAGTATACCTTTTACCAACATAGTCTATTTCAGAATAATAGTCTTGTTACTTCTGTTATTAGTTGATACTTTACATGTTCTTTTCCAATCTTCTACCTGTTTGTAGACTCAACCATTCCTCTACCCACACCACCAACTCACCCATTTTTTGCCTCCCATACCTCTTTGAGTATACCTGAGATCTTTATAGACCTCCCCATCCACCCTTCCATCTCTGTTTATCTCAGATTTCAATCCCCATTCCATGTTCAAGATCTTATCAAATTCATTTCACCGGTTAAGGTGACCTTATCACCATCTAGTTATCCATGACCAAAGGGTGTCGTCGGTCCCTTCTAAACCATGTCGGGACTAACATCGATGGTCTATGTTTTACACCTTTTCCAATAACAGAGCCAACCTACCTTCTACCAAGTGACCTAAATAACCTAGAACCTGACCCTGACTATTTCTAACACCCTGACAACTACCTACCCTTCAGATCTAACTATAACCTAGCCTGTTATATTAGATTTTCTTATTGTGCTTGAATGAGATACCTAAATCATATCAACTACAGTAGGACTTTACTTATTTCTCCGCATTAATTTGTTTTAAACAGTGGATTGACAGCCATCTAGAGAGTATCACACTTCCCGAATCTAGCACACGCTAGGCAATCCAATGTCATATATCATTTAACTCATCTCTTGTGGTCTTGTTTTCTACTACAGGTAGTTCCTCCTAGCCAAAAGGAAGCTCTCACAATTGACATGTGGATCAAGAAGTCAGAATGCATGCAACAACCATCAAATGACCAACATTTAACATAGGTATTCCTCCTCGGCCCTTACCCTTATCTGTTTCGTCATTCAAAATGTAAAGAAAATGGTGATACATGTTGTTGTACATCATATCTACTACATTAAGATGAGTAGGCAACCTGGTGATGGTAGCCTAAACCATATACCAACTAAGTGGATGACACAACGGAAGTCATGATGAAAGGTTATGGTGGATATCACTATTCTAGGAATGTTGCATGATAGAAAGACTTGAACATGTGTGAATGTGATAAGGTACACATCTTGTGTTGTATACACTCAACAATCTTACTTATGGAACACATGAGACATAGAGTGTGTCGATCAGATTGGCAGGTAATCCCGAGTAGTAGTTTCGTATGAATGGATGTCATAAGATGCATAGAGGATGGCCCGTAGTAGCCATGTACATGACCTGAAACCTCTCCTATAGATCATCCTGGTGTCGTAGGATGCTTTCCTAAGGTGTAATTTAGATTATGTAGCATCTAAATGTGCAGTGTGCAAGGTTCTATGTAGTATAGGATGCCCTCAACATGTCAGAGTGTGACTGTTGAAGCATCAAGAGTGTGTCATTGGGTAGTGATGATGCTAGAGTGTAGATGAATATGAGGTATGTTAGAATTGACGAATTTGCTAGTAGGGGGGTGAAAGTGATACACTTGTACACTGCCACCATCAAGTAATTGTGAATATTTTGAACTATTTAATGAAAATGAAAGACAAAGGTACTCCATCTCCTCATTCTCATTTTTTTGAGTTTGATTCTTCACTTAATTAAATTCACAAAACGTAATTTGTTCATTTCTTTCTAATTTCATAGTCACCAATGTTGGTCCATCGACTGTCACCAGTTTACATCTCACCGTTGTCAGTTAAACCCTAACTGGTGTCATATCCTGGCATTCTATTTACTTTACTTGGAATAGCCTTCATCACTCTTTCTATTTTGTTTCTAGGCATCATCATATTTCTCCCCTATTGATACCTATTATCATACACAGTTTCCCCAGTACACATCCAACATTCTTGTTTCATTCTTTGAGACTAGTTTTCTTCCACAATGACTGGTATCAGTTTCGGTAACCATCATTAGGTTTCCCTAAAATGTCATTGGTCAACTTGACCATCATTGTTTTCCTATGTTTGATTTTCAGATCTAGACATTGTCCAGATTCACCTTCCAGACCCCATAATTCTATGTTCCTACTATTTTATATTTTATTTACATAATATAGTCTTACCATGCCAGCACTTGTTCACATGGTGCTGACTCGCAGCCATACTAATGCCCTCATATTCCACGCTAGTCGTCAACCACTCCCACCTAGTCCCTCACTGCCTTCTATCATGTCACCCATGGATCCAACCTTACCAACCACCAATACTGCAAGTGACAAAGAGTTTGCACGATTCCTTGATTGGAATCTCATGGCCTTACAGTTCTACCTTTCCCACTCTTCCACTCAAGAATCCTCAATTCAGTTGATACATGACATGCCTATATCCTTCTCTCATGCACTTATTCCTACTTTTGTATCAGCCCCTAATAATGTGGTGTTACCCTCACCTGCTTCACCCTTGGTAGTTTTGTAGCTAGGACCCATACCCGCCATGACCGTTGCATCTAGAGTATCACTCATCCCTATCGTATCTGTTGTCCACTCATCAACCACCTAGGCCATAACTCACTTCGCACCCATTGTCTCACAAATACCCATTACAACACAACCACCCGTGGTGTCGGTGACCCCTACTCCATTCCAGAATCTTGTCCTCTCCATCCCACAAACACTTCCCCCAAACACTACTAGAGTTACAACGACCATCCCACCTACATACACATACTATCAACAACCCCCTATCTCATGTGTCACCCATTCTAGATACATACCCTCTATGTCAGTCCCCTATTCTCAACCTCCCTATTCAGCATCACCATATAATGGAATGCTTCCCATGTCATAGATTCAATACCATCCCCCTTAAGCCACAAGAGGAACCTTTCCACCACAACCTACTAACGACCTCATCAAGTTAGTGATGGAAAATATACAGACACTAGAAGCATCAGTTTCCAGCTCACATAATTCCCTCACCATGATGAAGTTTGTAATGAGCCTATTCACCCACCCATTCCCACTCGACCATACCCCGTACTTTGGGAAACAAAAAAATTCAACCAGTTCAATAGCAATGAAGACCCATAACAACATTTGTGGTCCTTTAAACATGGGTGTTACCTGATCACCCACAATGGAGCTTTACTTCTAAGGACTTTCCTAATGTCCCTGACAAGACCTGCATTGGACTGGTACAATGGGCTACCAAAACACTCCATCTACTCATTTAATTAAGTATCCCAAGCCTTCCTAGATCACTTCTCCATCAACATTGTTAAGAAGGTTACCATGATTGATCTTTATTCCACATGAAAGTATGAAGATGAGTCTATCGCTGACTTTGTCACTCACTGGCGTAGCCTAATTAACCAGCTCACATGTCAATTACCTCAAATTGAACTCATAAATCTATTTACTTGGGCTTATACTAGACACATTTCACCAAACCTGCATGTACATACCTTTCAAAATTTTGACGAGGCATTCACCATGGCACGAAAATTGGAAATTTTTGCTATCGAAGAGAAGAAGATTCGACTTTGTAACAATAACATCATGTTCAAATTAAATGATGCTTCTTTATCTTCAAAACCCCAAATAGACTATTCAAAACCCAAAGGATCTACCAATGCCATACTTCTCAAGGCTGGCACCCCTCATCAATTAAACTTAGCTAAACCCCCTTCTAATCCTTCTCCTGTCCAAGCGTTCTAGTTAAAACGATAACAATGAAAGTACACTTCCATAGGAGAATCATATTCTTTTATGTTGGAAAAGTTTGTTAAGGCTAGTGCCATTACCCCTCCACCTATAAAACCACATACTCATTTTGATCCTGAGCGACCCATGCCCGCATGGTATAAGGAACATGACTTATGTAATTATCATCATGTCAAAGGTCATAGTGACAATAATTAAATCTCCTTCAAGAATATCTTCCAAGAAATGTTAGACAACGGAGATCTAGTATTGGATAGCCTGAATGCACCCGCTAACCAAAACCTACACATCTTCAAAAATCCATTCCCTAATCATGCCCCATCTTCCAACCAAGCTGGGGATACCTCAAACAATGATAACACTGTCTGTGAGGTTCACACTATTTTTAATGACACTATACCTTCCATGACATACCCTCTTACACCATATAACACTATCTGTGAGGTTCACGCTATTGTATCCCCCACTAGGTTTTTCTCCCTTATGACACTATACCTTCCATGACATACCCTCTTCATCCACCTCCCCTCCGATTAACATGATCAACATTACAACCCATGCTCAGAGAGACAAGGGAAAGGAAAAAGCAACTGGCCCATCAACCAACCTTGTACCCAACATACCATTTGTACCCATACCCAAAGTCATCATCTGAAGTCTTTCCGATGGGGTCACACATCGCAAAATGATAAAATAACAACACCAACCCCCCCACAGAATATATTTATAGGACCTCATCCAAACCTTGGAGTCACATCGTCAAGCCCTTATGGAGGTCCTTCAATTTATCAAAGTCTTACCAAATGACCCCACACCCGTAGCCTCCATCATTACCCATCACCACGTAGCCTCTCTCACTAGGTCTTCACCTTCCTCTACACCTCCACTGACTCGCCAAGTGGCCACCCTCATATTTTCAGATGAAGATATCGCTCCATTCTAGTCCGATGACACCGACTCCACTCTTTTCATCTTTATCTTTATATTTATCGATAATATACACATACAACATGTTATGATCGAAGGTGGTGCTAACATTAACATCATCTCCTCCCATGTATACGACCAAATGCAGATACCTACCCATTGCATGCATGGAAACCCAGTTATGTTGTGATCCTTCATTGATGCCATGACCTCTACCTTGGGTACCATTTTTCTCCATGTCCACGTGGGTCCCCACACTATCTCGAAAATTTTCTATGTTCTAGAAGGAGAGTTCCAATATAACTTGTTGCTCGCCCAACCTTGGATCCGTGCCATGGGTTGTGTCCCTTCGAATTTACATCGATGCCTCAAATTTGAACATGAGGGACATAATTACACCATCCCTTCCAACCCATCACCTTTCAAGACCCGTAAAATGCTATATCAACCCAATGATGTGCTTGTGGAAATCAAGGCATCCACCACCTTCACCACTTCACCTGCACCCATGATTCCATCCACCAAAACTACCACTACTTTTGTGGCATCTAACCTTGCTATCTCCACTACAGCTATAGCCTCTAGCATTGATGCACTTGTTTCCCCAACATCTAGTGAGCCATCTATACCCGCTACCCGCATACAAACTACTAATCCCTTAGAAGGTGTTTTTCAATGCCTCACTCTGGGGGAATACCACCTATACAATATCGACACCTTCCTCACCCTGCAAGATTATGGGAACCTCTGCCAACACCCCAGTTATGACATCCACATTAGAAAAGTTTTTTTTTATGGATCTCCCCACCTTTTCACTAATCTAACATATGGGGGACTCGATATGGCCACCTATAAACCCAAACCTCCATCCCAAACCAAAACATTTTTATCTGACCTACACTCCCTCACTAACTGCCACTTCACTCATACTTTCCTCCACCAGTGTGCATGGAAAGGATTTGGCATCCAACTTAGTAATGCTTTCAGCATCCAACTTAGTTTCTCATCACCTTATTATCTGCAAACCAATGGTCAAGCTGAATAAACTAATAAAACCTTGAACAAAATTCTTATGAAGGTAGTCAACGATACTAGGAAAGATTGGTATACACACATTCCTTTCACCTTATGGGCTTATTGCACTAGTATTCACACTTCGACTGCTGCCAGCCCCTTTTCTCTGCTCTACGATACTGAGGCTATCTTACTCTTGAAGTCCAGATTCCATCTCTTTGCATATCACTAAAAGACATGCTCAACGATGATGAATTTCACCAGGATCGTTTGACACAATTGGAATTATTAGATGAATGTCATCTCAACTCTTTTGACCATCTCCAAATCTACCAAAAATGTATCAAATGTGCCTATGATAAACGTGTTCACAAATAAACCTTTCAGGTTGGTGACCTTGTCCTAAAGGAAAATTAATATGTAACCAAAGAGGAGAAAAGTAAACAGGGAAAATCTTCTCCTAATTGGCTCGGACCCTATATTGTTACACATGCTATGGATCAAGTGCTTATCATTTTTCTTCACTCGAAGGTAAACCTGAACCTGAGACCCTTAATTCCTTGCATCTTCAAACATTCTATTATTGATATAGAGTCCTATATAACTTTATGTCAGTTGATCACTCATCCATTTAGCATTGTTCGCCTTCCATATTACCCATTTTTAGGATCCACGACCACACAAGAATCATGTGATTACCCACCACCTTTTAGCCTTGTCTTCAATATGAGTACCATGGCTTTATTAATAGCATGATTCTCATGGATACTTTTTTTCTTCTTCAATATGGAAACCCATGGTTGTTCATCACTCGAAACCACCTCTTCCACAGTTAATCTTTGTGTGCTACACTATTTTCTTCTAAACAAGAACTTAATCATCCTCTATAGTCTTTTCCATGAATTAAACATCTAAAAAAAAAATGGATACCACTCCTTGAGTCAAACTTCTAGAAAAATATGACTCCCTCAAAAGGGACATCTCTTCTTTATATTCTACCACTGTCAATAGACTGCTCCCTTGAAGGACAACTATATACAGTCATTACAAACATATAATAAATATTCAAAAGCTTCTGCATCGATCAGATTCAAAAATAACCTAACGAGATAATATACTCATCCCATATAAACTTCCCACATCGATTAGTCTATTAAAAAAAACAAATAAAGAAAAAGATGAAATTTTCGTCACGGACTTTCCCATTTTGGATTCTCGGTTTCTTGTTCCAAAAAACACATCATTGTACACTAAGTTACGCTAAACCTCCCATTCTCATTGCCTTTCCTTTTTCACCTAAATTCCTCATTACTCAAGATACTTTCCACAAATACAACATTTTATGATCATATTGTTTCACCATTTTCTAGATCATTTCTTTGAAGTATTGACGAAACAAATAGGGTAATGGGAGTACGAGGAATACCTGTTCAAATGTTGGTTGATGGGTTGTTGCATGCGTATAACTTCTGAATCCATAGCTGATTGTGAGAGCTTCCTTTTGGCTAGGAGGAACTACATGTAATACAAAGCAAGACCACCAGAAAAAGTTAAACAATATATGCAGTGAACTGCCTAGCGTATGCTAGATCCAGGGATTGTGATACTTCCTAGATCACTGTTAGTCCACTGTTTTAAAAAATTTAATGTGGTAAATAAGGTAAATCCTATTGTAATTCAAAATGATTTAGGTATCTCACTTAAAACACAATAAGAAATAGATCTAATCTAACAGGCTAGGACAGAATAGGATCCGAAGGTCAAATAATTGGTTCTGGGTCTCTGCAGGTATGACAGAGGTCTCAGGTAGATCACAGGTGAATGAGCGTGAGAAGGAATTAGGTGAATAGGTCACTATTCTGGGTTGTATGGGTAAATACAAAGACTGATATCGGTTACGGGTGACAGACAGTGGTTGGGTGTAACCAGTGCTGGTTACTGTGGAAAACTAAGAATGCCACAAAATGGGTTTTGGGTCTCCTTTGTGATTACACAAAGGATTTTGGTTGGTCGGGATAAGGTATTGGGTGATTTGGGAGAGATTTGGTGAGGTTTTAATGGGTATATGGAGGGGGAATGTTGAAGGAGGTCAATGGATGGCTAGGTAAACAATAGGTGATAATATAGTGACAAAATGAAGTGAACCAAAGAACTAGAATGTTTTACTTACTTGGATTCTGATCTTGGATGCCTGTGAGTGAGGGAAAGAGGTGCTGATGAGAGGTTTGAAGGCTAAAAGTGGTCACCAACTTAAAGGAAGCTTCTGTATGGGATGCATGTACATTCCTCTTTGCTTGGTTATATCAGATCATTGTTGGGATGGCTATGCAAGAAAAGATGCTTGCTCTCCTTCCTTGCGTGTGTGTTCTCGCTGGAATTTGCTCTCAGAAGATGTGATATCTCTCTGGAATGTGCTAATGCTCGTCAAATTTTCCAACCTTCTACCAACCTTGAGAATAAGGATGTTTTGGGGTTAAAAGGGTAACTGACGGCGGTTCCGGCTTAACTGGCGATGGTTAGGGGTAACTGGCATCAGCCAAGGTGGGATTTAATAGGTTTACTAAACTAGGGAGATCCTCTTAATTTCCTAGGATCTCATGTCATTAACCTACGGATTAGACTGGGAGCTTCTTGTAAGCATGCGGGAATGTGGGTAAAGGGAATGTAGGCATTGATTTTTAGGGTTTAGGTAAGTCTTAGTTAGTTATGGCAACTTACTAAGAATAGGTTTTTTAGGGTGAGTTAGCTTGGTGAGGTGTCTAAGTGAAGTGTATGTGTGGATATTATTTAAATTAATATATTTAAATAATAAATATGGTGAGGATAATGAATTAATTTAATTAAATTAATTAAATTAATATTAGTGGGGTGAAGGGGGCCATGGCTAGGTGAATGTGATGAAGGGTGCTTATTTGTCGAGGGATCAAAAGGGAGTGTGACCTAATTTTAGTGTCTATATTTTTCCACTTTTTGTTACGTAGCTTGTATTAGTAAGTGACGCTAACAAAAATAAGATGTAGTTGCCCCATGTGTGGGTAAAGGCGATCTCCCTCAAACTAGGAACTGATGAGGCAAAAGGAAAAATCGGTGAGTGGTTTGATAAAAGGTAAATATGGTGGAAAGAAAGGTTGATAACAAGGGAAAAAAGTAGCAAGGTCTAATTGGGTAAGCTAAGTAATGGGTCAGGGTCAAAGGTAGTAACAATCAAATGCACACACACGTATAAACTGTATCACACTACCAGGTTGAAGAGTAGGCAAACTCTACATCGTCTAAGGTTGGTAGGCTTATTCAAAAAAGGTTGAAGTGATTCCAATATCCAAGGTATAGGATATGGTCAGGAAACACAATGTAGGTTAGGTGCAGGAATGTTTAGGTATGTTCTTGTACTACAAAGGTAGGGTTAGGATAAACAGTCACAACAATAGGCTAGGTAAGGTCATTAGGTCAACAACACAGGTAACAGTGCCGCAAGGTATAAAGAGCACATGAGATCAAAGGTCACTAGCAATGGTCCAAGTCCAAATATCTAGATCACGACATGGGTAACGCAAAGGTAGGGGTAAAATAATGAATCCCCAGAGGAGGACGAAGGAAGGTAGTAAATTATTTGGTCAGGAAAGGTGAGGTAAATGGGTAGGATAAAGGTGGGGTGGGGTAAATAATCAGGGTGAATGTTAGGTGGGGAAAAAAGGGAGGTAGGGGTAGGGTAAAGGTTAAAATGTAGGGTAATGTGTAGTTGATGGTGACTGTACGTACCCAAAATTGTAAGGTACTGTACCGCGGGACGGTGTAACAAGTGCCCCAATGATGATACAGGTCTCCTTGAAAGGTGTTCGGGATCCAGAAAGAGCTCTTTGGATATGTGTTAACATCCCGCATGCCCCGCTTAGCCCCCGCGTGCTTTGTTTTTCCCTTTCTTTCCTCTTTCTTTGGATTCTTGGCCTTCAGTGACGAAACCGCCGCCCTGAACAGGGTGGCGGTCCTGTAACCGCCGCCCTGCTCAGAGCGGCGGTCCTATGCGCATTTTTCAGAACGCTCTTCTGACGCAACCCGCGTGAAATATCACGACTCATCTAGCTTTTCTTGCCGACTTGGGCATGCATTAATGTTTTTGGTCCCCTGGAACAGTGTTTTTCCTTTGTTTATTGTTTAGGAATTCAATTTGATTTTTGTTTTTGAGTGTTGGAATTCCTATAAATGCATGGTTTGTGCACATGTAAATTGCCACCATTTTTTTCACTCCAACTTTCTTATTTGTCAGTGTTGTGGTTCTTTATAGTTTGCTTAGGATTGGTAGCATAGTTTGTTGCAGGTTTGTTTCAGTTTTCTGTTGCAGCTAGTAAGCCACATATCCAACTTGTGCAAGTGCAAACATTACTTTGGCCTCTGAGTTTTGCTCCAAAGTTTGCTTTTGAATTTCTTGTTACAGCAGATTTAGTTTTCCTTTGCTTAGAATTTTAGTTTTCTCATTGAGTGCTTTGGTTAGTATTGTGTTGCTGGTAAGCCACATATCCAACTTTGCAAGTGCAAACATTATTTGGGCCCCTCATTCTTGTTTCAAACTCACCATTTTCAGTAGTTCAGCTAGTTTGCTTAAGTTTGATAGTTTAAATCCTTTTGTGTTGCTGTTGGTAAGCCACAGATCCAACTTGTGCAAACAGTATCATTGTTTTTGGAGTAGAATAGTTTAGGCAGCTATTAAAGTTACAGGTTTTGCTCTTCATACAGACTAGTTTCAGGTTCTGGACGCTTTTGTTGCATGATTCGCAGTAGACCCCGCTAGGAATTGCATAGGCCAAGCTCTGTACTCTTGCGCTATCCCTCTCCTATCCGCATTCTATTCTGTCTGCATTCTGAAGGCTGTCCATTGATCCAAATATCTATTCCTGTTGATGCAAGCATTCCACGCTTTTCTGGATTCACGTGAGCACAAAGAATGAAGAGATCATACTGAGGGGACAAGAACATACACACTGTCGGATTCGCCACTGTTCTGCGAAATCCAGGTTCCATCTTTCAAAGTTTTAGTTAGAACTTATCAAATAAAGTAGTTAATCACTTTATTTCAGTTATTTCCATTCTTGATATTGCCAGGGAGGTTGTGGGGATTGATAGTTTTCTGAGAAACTATGATTCATTCCTCACTTCTGAGGTAGGATCGAGAATCTTGCAAATAGATTAGTTATTTCGTTGTTTAGAATAGATATACAAAATTGCACAGACAAATAGCTACACTCGGCTATTTTGTTTGTTTTACGTTATTAGTTTAGTTGTCAATTCTAAATATTTTAAATAGCTGCTTTCTTATAAATTGCCAGAAAATACAAAAAAAATAAATTATATATGCTAGGAGTGTACTTAGATTTTACTTTATTATAGTTTGTTTCATTACTGCTTTTGCACGACAATTACGGGACCTAGGGAGCCCAGGGAATACATTTTCGAACCAATTGTGCCCCAGCCCAATATCATAGTGGCAATAACTGACATTGACCAAAACCTTAGGATACAAGTCTTCCAAACAACAACAGACTTCCAACAGATCAGGTCACAGTTGAGAGGGTTAAACATCGAAGACGACCAAGCACACACATTTTGGTCAAATCAGCCAAACTATAGGTTATCCTAGAAAACATCCGCATGACTGTAGAAGGATTTGAAAGAGAACAAATATTTGGGTGTGATCCTTTAGTTCCACAGCCAGACGCTGGAGACACCCTCATAGATATAGATACCAGTTTAAGAATTCAAGTTGCTAGAACACCTGTAAGGTATTCTGAGAAAATCACACAATTGCTGGTTCTAAACGTAGAGGCCGAGAAAGCATACGATTACTGGATACTAGGGATTAGAACTTGATCTCGCGTATGACCATAACAGGACCGCAACAACCAAGAGTCTACGGTTGTGATCCACAAATCCCACAGCCCAACGAATCCACAAGTCAGTTAGATATAGACACTGGCCTACGCACATTAGTATTTCAGTCTACTCCGATTCCGCCTATCATCATTCAACAGTTATCCCTACTAGACACAACAGCTAACGAAGCTAGAGAATTTTGGACTAGGCCAGAGAATCGTCCATAGAGTTGACTATATTCACCATATGACCCTATCAGGAGAAATACATGAAACCATCCCGGGTCATTTTCCACGCATCCCACAACCCATAGATCGAATCACGCCAGAGCTCGATATTGATTGGAGCCTTCGAGCAGTCATCCTCGCTGATCGATCTATCACACCAGTCCAAGTTAGAAGGGCCTTCTTTGCCTTAGATTCGCAAATACCATTAGTGCGTGTCGAAGACATTAGACTCCCCAACTAGTTTGTCTGCATATTCTACCCCCACCGGCTGTCTCGGCACGACCTCGGGAGGTCGGGTACGTGGAAGAGTCACTTGTTGATTCTCACACTCGCCTGTTGCTTTTCCGACGTACAAAATTGGTGAACCCGACGTGAAACAAACGAAATTAGTAAAGCTGACGTAAAACTTCCTACCTTCTCGTTCGGAGTCATAAATATCACGTTTCCCTTCACAAATCACCTTCGCTCCTTCCCATTATTCTGCGGGTATTCATATACCCCCCGAATATGTCGGGATTCGATGCATATGGCAGACCCCTCCTGGGTCTTGAGGCATACTATGCCCAACAGAATAGGGAATCATCACCCTCACTCTCAATGTGGGGCGACAACTATTCAACTAATCAGTTGTCAACACAAACGCCAAGGATTAGATATAGTTCGTCCTTCCAAGCAGAGGGGTTGGAGCAACAACTCGCTCAAACACAAACAGAGCCTTCAGGCTCAAACAATATGACATTGACTGGAGAATCTGCTTCATCTCCTCAGGTGCTACTTAGACCACATATTAGCAGACAATCAGATCCATACTCAGTTCTAGATGACGAGTACTCAATACGTTATCCTAGGAATGAACAACGCTCTCAAGGCATGTATCCACCTGTAGGAATTTTGCAAATACAGCCCGAGTTCTCTCCTCAAGAAAATACCTCTATGCCATCACGTATAGAAAATACTCTCAGAGAAACTTGGCAAGATAGCAATCAGTTCATGACAGGCTATCACATGCCTATACAACACCAGGATATACAACAAACGCCACCAAGGCACGATATCGTGACTTCACCAAACGAAGTCATTTCAACGCTAATAGAAAAGGTTAGAGGATTAGAACTTGCCCAAGCAAATCAAAATTTGAAATTCATACAAACAGGGAGTTCCAATCCTCCGCACCATCCTAGCCAAGTAGATCTCCTCACAGGAGTAGGCACGTTAGGTATGACTCCTCAGTATTCACAACAAGTGCCAACTAGACCCACTATCGCTAGCACAGTTCCTCCTGGTCCGGTACAGAGCAATCCATTCCTGGATAGTACCCCTTCATACTTAAACATGTATTCCAAATCACCACAAGGGGATATGTACTCATCCCCCGGCATGTTTACTCAAACGCAGGGACTGCCTTATGCCCCTGCCAACGCGTACGTTACGCCATATCAACAACCCGTTCCGCCACCGCCTCCTCAACAGGCACCATCAATGGTTGAGACGTATGCAATAGGGACTTATTCAGAATATTTAAAGGAGCCCTTAGATTTCGCCATAAGAAGCGTTATGCTTCCAAGGCCTCTTCCCGATTTGCCCAAATACAAAGGAGAAGGAGATCCGAATGCGCATATCAAAGCTTACGCTACAGCCATTCGAGAATTACTCCCATGGGATGGGGTCGTTGCTAAAATATTCCCCAAAACGCTGGAAGGCATCGCTCTCGATTGGTATTATAGAATACCTGAAGCTTCCATACATTCATTCAAACAACTCGTGTCGGAGTTCATCAAAGCCTTCGACATGAACAAACTATTAAGGACAGGAATCAGGGAGTTCTTGCACATCAAGCAAGAACATAACGAGTCTGTCGCCCATTTCATCCAAAGGTGGCGCACAGTCCTTTATTCCTCGGCAAGCGCTCCAAACATGGATCAGATGGAGCTATGCGATTTATTCCTTCATTCTCTTAGCAAAGAAGTGAAGGAAGAAGTCCAGAAGTTCCCACTAAGGACTTATGATGAAGTACTTGAGAGCGCTCTGCGAATTGATCAAGCAGCAATAGATAGTGGCCGTAAGACGTATGGAGCAAACGGGAGGTTAATCACCTCTACTCAAAATACTACAACCACCACAAGCGTCAATCAAGGACCCAAAATCCTTAACAAAAATCGTGGGGTAACAACAGATGGGGTAACTGACCAGCCCAAGAGGGTAAATGTCGTTAATACTCCGTCACAAACAAACAACCAAAGAAACAACAATTTTACCCCGACGGTCAATACGGTGGATTTTAATAATCCACAACAACAACGGCGAAATCCCATGCAAGGGCCAAGCCAAAACTCATTTGGTTACCAAAACCAAAGTCAAAACCAAAAACAACAATTCCAAAACTTTGGTCCTAATAGGCAACAGTTTGATCGGAATTTTAGGCCACAATACACACCAAACCAACAAAACGGGAATTATAATCCCAATTCTTATTGTGGTTTCCATAAAATTCGGGGTCATGACACTAGAACGTGTCGTGACTACAACAAATTCATGCAACGCTTGCCAAATGAGCAAAAACAATTTTTTATGGATATGTTCCTAGCAGATCCTACGTCACCAACGGCAAGTACCTTCGCAGGGGCAGTTTCCCCTCAGAATGCCCCTCTCAAGATCTTTAATGATCCACTCCCAAATCATGATAACAATGGGTTGAAACCAACTGGAACAAACAAAGGCGCAATGACAGGAAACAACGATCACGAGGCCTCAACTTCGCTAAATCCGTTAGTCGCGCCACAACTAGGAAGTCAGCCGCGACCTAAGGTAGTTGGATTAGTAGAGTTAGACTCCGAATTACCCGTTGAAGCAATTACGAGGACACGAGAGTATTTCTCTCAACCAAGTCCAAGCCATCTACCGGAAACAGATAACATCCAGCAAACCGTAGCAAAACCTATGGGTGCTTACGATCTAATTAATGATCTAACAAAAACCTTCTCGCATATTTCATTCCTTGATTTACTAAAGAATTCCCCTGCTCACAGGGCTGCTCTTTTAGAGGCGTTAGGTTTGGGTCATTTAATTAGTATCACTCCACCACCAGAAGCACAAGTAAATCATATAGACTTTGATGTTTATCCTCCGGGACAGGCGGATAGGGATGTCGAATTCATATTCGAGATAAGTAAAATGCCTACGGATGCCGAGATCGCACGCCGAGGCGATCCAGCCCTACACTTGCAAGTACAGGTTTATAATAATTATGTAAAACGGGCAATGGTTGACGATGGAGCTGCGGTTAACATAGTCCCTTTCTCTTTTCTCCAAAAATTGGGATATGGAGAAACGAACTGTTCTACTACACGAAATACCTTGAGGGGCTACGATAGCCTTAAAGCCACATCGATAGGAACCATAATACTACCGGTCACCTTGGGACCTAAAACAATCCTGACTGAGTTTTATATTATAGATCGGGAAACCAATTATAATATGATCCTCGGCCGACCATGGATACACCGCATGAAGGCAATCCCTTCCACTCTATTTCAAGAAGTAAGATTCCTGCATCTGGGAAAGGTATTTGTAGCCAAAGGTGATCCAAAGCCGTTTGACGTACACCTAGCTGATTTAAAGAAGAGACCAGGTGTACACTCAGAATTCGAACTTCCAACAAACCAACTTAACAAACCCTCTGACCCAAAGCCAGAGGAAAAGTTGATACCTACGACGGATCTTGAAACTACCAACATAGCCCAAACAATTCCAACCCCTAAAGGTAAAACTAAAGAAATAGTATCATTAGGGACTACTGCGAAGATCGTTGAGTTGATAGAACAAGATTCACCAATGTTCTTACCATTCGATTCAGTAGGCATAGGATTTTCCCTAGGTGTTGGTTCCTTGCCAGCAGAAGATCTCTATATGGTAGAAGTAGAGTGTGCAAACACAGCAGATACACCTACATCCATACTCCCGGCTAAGTATTGGACTCTCCATTTCGATGGAGCTAAATGCCGCTATGGAGCGGGGGCAGGTATAATTCTTACCTCGCCCGAGGAAAAGGTCCTCCCATTCTCTTTTAAGTTGAACTTTGAATGCACAAACAACGGCGCTGAGTACGAAGCCCTCCTCCTTGGCCTTACCTTAGCCAAAAGAATTGGTATTGATAATATCAGAGTTTTAGGAGACTCGCAATTAGTGGCAAACCAAGTTTCAGAGGTATATGAAACTAAAGCCGAACACTTGCAACTTTACAAAAACGCTGTATTAGATTTAAGCAAGGCGTTCAACTTCATATCCATTGAAGCAATTCCGCGAGAGAAAAATCTTCTCGCCGATTCAATAGCAACTTCGGCATCACGCTTCACTCCAAGCAATGAGCTAGAAGATACTCATTTCACAATATCCATTCGAAACGAACCATTGATAAAAACAATGATAAATCCTCTTTCAAGCGGAAGTGAATCTACCGTCCTAGACCATGTTGGAAATGATGCGGCTACTTTGGATTACTTAAATGCCTATGCAGCACTACATCTCTCCTATCACACGCTAGATTTATCTCTGATCCCGCATTCATCTTCCTACTTCGGAAATCCTGTAACGGATCTTCCCTCACAAAAAGAACCTAATATATACGCGGTGGAAAACGGGGATGATTTGGATTTACCCCCAGCACCGCCTGAGTTCGAAGAGGGTAACGCCTCTTTAATTGAAGAAACAATCGATGTCAATATCGGAACGGAAGATGAGCCAAGAATCTTGAAACTAGGATCTTCGTTAACCCCAGAAGAAGTGGAAATACATACTCAAGTTCTCAAAGAACATCAGAAGGCATTTGCATTTAATTACAAAGAGATGACAGGAGTCGCACCCCACATTGCGGTGCACAACCTCGTCACTAGATCAGATGCAAAGCCAATTAAACAGAAATCAAGACCCATGAAGCCCAAGGTAGCCCTTATGGTAAAAGAGGAGGTAATAAAACTCCTTCAGGTAGGATTCATCAAGCCAGTTGACTACTCCCAATGGGTATCAAACATCGTTCCCGTTCTCAAGAAGAATGGAAAGATACGCATCTGCATAGATTTCCGGGACATTAACAAAGCATGTCCTAAGGATGACTTCCCATTGCCATCTATCGATGTCATTGTTGATGCAACAGCTGGGTTTGAGCTCTTGTCTCTCATGGATGGATTCTCGGGATACAATCAAATCAGAATATCCGAGCAAGATCAAGCTAAAACCACCTTTATAACTCCTTGGGGAACCTATTGCTACGCTGTTATGCCATTCGGTCTCAAGAACGCCGGTGCTACGTATCAGCGGGCCATGACATACATATTTCACGATCTAATTCATAAAATCGTGGAATCTTACGTGGATGACTTATTGGCTAAGGCCAAAAAGCGCTGTGACCACCCTGAAGTACTCCGCATCATTCTTTCACGTCTAATAGAATACGGAGTCACGCTAAATCCAGAGAAATGCGTATTTGGTGTAACAGGAGGAAAGCTCCTAGGATACATCATATCGTCACGAGGGATCGATGTTGATCCAACCAAAATTCGGGCTGTCCTCGAAATGGTCCCGCCCTCGAGTGAATCTGGAATCAGATCATTTCTTGGAAAGCTGGGTGCAATCCGGAGGTTTATCCCAGATCTAAGCTTCGCCGTCCATCCAATCAACAATTTACTCAAGAAGGACTATAGCATTGATTGGACTGAAGATTGCAATGAAGCTTTTGATGCAGTCAAGCGTTTCCTGCTATCACCGCCTACGCTAATGCCACCTAAGTTAGATCGCCCATTAATTCTATACTCACGGGCTACCGATGTCTCGCTGGCCTGTATGTTGGCCCAAGAAGACGATGACAAGAGAGAGCGTGTGATTTATTTCATTAGCCGAACATTGCTCGACTATGAAACACGCTATACACAAGCAGAGCGAGAATGTCTTGCCATAGTCTTTGCTACTAAACGCCTAAGACACTACATGCTAAATCAAGAGACAAGGGTCATGGTAAAAACTGACCACTTACGAACCTTCCTCACACAAGGGTCCCTGTCTAAAAAGGCAGGACGCTTTATAACCTTAATGGGAGAGTTCGAATTAACTTTTGTAAACCAAAAGTCAGTTAAAGGGCAAATCATCGCAGATTGGTTAGCTGATAACCCGCTAGACGGAGGCGACTTAGTAGACTTAGACTTTCCAGATGAATGCGTGTACTACGTCGAAACCCGACCTGCTATATCTGAGTGCCCTTGGTACGCTGATATCATTAGTTATATCATGGACCATAGGTACCCAGAAGGAGCTACACCTCAACAAAGAAGACGGTTACGCATTATCGTAGCTAAATACGTCATTATAGAGCAGGTGCTCTATCGGAAAGCATTCGATGGAATGCTCTTAAGGTGTGTTAACACAGAAGAGTCCAAGAAGATTCTCCATGAATCCCATAGCGGTATATGTGGAGGCCACTTCGGTGGCCATGCCACTGCTCGAAAAATACATCGAATGGGCTATTTCTGGCCCACTCTAGAACATGACGCAATAGAGTTTGTACGCAGGTGTCATAAATGTCAGGAGTTCTCTCATGAGATCCACATGCCGGCACAAGCTTTGCAACCGATCGCTACTCCGTGGCCCTTTTCTACATGGGGCCTGGACTTGATAGGGAAGTTCTCTCCCTCGTCCACAGACGGCCACAATTTTATAATCACGGCCACTGAATATTTCACTAAATGGGTAGAGGCCATGCCTCTTACGACTGTACCTGGTTCTGTAATCGCTAAGTTCATTTTGAACCAAATCATTTGCAGGTACGGTATCCCGCAAATCATTATCTCAGATAATGGAACTTCTTTCAAGAATGAAGAAGTTCGTGAGCTATGCAACAAATTTAAAATCAGCCATCATACGGCTTCCTTGTACTATCCCCAAGCCAATGGGCAGGCTGAAGCAACGAACAAAACACTGAAAGCCATTCTCCTTAAAACAGTGAAAGAAAACAAGCGGGATTGGCATTTAAAGTTATATCCGGCCTTGTGGGCCCACCGAACCTCAATAAGAACACCAACGGGAGCAACTCCTTTCTCGCTAGTATTTGGGGCAGAAGCAGTTCTCCCACTTGAGGTCGAAATACCCAGTCTCCGTATTTCGCTACAAGGGATTCTGGATGAGGACGCTTACAGAGAAGCACGTCTTTCTCAATTAGAAAGCCTGGATGAAGCTAGGTTAGATGCTGAACAACGACATAGAGTCTATGCCGACCGAATGTGCCGGCAGTATAACAAGAAAGTCTATGAACGTGACATATACGAAGGTGACCTAGTTCTGAGGTTAGACAGCCGGATCGACAAGAAGACCGGCGAAGGAAGGAAATTCCGGCCCAAATGGTTGGGCCCATACCGAGTCATGAAGGACTACGGAAATGGTGCATACCTCTTATGCACGCTAGAAGGTGAGGAGTTTGGCGAAACAGTCAATTCTCTCCACCTCAAACGTTTCTACGCGTAAGCAGCTAGCGCTGCCTATATAACTATCTACATCACATTTTCATATAAATTAGGATCATTTTGTCCACTTGTTCTTACACAAATTGTGATCAAGGAATCTATTCTCAAAGCAATTTATTACAAACTCGTGATGTTTCTGGCATGAAGTTCTTTAATCATACTTCTCCGTCTTCGATATCATCAATCAACTCAGAATCTTTTATCTAAACAAAATCGGACATGACGAAGTCCTAACGGTAACCATACCAAGATCTGCAAGTTCGTTCTCGCTTTGATTTCTTCTTAGGATAGGTGTCTTGCCTATGGTCTGTTCTAGAAGCTTCATGGTGTCACATCTATCCCATATACACATCTCTTTGGAAAATAAGCATATACTGACATTTTACTCAAATAGACAAGTCAAGAAGTGATTAAACAGAAAATTTTATTTTACACATTTCCTTGCCCCACCAACCTTCGGTGATGAGCTTGCGTCTCTTACTAGTGACGTAGGGTTGGGAAAGGATGGAAATGCCCTTACTCGCCTATGCCTTGCCCACGGTGATAAGCCCATGCTTCTTACAGGTAGCACGGGGCAAAGTGTAGGGGGTCCTCTAAACAAAGTAAATGTTGAAAGGTCATAAACAATCAATTCAAACTTTGAGTCAATAACGAATGAATCAGATATTCAAAATTCCAAAAAGAGTTAAAAATCCTAAAAACCCAGATTTTGTCTGCTATGTGGCCATCTACGGGTCTAAGTCTGGATAAACCGCAAAGCAAGTTGCATCCAAAACTATGAAGTCATTCAGGTAGAATAAACTTGTAGTTTTCATTTGGTTCCACCAAAACTTCGTCTGTCTTTCATCACTATCACTTCATCACATTTCATAACTTGCGCCCTTCTTGGCTCTTGGTGATGAGCCCTCGCATCTTACTAGTTGCGTGGAGTTAGGAGTGGGGCAAATTAATCTGTTCATCATACTGGTTGTTCTCATCACTTTGCCAAAACAAATCATGAGGTATCCAAATTGCTAAACAAAAGTTAAGATTCAAGATCACAATATATCTACAATATCATGTATCAGCATCATGAAACACAAAAAGAAAGCAAACATTTGCATCATCTGTTTTCCATTGCATACATTCTAGAAAGCATATAAAACATACATCGTAGTATACACGAATAAGCTGGAAACAGAAAGGGAAAACACAAGTGACAAAGTTTTGATCCAAAATCGACGCATATATATAAATAATCAATATTTGTATACAATGCCATCATGCACTAGGCATGGTCAAAACGCTCAAAGAGCCCGTAATACACAAAAGAATCTATAACACAAAAGGTGCATAGGAGCCAAGTGGCCTCTCAACCCCTACGCGATCCCGCTGAAGGTGCGCGCCCTCGCCTAGGACTCCGGCTACGCTGACGCTCTGAATGGACGGAGGGCTCAGGGTCTCGAGGAGCGGTCGTGGTCTCGCCATGAGAACGGCTCCTCATAAGGCGCTCGGCTGTCCTATAGCCTGCCAACTCTGTACGGAGAGTCGACACCATCTTGGCCACATGCCAAACGGGAGCGAAGACGTCGGTGTGCCTGCCGGCTGCTGAGGGCTCCCCGGCATCTACAGATAGCTCCGCACGGGTCTTATCCATAGGGATCATCAGAGAATCAGTACATACCCTACGGATTAGATCCCGCCACTCGTCAACGGTCTCTGCAAAACAAAGAGGAAAGACGAATTAGAAATTAGGCAAGAGGCTAAAATGTACAAGATACAAATATAAGGAGAGATAGCAGTTAAAACAAGTCCTAAATCAAATTAACACTGAAAGGGAGAAAGGATAACTTACTCGGGTCACCGGGCCTCCAAGATGGGTCACTAGGGCCAGCACCCGCTGCAGATGCCGCCGCCGACTGAGGAGCTGCTCCTGTAGTTGGGGCAACATGACGCCCCGCAACGGACTCATCATCTCCACCATGGCCCCGGGAGAGTGGCTCCTCGGAAACCAGAGTCTCTCTCTCTGCGCTCTGCTCCGCCCTCTCCGCCTGCATGATATCCTGAGTATCATGCCACTCAGGATCACTCTCGTCCGTCTGCTCCTCCGACCCTCCCTCTGTGGACTCCTCAGAATCGGAGTCAATATCTATAGGGTCATCGCTACTATGAGCAGGACCCGCGGTAATCCGAAGTAAAGGTGCCCGAGGCGCACCAGCTCTCCCTCTGGCCCGAACTATCCCCCTGGCTGCAATAGGAATGCCAGGGGTAACCACTGTCCAACCACGGCCTCTAGGCCCCCCTCTAGCCTCCCGAACTGATCTGTAAACTGGTGCTACTGGAGGAAGCATACCCACATATGGGAGGCCGAACTGCTGAGGAACCCTGCCAAAAGGATGTACCTCCACCCGTCCCACACGGTCAATAAGCTGCCCTGTGGTGGAGCAAGAGATCAATGTAAGAGCCTCCTCTCCCCAAATGCCGGCCATGAGCTGGTACGGTATGGCCTCCATATCTGCTGTAGTGAGGGAAGCTACTGGCTGGTGAGGTGCTCTAAGCACCGACATATCTGACCACCTGGCTGCCCTCACAGCCCCAGGATCTGCCACCTCCACGCCTCTGCCATAGGGCTCTGACCACATGGCTTCCCTCACAGCCCCAGGATCTGCCACCTCCACGCCTCTGCCATAGGGAATGAAGCGCTCATACACCCAACTCATAACTAGAGTAGGGTGACTCAAAGACTGTCCCTGTAAACGGACCACCCTGTATAAGTCGTGATAGGTGGTCCCCAAAATGTCTGCCCCCCAGGCGTATATCCGGCCATGCCCCTCTATCTGTGCAATGATGGGGGCCCAACAGTATAACAAAGTGTCCCCTCCCTTGTCCCCGATCAGTCTCGAGGCAAGGATCCCCATGATGGCCTGTCGAAATATGGGGATGGGCAAAGAAGGAATGGATCTGACTCTCACTCCCTTCTTCGGCCCCGTGGAGATAGCTGCATCCCCCATGTAGCCTGCCCACTGTACAATCTGTGCTCTGGACCCAGCTGTCTCCAGTGTGAGTCTCCTCCCGATGATCGGGACCCCCAGGATACGGTAAACATCCTCTAGAGTAATAGTCCACTCACCGCGGACCCCTGGCAATCGGAAAGTGTTCCGATCTGCATCCCAGTAGGAGAATAAGTCACAGAGTATGTGACTAGACGGAGCAACGTGAGGCACACGCGATATCCGCAATATGCCGGCCCTCTGCAATGTGTCCTCCTCATCTGCTGAGAGGGCATCCAATACCCCGGGCAGCCAATCACACTCTCTCTCCCGGCTCCATCTAATGTACTCCTCCCTCGCCTGCATACACCCAAAAACACACAAAACAGAGCAAGTTAGTATCTAAACAATGTCAAGAGAGTCATAAAAACATACACAAATGCTAAAAAATACAAGTGAAAGTTTTTAAGTGAGGTTCTTTTGCATTCTGTGCAAAACCGCCGCCCTGGGCAGAGGGGCGGTTTTGTAACCGCCGCCTTGAAGGCGGCGGTCTCGTAACCGCCGCCCTGGACAGGGTGGCGGTCATGTAACCGCCACCCTGGCCAGGGCGGCGGTCGCGGTCCGAAAACCCGCGCGGGTTTTTAACCCTAAAAAGTCCAAAAAACGCAAAAATAGATCATTTTAGCTAAAAAAAGAGCCTACCCAGTAGGCGCCCCCCCTAGGTGGACCTTTTGAACCTAGCATTTTCAAAAATTTCCCCCCCATTACAAAGAATTTGCCATTTCAAATTTAAAAGGGGAAAAGCACAAAATTGAAGAAAAACCAACCTGTGATCTCGCGGGGTGGCGTTCCGCACGTGGAGGCATGATCACTATCTCGCTGTGGACGTTTTGACTCTACTCGCGTGAGAAACCGTTACCGTGGGTCCCAGAGCTCAAAATCTATCAAATCAACTCGCGCAAATGAATAGGAAAATGGGCCCACTTTGATATATATATCGTTCTGTTTCGTTTTACAATGGCTTTTTCGCAGGTTCGGAGCGCTGACGGAGGTAAGTTTCTATCCTCGCACTAATGGTACGTCCTCTTCCCCTATTATTTTAGCGTTTATTTTCTAAATTATTGTATCTATCTGCACTTGAGTTCTCTTTTCATTTTGCAGGTGGCGGGAATTTTGGATGGCGTCATTTCGACACACGGACGTGTAAGGTATAACTTCTAACTCCCCATTTCGGGACTGCCATTCTCGGACCCATCATTTTATGCCTCTTCATGGCTAAAACACTTCTCCGAGGGGGCAATATGTACGTACCCAAAATTGTAAGGTACTGTACTGCGGAACGGTGTAACAAGTGTCCCAATGATGATACAGGTCTCCTCGAAAGGTGTTCGGGATCCAAAAAGAGCTCTTCGGACATGCGTTAACATCCCGCATGCCCCGTTTAGCCCCCGCGTGCTTTGTTTTTCCCTTTCTTTCCTCTTTCTTTGGCTTCTTGGCCTTCAGTGACGAAACCGCCGCCCTTCAGGGCGGCGGTCCTGTGCGCGTTTTCCAGAACGCTCTTTTGATGCGACCCACGTGAAATATCACGACTCACCAGCTTTTCTTGCCGACTTGGGCATGCATTAATGTTTTGGTCCCCTGGAACAGTGTTTTTCCTTTGTTTATTGTTTAGGAGTTCAATTTGATTTTGGTTTTGAGTGTTGGAATTCCTATAAATGCATGGTTTGTGCACATGCAAATTGCCACCATTTTTTTCATTCCAACTTTCTTATTTGTCAGTGTTGTGGTCTTTTTAGTTTGCTTAGGATTGGTAGCATAGTTTGTTGCAGGTTTGTTTCAGTTTTGTGTTGCAGCTGGTAAGCCACATATCCAACTTGTGCAAGTGCAAACATTACTTTGGCCTCTGAGTTTTGCTCCAAAGTTTGCTTTTGAATTTCTTGTTACAGCAGATTTAGTTTTCCTTTGCTTAGAATTCTTAGTTTTCTCATTGAGTGCTTTGGTTAGTATTGTGTTGCAGCTGGTAAGCCACATATCCAACTTGTGCAAGTGCAAACATTATTTGGGCCCCTCATTCTTGTTTCAAACTCACCATTTTCAGTAGTTCAGTCTTCTAGTTTGCTTAAGTTTGATAGTTTAAATCCTTTACATGCTTGGTTGCATTACTCAGCTGTTGGTAAGCCACAGATCCAACTTGTGCAAACAGTATCATTGTTTTTGGAGTAGAATAGTTTAGGCAGCCATTAAAGTTGCAGGTTTTGCTCTTCATACAGACTAGTTTCAGGTTCTGGACGCTTTTGTTGCATGATTCGCAGTAGACCCCGCTAGGAATTGCATAGGCCAAGCTCTGTACTCTTGCGCTATCCCTCTCCTATCCGCATTCTATTCTGTCTGCATTCTGAAGGCTGTCCATTGATCCAAATATCTATTCCTGTTGATGCAAGCATTCCACGCTTTTTTGGATTCACGTGAGCACAAAGAACGAAGAGATCATACTGAGGGGACAAGAACATACACACTGTCGGATTCGCCACTGTTCTGCAAAATCCAGGTTCCATCTTTCCAAGTTTTAGTTAGAACTTATCAAATAAAGTAGTTAATCGCTTTATTTCAGTTATTTCCATTCTTGATATTGCCAGGGAGGTTGTGGGGATTGATAGTTTCTGAGAAACTATGATTCATTCCTCACTTCTGAGGTAGGATCGAGAATCTTGCAAATAGATTAGTTATTTCATTGTTTAGAATAGATATACAAAATTGCACAGACAAATAGCTACACTCGGCTATTTTGTTTGTTTTACGTTATTAGTTTAGTTGTCAATTCTAAATATTTTAAATAGCTGCTTTCTTATAAATTGCCAGAAAATACAAAAAAAAAAGAATTATATATGCTAGGAGTGTACTTAGATTTTACTTTATTATAGTTTGTTTCATTACTGCTTTTGCATGACAATTACGGGACCTAGGGAGCCCAGGGAATACATTTTCGAGCCAATTGTGCCTCAGCCCAATACCGTAGTGGCAATAACTGACATTGACCAAAACCTTAGGATACAAGTCTTCCAAACAACAACATACTTCCAACAGATCAGGTCACAGTTGAGAGGGTTAAACATCGAAGACGACCAAGCACACACATTTTGGTCAAATCAGCCAAACTATAGGTTATCCTAGAAAACATCCGCATGACTGTAGAAGGATTTGAAAGAGAACAAATATTCGGGTGCGATCCTTTAGTTCCACAGCCAGACGCTGGAGATACCCTCATAGATATAGATACCAGCTTAAGAATTCAAGTTGCTAGAACACCTGTAAGGTATTCTGAGAAAATCGCACAATTGCTGGTTCTAAATGTAGAGGCCGAGAAAGCATACGATTACTGGATACTAGGGATTAGAACTTGATCTCGCGTATGACCATAACAGGACCGCAACAACCAAGAGTCTACGATTGTGATCCACAAATCCCACAGCCTAATGAATCCATAAGAGAATTAGACATAGACACTGGCCTACGTAAGTTAGTATTTCAGTCTACTCTGATTCCACCTATCATCATTCAACAGTTATCCCTACTAGACATAACAACTAATGAAGCTAGAGAATTTTGGACTAGGCCAGAGAATCGTCCATAGAGTTGACTATATTCACCATATGACCCTATCAAGAGAAATACACGAAACCATCCCGGGTCATTTTCCACGTATCCCACAACCCATAGATCGAATCACGCCAGAGCTCGATATTGATTGGAGCCTTCGAGCAGTCATCCTCGCTGATCGATCTATCACACCAGTCCAAGTTAGAAGGGCCTTCTTTGCCTTAGATTCGCAAATACCATTAGTGCGTGTCGAAGACATTAGACTCCCCAACTAGTTTGTCTACATATTCTACCCCCACTGGCTGTCTCGGCACGACCTCGGGAGGTCGGGTACGTGGAAGAGTCACTTGTTGATTCTCACGCTCGCCTGTTGCTTTTCCGACGTACAGTCCCCCTTGCCAAATTGAGCCTAGTGCGGACCCGGACTGGAAGGACAATGTAGAGCTATGGAATATACTCAGCAAGGGTGGCATCACCAACTTCATGGAGAAGGTTCAGGGCCATGATCAAAGCATCTCAGTGCGTTTTGTGAAGGATTGGAAGGAGCGAACTATGGAATATGGGGGGCAAAAGATCTTGGTCAACGAGGAGCTTATTGCTGAAGCGACTGGCCTTGGAATGGAGGGCTACTATTTTTTTAACAAAAGGGTCGACAGAGATGCTAAAGAGAGGAGATTTGTGGAGGGATCTGAGAAGCTGATCTATGTTACTGCGGGCCTACTTATTAGCTCGATCCCTCCACCTTATGATGAGGTTACTTGCATGATGATACGATTCATTTCTTTGGAAGGAAGGTTTGTCACTGTACCTACTAAGCACCTTATCTTCCTCAACCACTTCCATAGGAATTACATGGTTTTCTTCCCCCATTATTTAATGAACTCTCTTGAGCGCTCCATTTTGGAGTTTTGAAAGCATACCCAGGCGGTTCCTTTACACCAGGGGCTTATTTTGCTGCTGCATATATTATGTCTTCTTCGGTATCCTAGTCTACCTTCCTCCCCTAGCTCAGTTCCCCCTCTATCGGGTTCAGCTGCTACTAGCCCCATCTCTCCACTTTCTGCCCCCCGCCACCGCTGTTGTCACCCCCCCTGCCAGTCATCCAGGCTTCATCTTCCATTCCCCCTACTGCTGCTCCCATCCCCTTCACTTCCACCTCGGCCAGACTAGTCACCAGGTCCTCTAGAAGGCTTAACCTCGATACCCTTGCTGTGGGGAAGGGTCGTCATGAAATTGAAATTGCACATGACCTCCTGAATATTAGCAGTGCTAGTCCCCGAGATGTGCATATGGAGAGCTCTACAAAAAGGCTGGAAGCCTTAGAAGCTGATATGAAGCTGTTAAAGGATGAGGTTAAGAACTTGGCAAAACAGAAAGGTAAGAGGAAGAAGGAGGAAGAGGTGGCTATTGATAACAGCTAGATTGAAGATATCTACAAGAAGCTGAACTCCTTAGACTCCCATTTAGGGAAGGCCAAAATTCGTCATGATTATAATATGGTTATTTTTAGTGCGATTGAAGAGTTCATTGAGCAGCATGTCCGAAGTGTCTCCAATCTCAACGGAGTTCCGGCAACACTTTGGGGCACTGATAAGGAAAGAAAAAGGACCATTGATCAGCTGGATAAGACTGACACTGCCCACATGACAACTTTGGGAATGTTCAAATCCTGGAAGAACATCAAATCCAGCATCGAAAAAGCTACCAAGAAGTAGTTGTAGGTGCTTTAGCTGCTCTTATATGTTTTTTTGCTATTTTTTTGTGGTCTCTTTGCTACTTTTTTGCAGAGTTTTTATTTTTTTTGTCTTGATGGGGTAGTTGTTTTTTGGCTACTTTAGAATTCATTGTCACACTTGGATTATGATCCTTTTTATTCTGGTTTTAATTCCTATTCTGGCTCCTAGGCCTTCTTTTGTACACAAGGGTATAGAAACCAACCTACTTATTATTAACCATTGAATAAAGATGAGTTGAGATGATGCATGCATAAACCACTGAGTCATATATTTTTTCCTTCTCGATTTATCCCTCAATGGCATGATGAGAACAAGTTATTTTGGTGACACACTAACTGGGGAAATTCTCATGAAAATTTCTATGCCCTTCACATGAATACCATCACATTCTTCTTAGGCCCTAAATTTGACCGTGATTCTATCACTAGAGATAATTTGACTGAAGCGGTCAAGGATCGTGATGCTCAAAATAAAAAGGATTGTCACAATTCCATCAATCAAGCTAAAGAAGAACTTAAAGTTTTCTCTCATTCTATGCCTAATAACAATTCAGGTGAAATCTCTAAGAAACTAGAAAATTCCACAGCAAATGTGGTTGATCATGATTATCCTCCTATGAACAAAGTTTCCGTAAATGATGTGAGGCATATCATAACATATGTAGAACCTGAATACTCTCCATCATTTTAGCATCAAAATCACAGATTCATTTACCCTTATGTTACTCAAAATCAAATTCTCAAAGATAAAATTCCATCTCCTACAAATGCCATCGGCCCCTGTGACAAAACTGCTAGATGTCGAAAGGTGTCTGAAACTACTTCTCTAATCACAAATGCCTTCAGCTGGGATGATGGGGTCAAGCATTAAAAAAATCAATTTTTGAAGTATCTTTAATTACTCCTCCTTTTGAGCCTATTTATGAGGTTCCTCAACACTCTCAACCTACTTCTCATTCCATCCATGATGAGTGGGATCCTTTTGAAGCATTGTCTCAAGTTACTAGTCCAATTCCCTTCTCAGAACTCATGCACATGTCACCTTACCATCGTGAGCATCTTATGACTGTGTTGCTTGACATGAACATCTAGTTCCCTCTTACTTTGGGGAAATATCCTACATTGCATGGTTTAGAAGAAATAATCCACCATCAATGTGAGGAACTTTACATTTATATAGATCGTACCACTGACAATCAAACCTGAATTTGTTTCCCTCTGTCTACCACGATTCCTGATGAGATTTTGCTTCTGGTAGATGATCCTCCACTTTTTATCCTTGTTCAAATTCGTTAAAACATAGTCAAGCACATCCTCATTGATGAAGGTGATGACACTTGCATGGCCTCTTTAAACTTCATCAAATCCCTTAGTTACTCAATATAAAACCACTAAATCACACGTACTACTTGTCAGGGATATGATTACCTCCCATGGGTTGGATTTGGCTACCTATCACTATTCCCCCTAGGACCATATGTATGAATTTCATGGTATTAAATTTCCCCCCATCTTATAATATCCTCTTAGGTCAACCTTGGACCCATCGTATGCATGCGATCAACTCTTATGCATACCAATTTGTCAAGTTTGAACATAGAGGTGAAATATATTGAATTTAAGGTGATTCAGATCCTTGAAATTATGAAACTCTACAACAAAAAGGGACATATAAATTCCTAACCCTTTAAGAACTATATCCTATTCTATTATGTGAATATCAACACTTTAACTATCCTGTTGAGTTTCTTCGTGGCAATGTGGGTCATATAGAATTGGTCAGGTAAACGCCTCCCAATCTCTTGGATTATGATAATGATGATCCTGATGAGATTACTATTAGGATTAATATTTATGATATACATGATCTTGTCATATCCCAACTACCTCCTAAATTGCAACCTCAAGAAAGGCGCCATCTATCCCCATCACCATTTCATGTACACCTCAACCTCTACCAAAAAAAAGGTTAAACAAGAAGCCATAGTTGATTCTTTTACAATAGACACCACTACTCCTGAATATGATGATAGTTACACCTTGGACGATCCCCATTTTTCCATCTATGCCCAAATTTAGGATAGATAAGTCCGATGTTACGAAAGCACCCTCCAAAGAAAAATCTCTCATGATGTGAATTCCATTCTTGTACAATAAGATTCTTTACATTCGGTTGATCCCCATCTAAGCCTCAGATAACTCCATTATCATTTCCATCTCACCATGATCCCACTTCTATACCACATGATATACCTCCTCATATAGATGAAGAGGAGCATATATCTAGATTTTACAATGAAGCTGATGATCTTATGGATGAAAAAGTACCAGATGTACTAACATCATCCATGTTGACCCATATCAATCACTCACATTATCCCTTACCTCTCGCCCTCATGGCCCCATGACCTTCTGTGGTAGAGCAACATTGTACATGGCACGAGGCTTCGAGGCATGATGTATATGACTGTAGAGATCATAGACGACACATGAAAAATATTGAGGCTGAGATTAGGAGAGACCAATCTTGAAAGGCTACACAACCTTCCACCTCGGCCTCATTGTATTGTTTGCACCATGCATACTGCTTGCATACTGACACAGACTATCGGGTCATGCATAACAGGTGCCCAATTCCTAAGTCATCTTCATATGGAAAAAAGCATAGAGAAAACTCCTCTTGGAGCTTCCCACCTTCCCTTAGACCATCTAGACCACAATCTGCCTATGGGCCTTCACCTCACCCTGAGACCCACCATACCCTTAATGAAATTTTGTGTGGCATCCTCACTCAGTTGGAGGAACAAGTATATGACACTTTATATGCCACACGACATGAGGTCCATCAATAGGTTTCTATTATGTAACATGATATTGAGGACCTCATGACTCATGCTCGAAGACATATCTTGAACCAAGTAGATGATATAATCACTGATATTATACAATAATTCACCCCTCTTGGCTAAGCATCTCCTTTAGGATTACCTTGCTTTCATCTCTAGCCTAAGCTCTTTCCTTCACTTGGGATCTTGGCCCCCCTTGGGTTTTAAACACATCTTCAAAATATTTTATCCTTGCTTAGGATATTCACCCCACTTGGTTTATCATCTCTTCTCCCTTTCCTAGACATGCCCTACCATTGGAATGTCACAATCTTGATTCCACCTATTTTGGCTTTGATTCCCCCTGACCTTTCCTAGTGAATTGTTGTGGTCTTGTGCATCCTCGCTTAGGTCTTTGAAGTCACTTGGATTTATATTCGTTATTACCAAATTTTTTGCCTAACTATCATTATCGCTCTTCTTAAATATCATGAGTATTACCACATACATACATGACATATGTGAGAAAAGAAAGGAAAACGATAAGTAAAACATCATTCATCAACACCAACAAAACCATTATCATAAAAATAATCATGACAAAAACACACAAACACACACACACACACACACACCAAATCAGTTTTATACATTGAAAAAAATCAAATCATGATCCATCATAGTACCTGATCAGTATCTAGATGGCTCAAGCTTCTTCACCCCCTTAAGGGGTCCTCTAGATGATTTGTGTTGAAGGTTCCATGATGGAATCTTGGGTTGTGCAAGCTAGAGATTCCACCCTAGAACGGGCTCCAGAGACCTCTCCTTGTGCTCTTGCTAGGTGTGCCTTTAGCCTCGTCATCATCTTTACAAAACTCCTAACATTCAAAAGGTGTGCCAACTTCTCTTGAACAAAGGCACCATGTTCCTGCAATAAGATTTGAAACATCACATATATGCTGCCAGTGTATTTAATGCCCACATGTCTCTCCATATTTACAGTGTCTTGGAAGCCTCTTCAACAAACCAAAACTTTCCCAGTGACTCGCCATCCGATGGTGTTGTGGGGTCTACCATGACTAAGGTATCCAAAATATTCAAAACTGGGTCTAAGATCTCATGGTGCACACTCTCTATCATTGAGTTTCACACCTATGTTGTTCACTTTGCAAAAACAAAATTCACTAATTAGTGTCAATATTATAACAAATTTTATCAAATATAACCTTCTACATTCCTAAATAAAATCATCATTATACATAACTGGCTACCTAGTTTGCTCCACGATGGTCTCATCATCTCTGTGGCCACATAATACTACCTTGACCACTTCATATCTAAGAGATCTCCATTGGAAATAATGTTCCCATCTATCTCAGGGTACCAAAATCACATCTCCTTTACGACAGGTCCTAAGCCTATCCCGTAGTTGTAGGGCCATCTCCATCCCAAGTGGCATCATGTAACCACCTCATGGTCTTCACATCATATGCTCTCTTAGCCATGGTCATGGATGTCTCTCCTCTCTCCCTCTAGTGCTAGGACCAACTATACCTATATTATCTACTTATGGGTTTGGGCTAGTGGGTCCTCCATCGGATCCCTCATCTAATCTCTCCACTGCAATAATCTCTGGTGGGCCCTGAGATTCACCACCTCTATATCTCTACCTTTGGCCCTATATTCCTATAACCCTTACTCTTTGGTGCCGTAATGCTATCACTCTATCCACTGCACTCACAACCTCCCTCACATGTCATTGTCCATAGGCTGGTAGTGGTGTTACCACAGGAGGCTTTGGTCACCCAAACTATCTGGATACCCTGTCCATCCAATGGGTCTCTACCCAATGCAAATAATGACATGTCACCTCCTCAACTGATTCTAATTCCTATGATCTAGGTCAACTGGACCACTGATTGACTTTCCCTACATAGGGCTCCCATACGACCTCATCTAGATGTACATGTCGTAGTGGCCGATACCCCAAAAGTGCTTTCACTATCAGCCCATGTGCCTACTGAAGTATTTGTAGGGAATCTACTACTATGACTAATGACATCTATGTGGGAATATTCATAGGAAATATATCATAAATACATATCATCAACAATATCACAAGACCCATGGTCATCTATGCTCTCCTTTGGACCCTGTATAAATCATGCACCAGTTGCACCCATATAGTGGTCCCCAAATTGAATAAAACATCTTTCTTAATCACATCTCTGCATACAATCACCAAATACAATGGAATGGTCATGTCTACCTTGTAGGACAATATGTGTGACATAGTAATGCTCATAACCACCTTCTAGATAGATGGAATATCTGCACTATATACAATGTTGGGTCGAATGCAGAACTTCCCCTCATCATATGAATTACTACATGTGGCCCATACAGACAAGGCCCTCCTATCTACAATATCCATGGTAAGATATCAATATATGAAATATACCTCAATTGGAAATCCCAATATCCCATGTACATCTTGAAGTGTCATGATCATCTCCAATTTCTCACTTGCCCACCACCAAAAGGTGTTGGCCCAAGGCTCCCATTAAGTCAAAAACATTTGCAGTAAATATAGGCTCAACAGTATCCTAGGATTTTAGAAGCATAATGGAATAAGGGGGGGGGGTGGATAATCCCTACAATATTTTTACTTCATTTACCATTTTTTATAACATCCATCAAACATCCATTATACCATATACATTCCAAATTAGCTTATTAGGTGTGCATCATACATTCAAATGAATATGAAACATGAGAGAGAAAAAATAGACACAAAATGTAAGTGGAAAACCCTCAAGAGGAAGAAAAACCACTATTTTTTTATGATATTACGCATAAAAAATACTCAACTAAATATTACACATAACAAGAGATTTATTTAGTGAGTCATTAACCCCACAAGGAGCAGCAACCCCTAGACCCTTGTTGATATTACTCACAAAAAGAGACACCTATGAATATGAATCATCATAATATATTTTTTTATAATTATGAACATTTAAAATATGCTGATACCATAGGTGATAGTGATCACAAAATTCAGCTCCAAATTCCTTCAAACCATCTCTCAAGCACACTTTCTTTAAATCTCTCTCTCTAGGTCTTTCTCAAATTGTCTTGGCTATAAAAACTTGCAAACATGCTCTCTAATATTCCTCAACCTGAAAAAAACTCTATCATCCTTCAATAAATTCCTTCAAAACTGAAAAAAAAACTTCTACATGGGTCACACTTTCCCCTCCAAGAGCACTAGTTCAAAAATGAATGCAAAACCTTGCTTTTATAAGCTTCTCTTCCTTCAAACTCACCATAGGTCAGTACTTAACCTTTTTCAAGACCATTAAAAATTAATTTCATTCCATTTGAATCAATAAAATGGTCACATATGACCCATATAGGTCGTCCATGCCAAAAACTACTCAACATCCACCAAAAAGCCTTAAAACCCCATCACTAAAATGAAAAAAATACAATAATAACAAAAACATGCTTATTAAAACTACTATATTCACCAAACATGAGTAATATTAAATATATGAATAATAAATGGCCGTAAATTTAATTCAACCAATAAAATATTTCATTTAATGGGTCTAATTGCTCATTTCCTTCACAAAAAGGTTGGTTCCAACAACCCGATTTTACATTTTGGCCTCAAGACCACCCAATAACAACTCAAATATGGCATATTACCACTCCATGGAATTCCCAAAACCTTTACAACACTTAAATGCATGCTAGAACTCATGAAACACTCCCTGGTTCAAACCATGACTATTGTTTTCACTAAAATAGGCTGCCCAAAAACAACTTTTGTAAACTTAGCTAGTTTGCACAATTTCTAACACTTTCAAGACATAAAAAATGCCTTAAATAGGATAAAATGTCACCCCTATTCACTTCCCAGGTGATAGAAATCATTAAATCATGCATCTTATGCCTCAACCAACTCAATCTTCAAATAAAAACAAACTTGTTATGAAATATCAACTACCTTCTTCTTCAAAAATTAACTTGAATAGCCAACCAAAACACCTCATCATGAAAAATACCATACATCAATAGAAATATATCTGAATAAAATTTCCATAACATATTATAAATCCTTCCAAATCCCAGTGGAAGGCCTTTAACCAATCCAATCTCTACAAACTACTTTTTATGCCTTCTTGGACTCAAGAACTAAAAATGAGCTCAACATACTCCATCATACCAAAAATCAATTCCAAGCTTAGCCAAAAAATGGAAAACAATTAGAAACTATGCCCAAGCACTCAAAGACCTTCAAAAATCTGAATAACTCATCATCATCACTTTACCTTCTCAAACCACTTGGCACCTTGCTAAAACAAGCATCCTTCAAACTTAACCCTCAAATATCAGCTCATAACTTTTGCATACATTATAAAATCATCAATTTGTATATATAAATGGAAAGAAATATGAAAAAAATTCACATAAAAACTTTAATGGAGTCCTAAATCCTCATATAGCTCCTACAATGTCAATTTTACTAAAAACTGCTTCAAACTGCCTCAACAACCAATCTTCATAAATAGGGCACACTTCACATTTTTTCCACACAACCATGATCAAAAACCTTGAAGAATATCTAGAAAACAAAATATCTAAAACAATGTCAATTTAATCATCAACATCTTTGGAAAAATTCTCCTTAAACTTAAACTCTTCAGAAATAAACAAATTTAGGTGGGGCCCACATATCACCACATGCTCTAATATACCTTTCTATAAATATGGAAGATTCCTCTACAACATAAAATCATCACTTTTTCATAACCAATCAAAAAAGGCTCATAATACTCAGTTTTCTACAAGATGCTCCTAGCTAGGGTTTCAAACCACTTTACCTTCTTAACATTTGTTCATAAAAATGTGAGGATAAAACCACCTCATTATATTTTTGAAACCTTCATAGTTAAACTAATTATATAATTCAAACATATCAGGTACCCATGTAAAGCATACAATTCACAACGAGCATTAAAAGGTCCACTTTTGCTTGAAAATCACTCTCTAACTTACCCGGTTTCACGAAAACTTGCATATCTTCAAATTCCTTCATCATATTGACCTAAAACTTGTCATGAGGCATCATGCAAACATCCTATAAATTCCCAAACCAAATATATATCTCAAATGCATTTTAATATATCCATCCACAATGACTTATTTATGCTTACCTGCATGTTTCTTACTGTTTACTTCCTAAGGACCTCATAGAAGCACAAAACCTCTACAAAATAGCCTTAAAATCACCATAAACCTCATGTACATAGAAAAAATGATTTTACCATGCTTATATAAGAATTATTAGGTTTAAATATCACACCTCCATCTCATTCTGCATGCATCAGGGCTAGAAACAAGACTGAAATGACCTGACTCAATGCTGAAACCACATGACCTGACCATGTAGACATCATGAATACCCATAGACACCTGAAAAATACCTCATGGACCATGAATTACCTTATGAAAACATCTAACCAACTCAAGAGAGATCATACTATGACTCTACCTAGCAAACCAAGCTTCAGGACGTCGTGACAACTCACCAAACTTTGACACTACCAATTAACCTTCATGTTTGACCATTAACTAACACCACATGGAGACTCACATAACACCATGAAACCCTTTACCATTAATGGAGTTGACATCAATGATAACACAAACACACAATAGCCAACAATCTTCCCCTTTATCTTTGATGGAAGCCATCTTTAGAAACATTGATGGCAACCAACATGACCAACACCTACATGATCTCTTTTTCATTTTTTGATGTTTCTATCCCCATTCAAAATCTATGAAAAAGGATATAATGACACTACTACATGGAAAATAACAACACACAATGAAAAAAATCCACCAAACTCACTTACTTGAGTCAATAGCTCTCTCTAGGACTATATTGGCTTCTCTTTGACTCCTTCAACAACATATAATGATCCTATGAACATGTAATAATTCTACAAAATACTCCCCCTGAACTGACATCCTCTTGTTTTGACTTCTTCTTTATCATACATTACTTTCTAGATCTTACCCAAGCTCTAAAACATAGTTTTTTCCTCCATACCTAGCATAAGCACCTTTTAGGACTGATTTCCCTTAACCTCTCAATAAATATATTATTGAAAAACTTTATAAGCTTCTACGAATCCATACAGTACATGAGACTCCTTCTCATCACTCTTTGTGGGTTCATATTACCTATTTCTAGTGGAAAATCACAAAAAATACATTTACCTTACATACTTACCTTGGAGAGATGATTTTTTTTACATAGTCCTAAAGCAACATGTTAGTCTTCTTAGTCTTATTTATGAGCTAAGGAATTCATATTGATTACTTGACTTACTCACTTTGCTACTTTTCCTTCAATCATCAACAATTATGCCTTTTAGGTCACTTTTCTTATTTTCTTGGAAGTAAAGACCAACTCCATTTGCTCCCTAAAGTCTCTACAAACATATGGAATGTAACTTGGTATACTATTACCATGTACCCACATTAATCAAGGGAACACACAAATATATAAACCCAATAATTGCCTTTCTCCCCGATAGACTAGTCTTCTAAGAATCTTTTATGCATGTTTTAGATCAAGAGAAATCTTCACCTATCTAGGATAGAAAACTCAGACCATTTTCTCAAACTTTTATTCTACTCTGAGTGTCCTATAGCTTCATAAATATTCACCATGAACATATGACATAGAATCACAAAACTTCCAGACTAAGAAAAAACTATAGCCTTCAAATTGTAAAATGAACTGTACCTAACCTTCTTGATCTCATATCATAATAATAAGCATTAGATCTCCTTTAAAAATCTTGGCTCTAAATTGCATAATGAATCAAGACTACACATCTTGAAAAACTCATAATATTCACTTTGAGTAGCACATACCACATTTTCTAGGCATAAGAATCTTCTCCTCTACCTCTAATAACACCTACAGTTAAGGATGAGACAATCTTTAATGACTTCACATTCTCTTTACTAGATCTATGATCACCTATAGAGCTTCATTTGATATTGATCAAAACAATAGACATTTGACATCTTAACATATATATTTTGGACCAATCATTATGTCATGAATGTAACCGACCACACATGATTCCTCCTTATTTCAGTTTGAGACCTAAAATCACCACTGTAGGTACTTTAACACACCTTCATAGATATATCAGGTCTAAGACATAGATTTGTGAACTTGAATAGATAGATACAGAACGTATTTTTTACCCCATACCCTTATAGGATAATGATACATAGAGAACTCTTATTTATTAGTTGTGAATGAATTACACAAACCCAAACCATTTTATTTGAAGCACTACATACCTTTGAGACTCAGTTATTAATACCTTTGATAGTCCTTCAAGATGACAAACCACCTTACAATATATACTGAAGCCAAACTCAAAACCATGAGTAAAGTTATTAATCCTTTTGTAAACCCTCATTTAGGTGTACCGAGACCATAGATGATATAAGATAACTCACAATCTTTTCTCAGATCCCATAGAGCACATACTCAGTGAATACATCGCCCCTTCTTGTAAAGATAAAAAATTATAGATCTATAGCTAGATCTTTGCCATATAGTAACTCATAGCTCATAGCACTGTTGGTCATCAAATAGGACTTTTAAGAAGAGAAACAGTTAGGGGACAAGAAGTCCCTCCTCTTTAATGGGAGAGGTTCCCTTATTCAGAAACGAACTTATTTACAAATATACAAAACATGATTTTATGGTTGAACTTGAATATTACGAAAGTGTTTTCCACAAGGATCATCAGTTACAAAAGGACTGAGGAAAGGGAATACGAGGGTGAGTAGAAGAGCAACATGCAGAATTATAGATAGCAGAATAATCCTTTATGTATGCGAAATTGCAGTGAATTTAAAACAAGATCGTTTGCATTGGATGAACAAGATGAGATTACCAGACAAAAAGTTCTGTAAATAACCTTCTTCAGATTCATTAATCAAGGACACAAAGTTCCTTCTTGGTTGTACAAGATCACTATACTCGCAATATTTGAAAATATGCAATCAGTGAGACTAACGAACTAGAAACAAATGATCTTCACGAAATTAAATGAAAACGCAGAGATAACAAAGATTGGATAGACAATGAATGGAAAGCCCTTTTGTATTGATTTCTCTCTGATCTATTTACACTTTCAGAAAATATGCCAAGTTCTTCCTCCTCCTTGGAATGGCATGGAAAGGCCATTATATAGCTTACAAATCAGTTACCCTTTGTAACCGTTTCTTTTAACCAAGAATAGTTAAGGACTGCCAACCGCAATACCTCAACC
>CM034155.1:90123401-90177673 GCA_019776745.2 Taxus chinensis
ACAACCCATAATCGAATCACGCTAAGAGCTCGATATTGATTGGAGCCTTCGAGCAGTCATCCTCGCTGATCGATCTATCACACCAGTCCAAGTTAGAAGGGCCTTCTTTGCCTTAGATTCGCAAATACCATTAGTGCGTGTCGAAGACATTAGACTCCCCAACTAGTTTGTCTGCATATTCTACCCCCACCGGCTGTCTCGGCACGACTTCAGGAGGTCGAGTACGTGGAAGAGTCACTTGTTGATTCTCACGCTCGCCTGTTGCTTTTCCGACGTACAGTGACCTATACCGGTCATGAATAACTGATGTCGGTAAAGGGAAACTAATGACGGTAAGGTAGGGCACGCGACTGATGCCGGTCAAGGGTAACTGACATTGGTTACGTCAGGTTCGTTATAAAAACAAAAAATCCACATTTTTTGTTATTCATTTTTTATTGTTAGAATTGAGAAAATGAAAAAAAAAAAGAGAAAAGAGAGAAAAGTGTCTAGACGAAATGGAACAGTGAGTTGGCAGTGTGATTGATTGGTGAGCAGCGGGTCCACAAGATCATTGCAAGGGATTCAATTAGTGAGAGGTTGCAAGTAGGTATTTGGTGATGGCAGAGGCTTGAGAGGGATCAGGTGGCCCACCGGTTTATTGGCCAGACATGCCACCGAGACAACGGCAGCGTGATGAGGTAAGCGCTTTACTCTACGTTATGGATTTGAGATATTAGAGGAGTTTTTTAGTTTTGTTTGTAGGTTGTGTTGATTTTTCATTTTTGTGGGTGGGCACAAATTAAATTTGGGAATGGGGGGTATATTGGGTAAAAGGAGGGATGGGGAGGGTAATAAATGGGATAGGGGTGGTGGGTGGAGGTCTAAGGGTAGTTTAGGTCATTGTAGGTGGGTAAAAGGAGCAGGGGGAAGGTTTTTTAGAAAGGGGGTTTTAGAAAATCATAGGTTTCCCTGTGACAGTGACCGACATTGGTCAAGTTTGGCCGGCATCAGTTAGGTGGAACTAGTATCAATCACCAAACAGGTGACTGATTCCGGTTAAGGGGTAACTAGGGTCGGTAAGGGTGAACTGGTATCGATCACCAAACATGTGACCGGTGCCAGTTAAAGGGTGACCGAGGTCATTTAGGCTGAACCGGTACCGGTCAGACTAGGGGGCAAGAAGGTCCAAAAGTGGAGTTGGCTAGGTTGGTTAGATGGGTAGGGTAAAAATAAGGTATAGGGAAATGATAATGGTTGAATATGGATTGATATATGTAAATTAATGGTGTGCTTGTATTAGATGCAGGGGAGAGCACAGATACATATGCAGGATAGGGTTCCACCTCTACTGGTGATAGTGTGTGGCACAACGACCCCAGAGGAGCTGCAGCATGTGGAGGTAGTGGGCTTGAGTGGGCTTCATCACTATAGACATGTAGTATGGCAGCCTGGTTTGATGGTCACGCTTATTGATAGATGGGACTCCATGACCAACACGTTCCACCTACCGACGGGTGAGATGAATATCACCCTGGAGGATGTGTTCTGGATTCTTAGGCTACCCATATTGGGTGCCTATTTTATTCTATCTCCTTTGAGGCCTCTGAGGAGCTTATTATGACTATTTTTAGAGAGGGGATGGCCGATTTGAGATTCCATAGTGCTAGTTTGAGCTATAGAGAGATGTACCTAGCCTGTCTAGAGGAGATGAGGTTAGTGGTTCTGTTGATGGAAGAAGTGTGCTGCTATGCACTGTCATATGCAGAGGGTGGACACTTTCCCTGATCACTGATGGGGGTACTCCACAACATGATGGTGCATGAGACCCACTTTTCCTGGGCACCAGCATTCTTGGTACAGCTATATAGGGAGTTGTGGGCATATGGGCGGCTGCGCAGGTTCAACATGTGTTGTACATTTATACTACACTATTGGGCATACGAGCACATAGTTTGTGTGCATCCTATAGGGATACCCTGAGAAGATGCATTCGCAGCACAATTCATGTGAGTGGGATACAGGAGATGGGTGTTGGTGATAGGAGAGAGGACATCTGATAGGCCGACACATGATGTGGCCCATTTCCAGTAGTTACTGGAGGGGTTTTCTGGAGTGGAAATTATATGGAGGCCATATGTGGGATTCCCCTCATATAGGCATATGTATGAGGAGCTAGCTAAGCTCCAGCTAGAGAGATGGATACAAGGTTGCCGTGCCGGGTGGATGAGATGATCTCGGTAGACATTCCAATGACAATTTAGGCTAGTACAGGACATTCCTCCGCCCTTCCCATAGTACCAGAGAGATAACATGGAGAGGCCCTTACCTCTACCACAACCTAAAGTGCCCACAGTGCAGGAGGAGATGTAAGTGAACCGGTGGATAGATGACGTCGGGTGTACAGACAGGTATAGACAGCGGTGGGTAGCTCACTTACAAGCCATACCACCCAGACCGGGGCAGCCAGATTTATCCAACATCATGGTGTAGAGAGATGCACTATAGGGGTAGGTGGCTACACTCATTACCTAGTTGGGTATACTGCAAACACAACTGGAGGGCTCGTAGGTGGAGGTAGAAGAGCTACGCATACAGGTGGCCAAGCTGCAGGCCTAGATGGATGGTGGAGGAGATGGAGATGGAGAGGAGGGGGATGGTTAGGTGGCAGCCTTACAGGCACAGGTGGCAGGTTTACAGGGCCAGATGGCCATAGCCCAGGCATAGATTGGGGTCTTACAGGCCTAGATATAGGCACAGGGGTAGGGGGCACCACCATAGGCACCACCATCATAGGCAACGGGACCAGGTCTTAGTTCACAGGTAGGAGCGGGACAGAGTCCCACAGGACAGGTACAAGGGCCAAGACCTATGGCACAACCACAAACCATGCCTATATCCAGGTTATGAGATGCCCCAGGTGATGCTAGGTACTATCAGGACCAGTTGATGGTAGCCGGGATAGACTTTATATCCTATGCCGAGTACAGGGCATAGCATGTGTCTAGTAATAGGATGAGATCCCACACTACTAGTGTGGAGAGCACAGGGGGTCAGCGAGCTCCAAGGCCCGATCAAGAAGAGGCTACTAGTGCACGATTACCAGCTCCAGTTGAGGCACTACCAGGGACCTAGGAGGTTGAGGGTATAGGTGATACAGAGATGGATGACATCCACCAAGATGCCTAATTTGTGGTCACCTAATTTTTGATGTATGATAGTTATTTTGTGATTGTATACCGGCCTGCATGTCAAAGATATTTTGTATTGATTCATTATTTTATTGTATATATGAGACCAGCTTGTGTGCTGATGACATTTTGTATTATATATCAGCTTACATACTAAAGATATTTTGTGTTGACTCATTATTTTGTTGTATATATGAGACCGGCCTGCGTGCCGATGACATTTTGTATTGTATATCGGCCTGCGTGATGATGATTTTTAGATGATGGACATGATGATATATCCATGTATATTTGAGATACATTGTATTTTTTTATTTGTTGATGTGTTGGTGAGATACATGGTATTTTTTTGATTTGTTGATGTGTTGATGAGATACATGGTATTTGTTGTGTTGATATCGATGGAAATTAGGTGAGTTAGGCATGATGGAGTCAGGTTGGTATAGGCATGGATCGAGTTAGGTCGGTGTAGGCATGGATTGAGTCAGGTTATAGGCATGGATTGAGTCATGGGTTATAGGCATGGATCGAGTCAGATTCAGGTTTTTAGGCATGGATCGAGTCAGGGTTTAGGCATGGTTGAGTCAGGCAGTTGGTTGAAGTTTGAAATTAGGTGAAGTGGTGATTCATTATTTTATGCAATGAATGATAATATGGGTCATATGTGAGATGTGGTATAATCTATGCATAGATGATGATAGAGAAATGGTAGGTGTAATAAATTGTATGTTGTGATAATGTTTAAAATATGAAACAACTTGTTATGTATGTGGTTTAATTTCCAATTTTGGGTATAAAAGGGAAACGAAGTTAGGTGTGATGTAATGTGAGGCACATGGAAGATGAATTGTTTAGGGTAGAGGATGGCCGAGCTAACCTCCAAGGGCCCCATGCCCTCAGAGTGCTACCTACATAGTCCCAGTGAAAAGGGACCTCTGGCTGATGTAGTTCTCCCACAAGCTAGGGAAGAATATGAGGAGGTATGAAAATAAGTTGGTAGTTTTTTAGGAATGGTGTGGGTTTAGGTTTGTTAGGTGTGGGTAGATTATAGGAAAAATGATGTAGGTGAGGGAGATTGTCGTGAAAGAAGAAGAATACCCCAAAAGTAAGTGTCGAGGACCAAGTCATGTATAAGGTAATCAAAACGTAAACAAAGATGGTTAAAAGATAAGAGGGGGCAATAAAGCCACCTGATTGGGTAGGATCATACCAAGTAGATCATACCTTGGTGGAGGTGATGAACGTAAGACCCTAAAGACATTGCATGATTGATTGTTCTACGGTGAAAAGTAGTCACATGATCACCAAATGTCTAAGTTCCAAGAAGTCCCTTGAGGTAGTAGGAAATGAGAGTGGGCATGGTTTGAAGGGTGAAAAGTGGGTAATCTTTATATGGTATAGGTAGCATGAACTTCGGGAAAGAGAACCTAGCTCACAATGGGAAATTCCATGACAAAAAGGTTGAGTGTTTGACTTATAGTTGAGATAGACTGATTGATGTGGGAAGTCTATATGGGATGAAGAAAATTTAACTCCTTGAGGTCTTTGTGAAGCTGATCGATGCGGGAAGCTTCGGTTGCTCTCATTTTTTTAAAGAGCTTTACATAGCTTTCCTTCGAGGGAGCAGTCTATTTATAGCAATAGTTGTCGAGAGGAAGATGTCCTTTTGAGGGAGTCATCTTTTTATTAGAAGTTTGACTCAAGGAGTTTGGTCCCATGTGAGGTCTTTGAAATCATGGACAAGACCAAGGTGGAGAATAAGAATCTTGTTCAAAAGGAAAGGTGAAATGACCATGGGATCTCATCTAAAGGTAGACTAAAAGTATCCATGAGAATCATGCTATGTGAAGCAGCATAGTGGTACACATATTCAAGAGAAGATAACAAGTGACAGGTACTCACATGATTCTTGTTTAATCATTGGTGAGGTGTATGGAGTGAATAGTGCTCAAGGGACGAGCATGGAAAGAGACAAAAGGTGAGGTAGGACTACAAGTCAACAATAGAATGGTCTAAGATGTAAGGCGTTAAGGGGCTCAGGTTCAGGTTTACCATCGAGTGATGATAAATGGTAAGCACCTGATCCATAGGTATGAGTTACGATGTATGGTCCAAGCCAATTAGGAACAAATTTTCCTCGTTTACTTTTTTCTTCTTTGGTTACATGTTGATTTTCTTTCAAGAAAAGGTCACCAACTTGGAAGGTTTGTTCATGGACATGTTTTTCATAGGCACATTTGATACATTTTTGGTAAACTTGAAGGTGATCTAGAGTGTTAAGACGATGTTCATCTAATAACTCTGGCTGTGCTAAATGGTCCTGACAAAAGTCATCATCATTGAGCATGTCATGGAGAGAAATGTGGAGTGAGGGAATCTAGACTTTGAGAGGTAGAACATCCTTTATACCATAGACCAGAGAAAAAGGTGTGGCGGTAGTGAAAGTGTGAATACTAGTGTGGTATGCCCATACGGAAAAAGGAATGTGTGTATGCCACTCCTTCCCAGTATCATCAACCACTTTCATAAGAATTTTGTTAAGGGTTTTGTTAGTGGATTCGGCTTGGCCATTTGGTTTGTGGGTAATAAGGTGATGAGAAAATAAGTTGAATGCTGAAGGCGTCGCAAAGTTTTTGCAATGTTTTGTTTTTTTAATTCTTTTCCATTGTTAGTGATGAGGCGATGAGGAACACCAAAGCGACAAATGATATGGTGGTTAATAAACTTGCATATTTCCTTAGCTTTCATGGAGATGAGTGGTATGGCTTCCACCCATTTTGTATAGTATTCAGTAGAGGTAATGATCCATTGATGTCATTGGGAAGAATGGGGGTTGATCTCTCCGACAAGATCCAAACCCCATTGAGAGAAGGGCCAAAGGTCATGGGCAACCTGTAAGGCATGACTGAGTGTATGATGAAGATTCGAATGTTGTTGGAATTTGAAAAAAATGTTTGACATAGTCACAACGATCATGGTTAAGGGTCAGCCAGTAATAGCCTAGGTGAAGAATACACTAAGCAACAACAAGGTCACTAAAGTGACCTCGACATATGCCATCATGAACTTCCTTAATGGTATAAGGAATTTCAGAACTTGTGAGGCATCGTAAGAGAATACCGTAAAATCCGTGCTTATAGAGGAGGCCCCCCAGAATGACATAATGAGAGACCTTTTTAAGCAAGGCGCATTGTCTGTTATGGGTGAGATCAAGAGGTAAGGTGGAGAGAGAAAGGTAGTCGAAATATTGTTTATACCAAAGGTCACTCAGGTCAAGGGTAGCGGTTCTGATCGATTAAACATTGTGAGGTAAATAAGAAGGTGATTGGAGTCATTGTATGGTGACAAAGATTGTAGAATCAGCGGGTGAAGTGGGTATTTGGGAAGTTAAGCAGGCTATGGTATCAGCAAACTTTTTGGTTGAACGTGGGATAGGTTGAAGGGTGTAATGATCAAAAGTGGTCAAAATTATGTCTACATGATGTTTATACTTTTGAAGTATCTCGTTATGACATTGGTAAATACCATTGACTTGGTTTACGACTAATTGAGAATCACCAAAGATGTTGATTGATTTAACATCTAAGGCGTCTGAGGCTTAGAGCGGCATTTAGATTTGGCCAAGAGATCATCCACGTAATCTTCCAATATGTGATGCATGATGTCATGGAAGATGTAAGTCATAGCCCACTGATATGTGGCACCGGCATTTTTAAGGCCAAAAGGCATGACTCGATAGTAGAAGGTCCCCCAAGGGGTGATGAACGGGGTTTTGTGTTGATATTCTAGGGCAAGTAAAATTTGGTTATAACCTGAGAAGCCATCCATGAGTGATAGTATCTCATGGCCAGTGGTAAGGTCAACCAGCTGGTTAATACCAGGTAAGGGAAAGTCATCTTTTGGACATGCTAGGTTGAGGTTCACGGAATTCCGTGTAAATGCGGAGTCCCCCTATCACCTTAGTGACAGGGACAATGTTATAAATCCAAAGAGGATAATCAATGGGTAAGATGAAGGAAATGGAAAGAAGGCGCTGAAGTTCTTCTTTGACGAGAAGGGCAATGTGAGGGTGCATTTTCCTCAACTTTTTTTTCATGGGTTTAGCATTGGGAATGGTTACGATATTGTGGACCACTATGGTGGGGTCAATACCGGGCATGTCTATGTAAGACCAAGTGAAAGCATGGTTATGATCTCTAAGAAAAGAAGTGATGGCTTCCTTTTCAGCAGTATCTAAAGATTGTCCGATCTTTAGGATGTGCGGGTCATCCTAAGTATGAATGTTGATCTCGATAGTCGATTCATTCAACATGGTTTATGTCTCAGAAGGTAACAACCAATGAATATATGAGTCTTCTACACCAAGGTAGGTGAGTATGGATTCATCATCCTAACACTGAACAACATTAATTGAAGGTGTATCATCATCGATCATGTCAGGATATAGGAAGGGAAGAGTGGAAGGGGCCTCACCCTTGCGTTGATAAGTCAGAGGCCCCAAGGAAATTGTGTTTATGAAAGAAAAAGGTGAATAGGGATAGATTCAGGATCCATCAACTCCGTTGGTGAAGGTGGTGATGAAGGTGGAGTGGGTGAAGAAGGTGGAGAAGGGCTAGTGTCCTTAATGAGTTCAATGCGGGCTTGTTTGGTAGGTGGTTCAGGAAATCTGATACCACTACGGTCATTATGTTTGCTCGTGGTACATGGAATAATGGTATGGCAGGCCTTGATCATAAAAGCCAAAACCAAAACCCTTCCTTGCACATCAGTGTAGGAAGGTGTGGGTGAAATGGTGATTGGTAAGTGATTGGAAGTCAGCAGAAAAGGGGTGAGTTTGTGACAGTGGTTCAGGTCTGTAAGTGGTAGTATCAAGTCCCCCATAGGTGAGACTAGTATGGAGATGTGGTGATCATAGCGAGGGTGTTGGTGAAGGATTCCATACTCTTGTGGAGTAAGGAATGTGTTGACACTATATAGGCGGTACTCCCCCAGAGTGAGGTGTTGAAATACACCTTCCAAGGGATCAGTGGTTGGTATGTAGGTAGCTGGAATGGATGATGTGTCGAAGGTCAATGTGGAGGTGGAGTTAATGGATTGGGAAGCTGATGGGTCAGCCGTGGAGGTTATGGCAGTGGTAGGAATGGAGGAGGTATGTGTGGTAGAAGCAGCGGCTACACTAGTAAGTGGAAGTGTAGTTGAAGAAGTAATGGTTGCGGAGGTAGTCAGCTTAATAGGTATGAGCACATCATTGATCGGTAAATCATGTGACATGGTCTAAAAGGTGATGGGTCAGCTAGAATGGTATAGGTGTGTCCTTTATGTTCAAACTTTACACAATGATGTAAAGTGGAAGGAATGCAACCCATGACATGAACCCAGGGTTTTCCAAGCAACAGGTTATATTGGAATTCCCCTTCCAAAACGTAAAATAATTTTCTGGAACAGTGCGGGGGCCCACACAAATGTGGAGGATGATGGTACCTAGTGTAGAGGTGATAACATCATTGAATTAATGCAACATGACTGGATGTTTATGCATGTAATTGTCAGGTATGCACATTTGAGTGAATACATGGGATGAAATGATGTTAATGCTAGTGCCCCCATTAATCATCACAGTACCCATTATGTCAATTGATGTGGACAGAGATGAAGAGGGCTGGGTCTGGGTCATCGTTTTGGTGTGGCACAGTCTCTTCCTCTGAGAAGTTAAGGGATGACACTTGGTGAATAGGGTGGGGTGAAGATGAAGGTGGTAATTTGGTGAGAGAGGCTACATGATGGGGTGTGATAATGGAGGCTACGGGTGTAGGGTCATTGGGTAAAACCTCAATAGATTGAAGAACCTCCATGAGAGCTTGACGATGGGATTCCAAGGTTTGGATGAGGTCAGATAGGGACATTTTGAGGGGAGATTAGTGTAATTTCTTGAGCATGGTGCGATGTGTGACATCATTAGAAATGGGGTATGTGGGGCCACGGATAGTGATTTTAGGTATGGGTGTAGATGGTATGTTGGGTATAGGATTGGTTGGTGGGTCAGTTGCCTTTTCTTTACCCTTATTCTTCTGAGCACATGTGTAGTTACATGTATCATGTTGATATGAGGGGAGTTGGAAAATGGAGAAGGTGTAGGGTGAGTGGAATAATGATAAGATCGGTAAAAACCTACCGGAGGAGAAAAACCTTGTGAGGTGAGTTGGGCGTAACAACATTTGGGTGGCGGGTGGAAAGTTCTCTGATGTGAACTATGTTAATTTCAAATCTTGGGGGTGGCTCTAGGAGCTATGAGGATGGAATTTATGGTTGTTGAGTGGGCAATGTGGGAATGGGTGGGTGGATCCTTACTATGGGGATGCCTTTTACTCCCAGTCTAATCAATGGGTTAACAGCACAAGATCTGAGGAAATCAAGAGGATCTCCCTAGTTTAGTAAACCTAATAAATCCCACCTTGACCGATGCCGGTTAAGGTGGAACCACCGTCGATTACCCTTTTAACCCCAAAACAACCTTATTCTCAAGGTTGGCAGAAGGTTGGAAAAATATTGGAAAATTTGGTAAACATTAGCACATTCCAGAGAGATATCACATCTTCTGAGAGTGAATTCCAGCGAGAACATGCATGCAAGGAAGGAGATCAAGCATCTTTTCCTACACAAGCATCCCAACAATGATCTGATCTAACCAAGCAAAGAGGAATGTAATGCAGCCCATGCAGAAGCTTCCCTTCAGTTGGTGAGCACCTTCAGCCTTCAACCTCTCATCGACACCTCCGTCCCTCACTCACAGGCATCCAGGACCAAAATTCGAGTAAGTAAAACATTCTACTTCTCTGGTTCACTTCATTTTATCACTATATTAACACTTATTGTTTACCTAGCCATCCATTGACCTCCTTCAACATTACCCCTCCATATACCCATTAAAACCTTTCCAAATCTCTCCCAAATCACCCAATACCTTATCCCGACCTACTGAAATCCTTTGTGAAATCGCAAAGGAGACCCAAAACCCATTCTGTGGCATTCCGAGTTTTCCACAGTAACCGGCACCAGTTACACCCAACCACCGTCGGTCACCCATAACTAAAATCAGTCTCTGTATTTACCCATACAACCTAGAACAATGACCTATCTGCCTAATTCCCTCTCACCCTCATTCACCTGTGATATACCTAAGACCTATGTCAAACCTTCAGAGACCCAGAACTAGTTATTTGACCTTCGGATCCTATTCTAGCCTAGCCTATTAGATTAGATCTATTTCTTATTGTGTTTTAAGTCAGATACCTAAATCATTTTGAATTACAATAGGATTTACCTTATTTACTACATTAAATTGTTTAAAATAATGGACTGATAGTCATCTAGGAAGTATCACACTTCCCGGATCTAGCATATGCTAAGCAGTTCACTGCATATATTGTAACTTTTTCTGGTGGTCTTGCTTTGTACTATAGGTAGTTCCTCCTAGCTAAAAGGAAGCTCTCACAATCAGATGTCGATTCAGAAGTCATATGTACACAACAACCTAAGACTAGACTAGGATCTGAAGGTCAAATAACTGGTTTTGGGTCTCTGTAGGTTTGACAGAGGTCTAAGGTAGATCACAGGTGAATGAGGGTGAGAGGGAATTAGGTGGATAGGTCACTGTTCTAGGTTGTATGGGTAAATACAGAGACCGATGTTGGTTATGGGTGACCAATGACGGTTGGGTGTAATTAGTGCCAATTATTGTGGAAAACTAGGAATGCCACAGAATGGGTTTTGGGTCTCCTTTGCGATTGCACAAAGGATTTTGGTTTGTCGGGATAAGGTATTGGGTGATTTGGGAGAGATTTGGCGAGGTTTTAATGGGTATATGGAGGTGGAATGTTGAATGAGGTCAATGGATGGCTAAGTAAACAATAGGTGATAATATAGTGACAAAATGAAGTGAACCAGAGAAGTATAATGTTTTACTTACTTGGATTCTAGTCCTGGATGCCTGTGAATGAGGGACAGAGGCGTCAATGATAGGTTTGAAGGCTGCAGGTGGTCACCAACTGAAGCGAAGCTTCTGCATGGGTTGCATGTACATTCCTCTTTTCTTGGTTACATCAGATCATTGTTGGGATGGTTGTGTAGGAAAAGATGCTTGATCTCCTTCCTTGTATGCATATTCTCGATGGAATTCACTATCAGAAGATGTGATATCTCTCTGGAATGTGCTAATGTTTTCCAACTTTTCCAATCTTTTTCTAACTTTCTGCCAACCTTGAGAATAAGGTTTTTTTGGGGTTAAAAGGGTAACCGACGGTAGTTCCAGCTTAATCGGCGATGGTTAGGGGTAACCAACGTCAGTCAAAGTGGGATTTCCTAGGTTTACTAAACTAGGGAGATCCTCTTGATTTCCTTGGATATTGTGTCATTAACCTGTGGATTAGACTTGGAGCTTCTTTTAAGCATGCGGGGATGTGGTTAGAGGGAATGTAGGCATTGATTTTTAGGGTTTAGGTAAGTCTTAGTTAGTTATGGAAACTTACTAAGAAAATGTTTTTTAGGGTGAGTTAGCTTGGTGAGGTGTTTAAGTGAAGTGTATGTGTGGATATTATTTAAGTTTTCTCTCTTTTTTTTGCATTTTCTCACTTCACAAATTAACAAATGAATCACAAAAATGTGGATTTTTTGCCAACTTCGGTTACCCTTGACCGGCATCGGTCGTGTACCCTACCTAACCGTCGTCAGTTTGCCTCTACTGACTTCGGTTATCCATGACCAGCATTGGTCAGCATCAACTATACATTTCCCTACATTTTAACCTTTACCCTACCCCTACCTCCCTTTTTGCCCCACCCAACCTTCACCATGATCATTTAGCCCACCCCACCTTTACCCTACCCATTTACCTCACCTTTCCTGACCAACTCATTTACTACCTCCCTTAGCCCTCCTCTGGGGACTCGTTATTTTACCCCTACCTTAGCCTTACCCATGCTGTGATCTAGATATTTAGACCTATACCATCACTAGTGACCTTTGACCTCATGTGTTCACTATACCTTACGGCACTATTTCCTATGTTGTTGACCTAATGACCTTACCTAGCCTATTTTCGTGACCATTTATCCTGACCCTACCTTTGGTGTACCGGAACATACCTAAACGTTCCTATACCTAACCTGCATCATGTTTCCTAACCATATCCTATACCTTGAATAACATAATCACTTCAACCTCATTTGGATAAACCTATCGACCTTAGACGATGTAGAATTTGCCTGCTCTTCAACCCGGTAGCGTGCTGCAGTTTATACGTGTGTGTGCATTTGACTATTGCTACCTTTGACCCTGACCAATTACTTAGATTACCCACGTAGACCTTTAAACATTTTCTCCCATTCCCCACCTTCCCCTTTCTCACATTCACCTTTTATCAAACCACTCACCGATTCTGCTTTTGGCCTCGTCAGTTCCTGGTTTGAGGGGAATCACCTTTACACACACATGGGGCAACCACATCTTATTTTTGTTAGCATCGCTTACTAATATAAGCTACGCAACAAAAAGGGGGAAAATGTAGACACTAAAATTAGGTCACACTCCCCTTTTATCCCTCGACAAATAAGCACCCTTCATCACATTCACCTAGCCATGGCGCCCTTCACCCCACTAATATTAATTTAATTAAATTAATTCATTATACTCACCATATTTATTATTTAAATATCTTAATTTAAATAATATCCACACATACACTTCACTTAGAGACCTCACCAAACTAACTCACCCTAAAAAACCTATTCTTAGTAAGTTTCCATAACTAACTAAGACTTACCTAAACCCTAAAAATCAATGCCTACATTCCCTCTAACCACATTCCCGCATGCTTACAAGAAGCTCCCAGTCTAATCCATGGGTTAATGATATAATATCTGAGGAAATCAAGAGGATCTCCCTAGTTTAGTAAACCTAGGAAATCCCACTTTGACCGACGTCGATTACCCCTAACCGTGGCCGGTTAAGCCGAAACTACCATCGGTTACGCTTTTAACCCCAAAACAACCTTATTCTCAAGGTTGGCAAAAGGTTGGAAAAAGATTAGAAAAGCTGGAAAACATTACCACATTCCAAAGAGATATCACATCTTCTGAGAGCAAATTCTAGTGAGAACACACATGCAAGGAAGGAGATCAAGCATCTTTTCTTGCACAACCATCCCAACAATGATCTAATCTAACCAAGCAAAGAGGAATGTACATGCAGCCCATGCAGAAGCTTCCCTTTAGTTGGTGACCACCTGTTGCCTTAAAACCTCTCATCGACACCTCCGTCCCTTACTCACAGGCATCCAGGACCAGAATCTAAGTAAGTAAAACATTATACTTCTCTAGTTCACTTCATTTTGTCACTTTATTATCACCTATTGTTTACCTAGCCATCCATTGATCTCCTTCAACATTCCCCCTCCATATACCCATTAAAACCTCGCCAAATCTCTCCCAAATCACCCAACACCTTATCTCAACCAACCAAAATCCTTTTTGCAATCGTAAAGGAGACCCAAAACCCATTTTGTGGCATTCCCAATTTTCCATAGTCACCGGCACCGGTTATACCCAACCGTCGTTGGTCACCCGTAACTGACACCAGTCTCTTTATTTACCCATACAACCTAGAACAATGACCTATCCACCTAACTCCCTCTCACCCTCATTCACCTGTGATCTACCTGAGACCTCTGTCATACCTGCAGAGACCTAGAACCAATTACTTGACCTTTGGATCCTATTCTAGCCTAGCCTGTTAGATTAGATCTATTTCTTATTGTGTTTTAAGTGAGATACCTAAATCATTTCAAATTACAATAGGATTCACCTTATTTACCACATTAAATTTTTTAAAATAGTGGATTGACAACCATCTAGGAAGTATCACACTTCCCAGATCTAGCATACGCTAGGTAGTTCACTACATATATTGTTTAACTTTTTCTGTTGCTCTTTCTTTGTATTATAGGTAGTTCCTCCTAGTCAAAAGGAAGCTCTCACAATCAGCTATGGATTCAGAAGTCATACGTGCACAACAACCCATCAACCAGCATTTGAACAGGTATTCCTCCTATGCCCATTACCCTATTTGTATCGTCAATAATTCAAAGAATGACCTAGAAAACAACCCATCAACCAGCATTTTCTTCTCCACTTAGAGAACCTTTACCCACAGTACCTCCTCCACCGATAGAGGAGCACCCATTACCTCCTCCACCCACAGAGGAGCACCCATCATCTCCTCCACCTATAGAGGAGATCCCATCATCTCTTCCACCTATCATAGACCCAGTTGAGATACCTTTTCCTCTTGGTGAGCATTCTCCATTAGCTACCCAAAATCCTGCAGACCTACTTTCGGTTCTCCTATCCAAAGAAGATGAAGCTAGCCAATTTCCCATCTCTAAGACACATTTTACAAGAATTTCCATTAAGTCCTCATCAACTTCACCCACATATGTGTCATTCTCATGTTTGGCCGATCACTTAGATTATGTGGATAGAGCCTTATTATGGGGGCGTATTCTACTTCCTGTCTCAATGTAGATGCAGAGGTCACTTGTTGATACCTCCACTATCTACCCAAAAATATTTCTACCAATCGAACCAAACACAACAACCTCTATCACAACTCAACCCACCACCCCTATCCCATTTATTACCCTTCCCATCCCTCCTTTTACCCACTATACCCACCATTCCCAAATTTAATGTTTAATAACCCATAAAAATGAAAAACCAACAAAACCTACAAAGCACAATAAAAACTCCTCTAATCTATCAAATCCACAACGTAGAGTAGAGGGATGGGAAGGGTAATATATGGGATAGGGGTGGTGGGTGGGGGATATCGGGCTAGGATTTCCTCTATGGAAGGAATGTGAGGTAATTGGGAGGTGACATGTATGTCATTAAAAATAGCATGAACCTCATGGGTATGGGTATCATAAGTTGAGGTCTCACTGGTTTGATCAGACGAAGGGGCATGGTTGGGAAATGGTTTCTTGAAGATGTATAGGTTTTGGTTGGAAATTACATTAGGATTATCCATGGTTAACTCACCTTTCTCAAGCATTTCTTGGACAATATTTTTGAAAGTGATGTAATTTCCATCACTATGACCCTTTACTCGATGATAGTTACAGAAGTCATGTTCTTTATACCATGCGGGCATGGGTCGTGCAGGGTCAAAACCAGTGTGTGGTTTTATGGGTGGAAGGATAATGGCCCTGACTTTGATAAGATTTTCTAAGATATGTTATCCTGTAAAATTAACAAGGGAAATTTTGCAGATAACCATACCAAAATTTTGTTTTGGTCCCCTGAGGAGGTCTATTAACGTTCAAATGGCTTAAAATTCCCTTCTAGAGATCAAGTTTTAAGAACTCAGCCATTTCCATCTTTTTTGAACCGGGTGCAAGAAATGTTGCATCGACACAACAAAATGTGTGCCCCTTTGAAAATCCTTTGGCACACCCATTTGTATGTTGTCATCGTAGAGAATGTGCCCCCAAAGTCCTTTGGCGCACTTATATTTGTTGCAACATCATTAAATGTCGCGCCTCCTTAAAATGTGCCTCGGCACACCCAACATTGTGCCGACATCATAAAACCCATGCCAAGGTGCATTTCCTCTCATGTCAACACCCCACCGACCATGCCAAAGATGGTTGGTGGCATCATAAATGCAGGTTTTTCTATATATAGGCACCCGACACCTGTCATTTTCACACATTAAAATTGTGAAAAGTTATTCCTCTACGCCTATCAGCCTTTTCCATCAGCCCCGTGTGCCATTTTTCATATTTGTGGATCCCACCTCGTTCCTTTGTCGTTATATATATCCCGGTGAGTGGTTTCTACAATCCTTCTTGTTATTGTGGTTTTTGTTTGTGTTAGGTGATTAGGTTTTACATGTTATAAAGAATGAATCTAAAAAGAGGAATTTAACAAACCACCAACCTAGCTGGAAACCCCTTTTTTGCTTCTCCTTCTAGATCTAGAAATCTAGAAGGTTCTGCCTCTGCAAGAAACAAATCCCATCTTCCCTACCTACTGCCTTGCTCTTTTTCTCTCTCGTATCATCTAAAATCAAAAATGCAAAACAAGAAAGAAATCAAAATCAAGAAATCAGACAAAATACGCAACTATTTTCCCCTCAGCGCAACCTGCATATATGCAACATCACACACAGTCACGTCATAACACATTTCAAACCCATATAGCATAAGCCCTTCATGTGTAATCCAAAATAAATACTTATCAATTTCTTGAAAAGTGCAGGCACAGGCGTATATGTAATAACAACGACATTATTTTTTGTGTAAACCAAATCCGCACCATGTAAGTTAACCCTTGGCTCACCGACTCTTCATACTACATACCCCATAGTTACACCCAACGCACCCTTCCTCCATGCAACATTTCCCATGCATGCTCTTTGGCGCACTTTGAAAACATGCAACACCAAACTTTCTTGCACCTCACAAAATACTCTTCCTAAGGCACTGACACGGCTTCTATAACACCAACATTGCATGTTGTGTGTTTCTTACCTATGCCCCACACCTCCTTTGGCACCAATATCTGCATGTTGATACCTTCCTAGGTGCGCTTAGCATTTTAAATCCCCTACAGTCTGCTAAGAACCTGCGCCTTGCGCCTTAAGGCTTATAGTAGCTCATTTTTCATTCTCCAAGTTGTTATTATGGATAACATGATAGTTGACATGGCTCTCCTGTGTTGGACCTCTTTGTTCCTTCTTACAGAGCAACATCCATCCTTGAGCGTACTTATGTCTTCATCGAGCAAGAAGCCAACCAAAGCTAAGGCTAAGTCGAAATTGACAGAGAAAAAGATGAAATATAAATATCAGAGAGTCAGGATGCCTAACTCACTTGTAAAGTGTAGTCTTGACATCAGAGAATCCAAACTTGGTCACATCGATATGGATGAATTTTGGGCAAGAACCAAAAAGGTTACCAGTTGCCCATGGACGGAAAAACTGGTAGGTAGCAGACTACACTTCGCAACAGGGCTTTTAGTGAGTGCCGTAAACAATGAATTCATCATGTTGGTGGCCTGTTGTTACAACAAAGACATGAGATGTGTCGAAGATAAGGAAGGTAAGGTGATCATTAATCTCATGGCCCGGTACTTTGAAATGATCTTGGGCATCCCTCACCATAGCTGGTATGTGGCGGTAAGCCAGGAAGACTGCCTAAAGACATGGACAGATAATGAGGACAAATGTATGTAAATGATGAACAAGCTCTACCTAAAAAACAAGAAGGTAGTGAGCAGATGGCCACAGACCATCCACCGTAGTGACTTTAGTGAAGAGTTGAGTGATATTATCACCTTCCTCAGCAGAGTATTTGGTCTCTCTGATGCCCACTAATTCCACAAATGGATGCTTAGGTACTTGAAAAATATGAGCAAAAATGTTCCTAATAAGCGCTTTAGATGGGGAGAGATCATAAGTGATACCATCTCGCAGCATCTCCAACAAGTTACAACGACTGGGAGGTTCTACATGAACTCTTATGTTGTATACGCTGCTACGTTAGAGAGAGAGTTCATAGGGCTAATTCATAGTGGCGTATTGGGGGCTTTGTTCACACAATTCCCCACCTTCCCATATCTCAGGGCTACCAATTTTTTAGGAGAGCCAACAAAGTTGCCAAGGCATGCAGGGCCTAAGCTGATCCTGCTGGAGCTATCAAGGCAACTAATCACCTACCATGAAAAATTCATGAAAAGAAAGAAGGGAGGGACTCCATTCCCCCTTACAGTTGGTCAGTACACATGCCCCTCACTTGGTAAGGTGCGGGAAATGTACGCAGAACTTGGACTACTTAACTTGAAGCACAATTTCCTGGTAAGGCCAACCTTTGACTGCCGAGGTTGTCTCCCAAAGGTGAAGATTGATCCCATCAATGTCCCGAAAATCAAGGACATTTGGATGGACCTGAACCATGAAATTGATATCAGGTGAAAGGATCACTCCCAGCTAGCTCTGGATGAGATCATCTACCATGGCATGGCCATCATCCCAAAGGATTTCCAAGAAACTGATCAATAAATTGATCAACTTTACCTCGACATGGATGGGGATGACTGGCCATTCAGAGATATTGACAGAACCAAGGTGCCTAAGACCATCGAGGAAAGGTTCAAACCCACGTTGTAATGCACCAAACATTGGTGCAAACAAAATGGTCTCATCTACCTTGGAGTGGATTTCACCACTTCCCTCTTAGGCAGCACACCTCCAAGGCCAGATCACTTGCCAAAGGGAAAAGGAAAAGATAAGGTTGGAGAGTTGAGCACCACTCAAGAAAAATCTCTTGAGATCCCTCCTACTTTAGAGAAGCAGGTAATAGACCTGGTATCCCTAGGAAAAGAAGGAATAACAGATTTTCTAATGGATACATCCACCCAGGATGTCATCACAACTACAACATTTGAGGTACCCACTCTTTTCTCTTCCGCTCCTTCTCCTCCTCCCATCACTCAAGAAACCACCCCTATGGTTGTGTCTTCCCCTCTTCCTTCCTCCTTTCCATCTCCCACTTCTTCCATCTTTTCCTCCCTTACAGATCTATCGCCTGGTATTCCCTCTATCCAACTATAGATCCCTTCCATCTCCACCTCCTTCTCCTCTCTTGTAGTGACTCCAAGCCTTGTAAGCACTAGTGAATTGGACTCCCTATCCATGCCACCACCAAGTGTTTCCACATTCTTTCCCGAGTCCACTACAGTTGCTCCCCCTTTCACCCTCGTTTCCTCTTCTTCTTCCGATCCTGATCCCATAAGTCCCAGTTGGATCTGTGACTAGGTAAGCCAACACAAGAGAAAGGTTCCCATTGCAGCTATGGACTACTCAGTCCTTCGTGAAGGGACATAATAAATAGAAAGTGATAAATCACTTCTCTAACAGCTCCTCAGGTGAAAGGGTCATGGAGATAGCCTACCCAGATCCCACTAAGAAGAAAGAAGATCTATCTCCCACAAATTTCACTATGACCCGAGTCACAATGGGGACATCATCCAAAAGCCTGAAAGGTGAAGCCTTGTCAGTTGTAGATGCCCTCTACAAGAAGCTACAAGAGGAAAAGAAGGAGAAAAGAGTGCTTAAAGAACAGATTAGACATCTCCTCCAAGCCTTGCGGAAAATGGGAAAAGCTACTTCAAAAACTTCCGCGGAACCTATTCAGCCCCCAGCCAAGAGAAAATCAATGAGTATGTAAAGATTGCTAAATAGGGCACGGCTATGTCATCTTGGATTGAGAGGATCCTCCAAGATGGTCAGGAGATAATCAGCAAGTTCACATTTCTCCATCAATATATAACTCGAGAAAATAAAGAGCTACGAGTAGTAGAAGGCTCCCTCTCTGAGGAATTGGATAACGTTAAGTTGCAGCAAGGAACGTTCTAGAGGATGGTCAACTGTTCGGCTGACAACTTGCTAAAGGTTGGCATTATCAATCACCTGCAGGCACATTATAAAGCTCTCATTGCTTTAGATTACCTGTTCGATCAAATGTAATTCATCCTGGAAAGAATCAACAAAATCAAGGAAGAAGCCTTATAAGCACTGCACAACATGAAGAAAATAGTTTCGAAGATGGCTCCTAGACTGCTCAGTGCATCCTATGAATTGAGAGAAGTAGATGATACATTCCAGTGGTTCAAGGCTATTTTCTCTCAAGTTCTGGTGCAATAGTTCACTTTCGATTGAGATTCCATCAACAACCTCTTAGCCTATCGTGACTTCATCAGCTTTTTGATTGTTGCAAATGAAGAGTTCGTTGAATTTCCTAATAAGCTCAAAAATGAGAAAGAAACTTACGAAGTAATTCATGACCATTTCAAAGGTCCTAATCAAGATCAACTTCAAAAGATAATCAGCAAGTTTTAAGAGTATCGGGCGCAATGTCATATCAAATCCCCTGAGCCACAGTCGGATACTAAGTTTGAGTCGAGAGACGATGAGGAGTAGCTTCTTCCTCCAGGACGAATGTTCCATTTTTGTAAAATGTTTAAAAAACATGTTGGCACATGCAATGACATCATCCATGTTGCACCATGAGATGTTGTCATCCTAAAGCTTTCCCTAAAGTCAAAGATTGACTTTTTGTATTTTGTAAATATCTTGTAAGATATTTTGTAAATACTTCTTGGCTTATTTTTGTCTTTTTCCTCCTTCTCCTTCTATAAATACTGGAATACTTGTTGTATTCCAGGTGGAAATTTTTGTATGAAAAAGAGGTGAAGAGAGAAAGACTTTATGCCTTCTTGTAATAGAAGAGATTTTAATATATATGTCAAGACTTTGTGCTCAATATATGTGTTATTTGCATCAGATCTTTCTTAAGTTATATATGTGTTTCTATTCTATTGGATTCATTATTTTTATTGTCATATGTTCATCAGTATTTCTTTATTCGTTTATGTGATTAAGTTTGGCTTTGTTTACTACCAACCCAAAACATAAACCCACTGACCTTTCTATATTTGGAATTCATTTATTTTCTCCCTTCAGATCTACCTTCCTTCATTCCTTCCTTCCTACCTTTCTATTCATAGTTGAAACTACCTCTACTAGGATGAGATCCCAAACCCCTGATGTTAGAATAGTGTAGATTTCTATTCTACTGGGAGAGGGCCATACAAGATCAAGCAGCTCAATGGAGAGAATAGTTTATATCTCTCATATCTGGATAGAACTGAGCTCCCGCTTCCCTACAGCAAGAAGCACCTTAGAAAGATCTTCAGGAAGTATAGCTTGCTCTCTTCTTTGTATAATTTTCTTTCGTTGTATGTTTGACTTTGTCGTGTGTTTGCTTTTTGTTTTTCATGTGTTCCCTTTCTTCCCTTTTTGGTCACCCTTGTTTTTGACTCTCTGTAACCCAATGGATAGGCACATGAAGACTAGGATTCTCTACCCCTAAGTTTCACTTAAGGATAGTCTCCAGAAAGAGCCAGCTATTATCCTATAAAATTAACAAGGGAAATTTTACAGATAACCATACCAAATTTTTGTTTTGGTCCCCTGAGGAGGTCAATTAACGTTCAAAATGTCTTAAAATTCCCTTCTGAAGATCAAGTTTTAAGAACTTAGCCATTTCCATCTTTCTTGAATTGGGCGCAAGAAATGTTGTGTCGACACAAAAAAATGTGTGCCCCTTTAAAAATCCTTTAGTGCACCCATTTGTATGTTGACATCATCAGGAATGCACCCCCAAAGTCCTTTGGCACACTTATATTCATTGCAACATCATTAAATGTCATACATCCTTAAAATGCACCTCGGCACACCCAACATTGTGCCGACATCGTAAAACCCATGCCAAGGTGCATTTCCTCTCATGTCAACACCCCACCAACTGCGCCAAAGATGGTTGGTGGCATCATAAATGTACGTTTTTCTATATATAGGTGTTTAACACCTGTCATTTTCATGAATTGAAATTGTGAAAAGTTATTCCTTTGCACCTGTCAACCTTTCCCGTCAACCCCACATGTCATTTTTCATATTTGTGGATCCCACGTTGTTCCTTCATCGTTATATATATCCTGGTGAGTGGTTTCTACAATCCTTCTTGTTATTGTGGTTTCTATTTGTGTTAGGTGATTAGGTTTTACATGTTATAAAGAATGAATCTAAAAATAGGAATTTAACAAACCACTAACCCAGCTGGAAACCCCCTTTTTACTTATCCTTCAAATATACAAATCTGGAAGGATCTGCCTCTGAAAGAAACAAATCCCATCTTCCCTACCTACTGCCTTGCTCTTTTTCTCTCTCGTATCATCTAAAATCAAAAATGCAAAACAAGAAAGAAATCAAAATCAAGAAATCGGCCAAAATACGCAACTATTTTCCCCTCAGCGCAACTTGCATATATGCAACATCACACACAGTCACGCCATAGCACATTTCAAACCCATATAGCATAAGCCCTTCATGTGTAATCCAAAATAAATACTTATCAATTTCTTGAAAAGCGCAGGCACTGGCGTATATGCAATAACAACGACATTATTTTTTGTGTAAACAAAATCCACACCATGTAAGTTAACCCTTGGCTCACCGAATCTTCATGCTACATACCCCATAGTTGCACCCAACACACCCTTCCTCCATGTAACATTTCCCATGCCTGCGCTTTGGCACACTTTCAAAACATGCAACACCAAACTTTCTTGTGCCTCACAAAATACTCTTCCTAAGGCACTGACACAGCTTCTATAACACCAACATTGCATGTTGTGTGTTTCTTACCTACGCCCCACACCTCCTTTGGCACTAATATCTACATGTTGACACCTTCCTAGGTGTGCTTAGCATTTTAAATCCCCTACAGTCTGCTAAGAACCTGCGCCTTGCGCCTTAAGGCTTATAGTAGCTCATTTTTCATTCTCCAAGTTGTTATTATGGATAACATGATAGTTGACATGGCTCTCCTGTGTTGGACCTCTTTGTTCCTTCTTACAGAGCAACATCCATCCTTGAGTGCACTTATGTCTTCATCAAGCAAGAAGCCAACCAAAGCTAAGGCTAAGTCGAAATTGATAGAGCAAGAGATGAAATATAAATATCAGAGAGTCAGGATGCCTAACTCACTTGCAAAGTGCAGTCTCGACATCAGAGACTCCAAACCTGGTTACATCAATATGGACAACTTTTGGGCAAGAACCAAAAAGGTTACTAGTGGCCCATGGATGGAAAAACTGGTAGGCAACAGACTACACTTCGTAGCAGGGCTTCTAGTGAGTGTCATAAACAATGAATTCATCATGTTGGTGGCCCGTTGTTACAAAAAAGACATGAGATGTGTCAAAGATAAGGAAGGTAAGGTGATCATTAATCTCATGGCCCGGTACTTTGAAATGATCTTGGGCATCCCTCACCATAGCCGGTATGTGGCGGTAAGCCAGGAAGACTACCTAAAGACATGGACAGATAATGAGGAAAAATGTATGCAAATTATGAACGAGCTCTACCTAAAAAACAAGAAGGTAGTGAGCAGATGGCCACAAACCATCCACCGCAGTGACTTCAGCGAAGAGTTGAGTGATACTATCACCTTCCTCAGTAGAGTATTTGGGCTACCTGATACCCACTACTTCCACAAATGGATTCTCAAGTACTTGGAAAATATGAGAAATTTTTTTCCTGATCAACGCTTCGGATGGGGAGAGATCATACGTGATACCATCTCATAGCAGCTTCAACAAGTTACATTAACTGGGAGGTTCTACATAAACTCTTATGTTGTATACACTGCTACGTCAGAGAGAGAGTTCACAGGGCTAACTCAGAGTGGGGTATGGCCCCAAGTCAAGATATATGAGTGCTACCTGGATCTAATGCTCGAGGCCAGTATCTCCCAGTTCAACAAAATCAACGACACCTTCTTTTATGAGGTGATCTGTCAATTAAGAAAGAAAATGAGACACACTCAAACCAGACTAAGCGTGATTGCGGCCACAAAGAAATGGGTGGCTTTGTTCACACAATTCCCCACCTTCACATATCTCAGGGCTGCCAACTTTTTGGGAGAGCTAACAAAGTTGCCAAGGCATGCAGGGCCAAATCTGATCCTGTTGGAGCTGTCAAGGTAGCTAATCACCTACCATGAAAAATGCATGAAAATAAATAAGGGAGGGACTCCATTCCCCCTTACAGTTGGTTGGTACACATGCCCCTCACTTGGTAAGGCACGGGAAATGTATGCAGAACTTGAACTGCTCAACTTGAAGCACAATTTCCCGGCAAGGCCAACCTTCGACTACCAAGGTTGCCTCCCCAAGGTGAATATTGTTCCCATCCATGTCCCAAAAGTTGAGGAAATTTGGATAGACTTGAACCATGAAATTGATATCAGGTGAAAGGATCACTCCCAACTAGCTCTGGATGAGATCATCCACTATGGTGTGGCCATCATCCCAAAGGATTTCTAAGAAACTGATCAATAAATTGATCAAGTTTATCTTGACACGGATGGGGATGACGGGCCATTTAGAGATATCGACAGAACTAAGGTGCCCAAGACCATCGAGGAAAGGGTCAAACCCACATTGCAATGCACCAAACATTGGTGCAAAAAAAATGGTCTTATCTACCTTGGAGTGGATTTCACCACTTCCCCCTTAGGCAGTGCACCTCCAAGGCCAAATCACTTGCCAAAAGGAAAAGGAAAATATAAGGTTGGAGAGCTGAGCACCACTCAAGAAAAATCTCCTGAGAGCCCTCCTACTTTAGAGAAGCAAGTAATAGACCTGGTATCCCCAGGAAAAGAAGGAACAAGAGATGTTCCAATGGATACATCCACCCATGATGTCATCATAGCTACAACTATTAAGGTACTTGCTCTTTCCTCTTCCACTGCTTCTCCTCCTCCCGTCACTCAAGAAACCACCCCTATGGTTGTCTTCCCCTCTTCCTTCCTCCTTTTCATCTCTCACTTCTTCCATCTTTTCCTCCCTTGCGGATATGTCGCCTGGTATTCCCTCTATCCAACTACAAATCCCTTCTGTCTCCACCTCCTTCTCCTCTCTTGTAGTGACTCCAAGCCCTATATGCACTAGTGAATTGGACTCCCTATCCATACCACCACCAAGTGTTTCCACATTCTTCCCCAAGTCCACTACATTTTCTCCCCCTTTCACCCTCATTTCCTCTTCTTCTTCCGATCCCAATCCCATAAGTCCCGGTTAGATCTCTGACTAGCTAAGCCAACATAAGAGAAAGGTTCCCATTGTGGCTATGGACTTCTCAGTCCTTTCTGTGAAGGGACCTAAGAAACAGAAATTGATAACTCACTTCTCTAATATCTCCTCAGGTGAAAGGGTCATGGAGATAGCCTACCCAAATCCCACTAAGAAGAAAGAAGATCTGTCTCCCACAGATTTCATATTGACCCAAGTCAGAATGGGGACATTATCCGAATGCTTGCAAGGTAAAGCCTTATCAGCTGTAGATGCCCTTTGTAAGAAGCTACAAGAGGAAAAGTATGAGAAAAGAGAGAAAATAGACATCTCCTCCAAGATTTATGGAAAATGGGCAAAGCTCCTTCAGAAACTTGTGCGGAACCTGTTCAGGATCCCAGCCAAGAGAAAATCAATGAGTATGTAAAGATTGTTGAACAGGGCATGGCTATGTCATCCTGGATTGAGAGGATCCTCCAAGATGGTTAGGAGATAATCGGTAAGTTCACATTGCTCCATCAAGATATAACTTGAGAAAATAAAGAGCTACAAGCATTAGCAGGCTCCCTCTCTGAGGAATTGGATAACGCTAAGTTGCAGCAAGGAACATTCTAGACGATGGTCAACTATTCGGCTGATGACTTGCTAAAGGTTAGCATTATCGATCACCCACTGACACATTATAAATATCTCACTGCTTTATATTACTGGGTCGATCAAATGGAATTCATCCTGGAAAGAATCAACAAAATCAAGAAAGAAGCCTTGGAAGCACTGCACAACATGGAGAAAACAGTTTCGAAGATGGCTCCTGGACTACTCAGTGCATCCTATGAATTGAGAGAAGCAGATGATACATTCCATTGCTTCAAGGCTATTTTATCTCAATGTCTAGCATAAGAGGTCACTTTCGATCGAGAGTCCATCAACAACCTCTTAGCCTGCCGTGACTTCATCAGCTTTTTGATTGATGCAAACAAAGAGTTCATTGAATCACCCGACAAGCTTAAAAATGAGAAAGAAACTTGCGAAGTAATTCATGATCATTTCAAAGGTCCTAATCAGTATCAACTTCAAAAGATAATAAGAAAGTTTATAGAGTATCGGGTGCAGTGTCATATCGACTCCCTTGAGCCACAGCCGGATACTAAGTTCGAGCCAAGAGATGATGAGGAGTCGCTTCTTCCTCCACGATGAATGTTCCATTTTTGTAAAATATTTAAAAAACATGTTGACACATGTGATGACATCATCCATGTTGCACCATGAGATGTTTTCATTCTAAAGCTTTCCCCAAATTCAAACATTGAATTTTTGTATTTTGTAAATATCTTGTAAGATATTTTGTAAATACTTCTTGGCTTCTTTTTGTCTTCTTCCTCCTCCTTCTATAAATACTGGAATACTTGTATTCCAGGTGGACATTTTTGTATGAAAAAGAGGTGAAGAGAGAAATAATTTGTGCCTTCTTGTAACAGAAGAGATTTTAATATATATGTCAAGACTTTTTGCTCAATATATGTGTTATTTACATCAGATCTTTCTTAAGTTAGATCTATGTTTCTATTCTGTTGGATTCATTCTTTTATTGTCATATGTTCATTAGTATTGCTTTATTCATTTATGTGATTAAGTTTGGCTATGTTTACTACCAACCCAAAACATAAACCCACTGACCTTTCTGTCTTTGGCATTCATTTATTTTCCCCCTTCAGATCTACCTTCCTCCATTCCTTCCTTCCTACCTTTATGTTCATAGTTGAAACTACCTCTACTGGGATGAGATCCCAAACCCCTGAAGTTAGAATAGTGTAGATTTACACAGATTCCTACTTGATAGAATATCAATAAACCAGTTTCACTTTGTTGTCTCAGAGGGGCTTTGCCCTACACACTATTGGCATGTTTCCCCATGATCTATCTAGCCCACAGATTTTCAAACCAACAAGATAGAAGAGTAAGGTTCCCCAATTGGGGTGTATTTCTATTGCTCTCATTTGAATTGAAAAGTTTGGACGGGTGAGAGATTAGATGAGGGGGTAGCCTAATTTGATAGATGAGCTAGGCCGACCTTGAGTACCACTGTGTTAGTGGTGCCCTTAGCTTTTGAATAATTGGTTTGTGGTTTGGAAGAAGAAGAGGTATCATTCGACTTGAATGTTGAATTCTTATTGTGTAATTGGATTTTCTTCTCTTCAATGGCCCAAATATCTAACTTTCATGCCATAGTGAATGCTTCATCGAATGTTCGGAAGGTTTAGACCTGCAAGGTCAATGAGATATGTCTAGCACAAGCCCGTGTGAAGAGCTCGATGAGTTTTGTTTGTGGCAGTTGGAAGGTGAGTTGGTTGATCAAGCTACGCAAGTGAGTCGACAAAATCTGCGATAGATTCTTCCTCATATTGACGTGTGGAGTATAGATCAGTCATGGCAACCTTCTTGACGATATTGATAGATAAATGATCCAAGAATGCTTGGGCTACCTGATTGAATGAGAATATAGAGTGTCTAGATAACTCACTATACCAATCTAATATAGGTCCAGTGAGGGACATGGGAAAGGTTCTCAAGAGCAAGGCATCATCATGAGTGATCAGATAACACCCGTGTTTGAACGACTGCAAATGTTGTTGTGGGTCTTCTTTGCTATTGAAACGATTGAATTTAGGCATTTCCCAATGCACGGGGTATGGGCGGATAGGAATGGATGGGTGGATGGGATTCGTTGCAAATCTTCGTTGTAGGTGAGAGTGTTGCAGGAGCCAGAAACCAATGCCTCCAATGTCTGCATCTTTTCCAACATCAATTTGATTAGGTTGTTGGTAGGTTATGATGATTGTGATGCCTCCTGTAGCATGAGAGGGTTGGTTTTGGGAATATAATGAGGGTGACACTCCAATGTATGGTGTTGTCATGTAGGTTGATTGGGAAGAAGGTAGTGAAAAAGGGGTACGTACCCTGAGTGAATAATGGATGAAACGGGAGGTTGCTGATAGTATGTATATGGAGGTTGAAGGGTCGTGGTAACCCTAGTGGTAATGGGGGCTAATGATTGTGGAATGGAAAGGACCACATGTTCTGAAAATAGGGGTAGGGGTCATCGACACCTGAGGTGGTAATGTAGCTGCAGGTATGTGTGATACATTAGGGGTGGATGAGGTTACGTTTTGCGTATTTTTCGAGGGTATGGTGGATGTGGTGCGGGTGCCAGAGGTGGGCAGATGTGGCAGTCATAGTGGGTATAGGACCTAGCTGTGAAACAACTGGGGGTAAGGTAGATGTGGGCAACACAAAGCCAGATGGGGCCGATGCAGGAGTGGGAGTGAGTGTCGGGGGGATAGATATGGGCATGTTGTATATCAACTGACCCAAGGCATCTTGAGTGGATGAGTGGGAAAGGTAAAACTAATGGCGACAGGGTTTTGGTCAAGGAGTCATGCGAACTCCTCATCTTCAGTAGCGATAGTGATAGGCTGGATGGGATCCATGGTTTGGTGATAAAATGGAAGGTGGTGAAGGACTAGGTGGGAGTGGTTGACAACTGGCGTGGAATATGAGTGCGCTTTCTTGTCTTCAGGTTAGCACCGTGTGAACCAGTACTGATCAGGTAGGGTTACTTCTCTATAAATGACATAGAAAAATAATAGGAACAGGTGAATCTGGATGGTAAAAAGTGGATTAGGTACCAAATGTGTGGTTGGAAAGTGAAATAGGCTAACCGATATCTGGTTAGGGAAAATTGATGCCAGTCAGGGGTAACCGCTGCCGGTCACTGTAGAAAATGGATAGTGAGTGAAAAATAAGGTAGAAGGTAAAATCTGATAGGTATGCCAAATCTGATAAGTGTTTTACAATGTCAATGGGAATGATGGCAGTGATAGGGACTGTGAAAAGTGGAAGAAGATTTATGAAAATGTCCTTTTGGGTAGGTTAACAAAAGGACCTAGAATCGACGTCGGTTGGGTATAACTGACGAGAGTAAGAGGGTAACTGATGACGGTTACTGTGAAATTGAAACAGTGATGAAAGAAAAGTGGTTGTGAATTAAAATCTAATGTAGAATCATACCTAGAAATTCTGAGAATGATGATGATATGGCCCAGGCACACTCAAGTGAAGCCAAGAATACACCAGACTGTGATGAGGAGCATGTAAGGATGAACAAGAAAAATGAAGAACATGATCTCTCACCTCAAAATGCAAGCCAAGTAGAAACACTAAGAAAAATGTGATCCTAGGAGTGCCTTTTCTATTATGTTTGTTTAGCTTATGCTATTTAAGGACTGACACATGAATTGTGAAATAGATTTTTTGGTGAGGATGGCTTCCTACAAAGAAGGAGATCTAAAAGGTGAGGTTTCAGGTATGTTATGGTGGGGTTGGGCCTCGCTCTGAAGTATGACTCGACAGAAGTAGCGAGCTGGGTGCCCATTGTGTCGTGATCGTGTGATCACCTACAGCTTCTTCCAGGTAAGATGTTGTTTAAGAATGTGTGTATTTTCAATTTTTGTGAGGTTTGGTAAGACTCAAGAGAGAAGAGAGAAAGGGAAGAGGTGCTTTCTACGATTCATTTGTCAACCATCAGTTGGTCATGACTTCCAGCATATAGGTTGCCCTCAATTAATGTGAGCTAATGCGATAAATTAGAATGGAATGCACTTATTTTTAAGCCCAAATCGAAAGTGTGAAGTTGGATGACACAATAAATATGAAGAGGAAGAGGGATGCTCTTTCACTACCATGCAGAAAACATGAAGAAATTGTTCTTTTTAATTACACCAAAATAAAATTTTCCTTTAGAGAAAAATAGAAAGAAAAGGTGGGTTACCAAGGAAGAAAATTAATGTGTATGATTTTCATAAGGGAAACAAACACACAACTTTTCCTAGGAATGAATGAAATGCAAGGAACCCCGGATGGGTCCCACCAAGCATGCCAAAATGTTTCACCTGATTCTTAGATCATTTCTTTGAAGTATTGATGAAACAAATAGCGTAATGGGCATAGGAGGAATACCTATTCAAATGTTGGTTTACCATGCATGGCTTCCGATTGTTAATAATGTATATAGGTGGGAAGAAGGAAGTGAAACAGGGGGTGTACCCTGAGTGATCAATGGATGAAATAGGAGGTTGTTGATAGTATGTATATGTTGAAGGGTTGTGGCTTAGTGGCGGCTAATGACTGTGGAGTGAGGATCCACATAGCTATGGGGTAGGGGACTAGAGGTTACATTTTGGGTAGTGTGAGACATTAGGAGTGGATGAGATTGTGTTTGGGGTAGTTTTTGAGGGTACGGTGGATGTAACGGGTGATGGAGGTAACAGATGCGGCAGTCATAGCGGGTATAGGACCTAATATGTGAAATGAACTGGGGGTAAGGCTAGATGCAGGCAACATAGAGCTAGATGGGGTCGATGCAGGAGTGGGATGTGAGATTTAAGGGGATAGATAAAGGCATGCCGTATATGTAAACTGACCCGATTTAGGCATCTCAATTGGACACAATGGGAAAGGTAAAACAGGCATCGGTTAGCATAGGATTTTGGTCAAGGATAATTGTGTGAACTCCTCATCTCTAGGTAGCAATAGTCTCAGGCTGGATGGGATCCATGGCTGGTGATAAAATGGAAGGTGGTGAAGGACTAGGTGGGAGATGGTTGACAAATAGCAGTGAAAGATGCCAGTGTGCTTGCTTAGATATTTGGTGTCAGCACCATGTGAACAAGTATTGGGGAATCAGGTAGGGCTGGGTCTTCTCTGTAAATGACAAAGATAATGGCAGGAACAGGTGAATATTGGCATGATTAAAAAGGGGATTATGTAGGTTTCAAATGGTGGCTGGAATGTGAAATAGGCTAACCAATGGTGTGTTAGGGAAAATTGACCTGATCAAGGGTAACTGATTGCTGGTAACTGTAGAAAATGGTTAGCGAGTGAAGCAACATAGACAGAAGGTAAAATCGGTGTTTTTAGGTGTGCCAAATCTGATGCTGTCTTTACTAACTCTCCATGGGAATGATGATAGTGACAGGGATTCTGAAAAGTGGAAAAAAATGAATGAAAATGTTCCTTTTGGGTAGGTCGAACAAAAGGACCTGGAACCAACGGCTGGTTGGGTATAACCAATGACGGTCAGAGGGTAACTGATGACGATTACCATGAAATTGAAACAGTGATGAAAGAAAGGTGGTTATGAATTAAAATCTGATTTAGAATCAGACCCATAGAATTCATAATAATGATGATGATATTTGGCCCAGGAACACTCAGGTGAAGCTGGAATACACCAGTATGTGATGAGGAGCATGCAAGGATGAACAAGAAAAGTGAAGAACATTATCTCTCGAGGCCTCAAAATGCAAGCCAAGTAGAAACACTAAGAAAAATGACAATCCTAGGAGTGCCTTTTCTATTATGTTTGTTTAGCTTATGCTATTTAAGGACTGACACATGAATTGTGAAATAGATTTTTTGGTGAGGATGGCTTCCTATAAATAAGGAGATCTAAAAGGTGAGGTTTGAGGTATGTTATGGTGGGGACGGGCTTCGCTTCTGAAATATGACTCGATAGAGCAGCGAGTTGGGTGCCCACGTGTGACCGTGATTGTGTGATCACCTATAGCTTCTTCCGAGGTAAGATGTTGTTTAAGAATGTGTGTATTTTCAATTTTTGTGAGGTTTGGTAAGACTCTTTAAGAAAGAGATAAAGATCAAAGAAATGTATTTTCTATGAGTGCAGTTTGTCAACCATCAAATGGACATGACCTCCAAATCCAATATAGGTTGCCCTCAATTAATGTGATAACTAATGCAATAAATCATCAATAAAATGCACTTATTTTTAAGCCCAAATTGAAATGTGAATTCCGATGACACAATAAAGTATGAAGAGGAAGAGGGATTTTCTTTCACTACAATGCAGAAAACATGAAGAAATTATTCTTTTTAATTACACCAAAAGAAAGTGTTTCCTTTAGAGCAAAATAGAAAGAAGAGGTGGGTTACCAAGGAAGAAAATTAATGTGTATGCTTTTCACAAGGGAAACAAACACACAATTTTTCCTAGGAATGAATTAAATGCAAGGACCCTAGATGGGTCCCACCGGGCATGCCCAAAATGTTTCACCTTTTTCTTAGATCCTTTCTTTGGAGTGTTGACGAAACAAATAGGGTAATGGGCTCATAGGAGGAATACCTGTTCAAATGCTGGTTTATGGGTTGTTGCACGTGTATGACTTTCTGAATCCATAGTGTAATCGTGAGAGCTTCCTTTTGACTAGGAGGAACTACCTTGTAATATGCAATGCAAGAGCCCTTATCCTAGGAATAGAATTAAACAATATATGCAGTGAATTGCCTAGTGTATGCTAGATTTTGGAAGAGTGATACTTCCTAGATGTGTTTTCAGTCCATTGTTTTAAACAATTTAATGTTTGTAAAGAAAAGTTGTATCCTATTGTAATTCGAAATGATTTAGGTATCTCACTTAAAACACAATAAGAAATAGATCTAATCTAACAGGCATTAGGCTAGAATAGGATCCAAACTGTCAAATCACCTGGTTCTGGGTACTCTGCAGGTCTGACAGAGATCTCGAGACTAGATCACAAGTGGATGAGGGTGAGATCGCCAATTTGGTGGGTAGGTCATATGTTCTGGGTTAGTATGGGAAATTTACAGAGACTGAGTGTCAATTATGGGTGACTGACGATGGTTAGGTGTAACTTGTGCAGATTACTGTGGAAATACTAGGAATGCCACAGAACCAGCTTTTTGGAGTCTCCTTTGCAATTGCACAAAGGAATTTGGTTGGTCAGGATACCCAGGTATTGGGTGACTACCGTAGGATTTGGTAAGGTATTTAATGGGTATATAGAGGGGTGAATGTTGAAGGAGGTCAATAGGTGGCTAGGTAAACAATAGGTGATAATATAATGACAAAATGAAGTGAACTCAGAAAAAGTAGACATGTTTTACTTACTTGGATTCTAGTCCTGGATGCCTGTGAGTGAGGGATGGAGGTGTTGGTAAGAGGTTTAAAGGATGCAGGTGATCACCAATTGAAGGAGAAGCTTTTGCATGGGTTGCATGTGCATTCCTCTTTGCTTGGTTAGATTAGATCATTGTTGGGATGGCTTGTGTAGGGAAAAGATGCTTGATCTCCTTCCTTGCATACGTGTTTTCTCGCTGGAATTCACTCTCAGGAAGATCTGTTATCTCTTTGAGAATGTGCTAATTTTTTCCAAATTTCCAATATTTTTCCAACTTCTCCAACCTTGAGAATAAGGTTGTTTTGGGGTTAAAAGGGTAACCGATGGCGGTTCCAGCTTAACCGGTGATGGTTAGGGGTAACCGGCATCGGTCAAGGAGGGATTTCCTAGGTTTACTAAACTAGGGAGATCCTCTTGATTTCCTCATATCTCATGTCGTTAAACCACGGATTAGACTTGGAGCTTCTTGCAAGCATGTAGGAATTTGGGTTAGAGAGAATCTAGGCATTGATTTTTAGGGTTTGAGGTAAGTCTTAGTTAGTTATGGCAACTTACTAAGAATAGGTTCTTAGGTTGAGTTAGGCTTGATGAGGTGTCTAAGTGAAGTGTATGTGTGGATATTATTTAAATTAAGATATTTAAATAATAAATATGGTGATGATAATGAATTAATTTAATTAAATTAATATTAGTGGGGTGAAGGGGGCCATGGCTAGGTGAATGTGGTGAAGGGTGCTTATTTGTCAAGGGATCAAAGGGGAGTGTGACCTAATTTTAGTGTCTACACATGTGACTTTTCTTCACCCTTAGCATAGTCCATTATGAAAGGCATGTAGGGTCTTACATTCATAAGCCCATCTGGGGTATGGTAGACTCATTAGGGTTCTTATCAATTTGGTGGTTCTTTTGCCACCTCTTAGCTTTCTACCTTCTTCATCACCAATTAATTCTCCTATAACAGGACCAGCTCATCGACACTTATATTTAAAACAACTCAATCATGCCTATGACCTGAAATCAACCATTCCTATGACCTAAATTCACCCATGCCTGACACCTATCAATCCATTCCTCTACTTCATCATAATCTTCCCTAGCTTATGGAAGAACTACATCAGCCTGAGGTCCCTTTTTGTCTAGACTATATAGGCAGTTATTCGAGGGAAGGGGGGGCCTTGGAGGTTAGCTTAGCCACTCTCTATCCTAACCAAGTCCCTCTTCCCCTTTCCTATTCACATTCTACCCTAGTTAGTTTCCTTTTTATATCAATAATTGGAAATTAAACCAAACAAACAATAATTGCTTAACATCTTTGCCATCATTACACATACATTCATTTCATCTTGTCTACAATTTCTTTACCATAATCATAAATTTTCCTATAAATCATCTTAACACGATCCACACCATCATTTATTACACAAATTAATTAATTAGAAACTCAACCATACCTAACAAACTTGACTCAACCATGCCTAACAACTCTGATGCAATCCATGCCTAAACAGACCTGACTCAATCCATTCCTATGACCTGAATCAATCCATGCCTAAACAGACCTGACTCTGCCATGCCTACACGACCTTAACTCTATCAGGCCTAATCCACTTGATTTTTACCTATCTATATATATCAATGAAAATTAAAACATATACACCATCCATACTATAAACATTATCATTTATAAATCAAATAGTCTGTATAAAAATACAAGTGAACATATATCCCAATAATAATCACAATCATTTCAAATCGCTCAGATACATCCTCACCATCTTCAGCATGCAGGTAGGTATATCATCAAAAACCTCAAAATCTCTCATGTACATCCTTACTCTCTTCGGCACGCAAGCTAGTATATATAAAAAATAAACAACTATACAAAACAAGAGGTACATACGGCTATCAGACATCACCCTGCTAGATATCCTCCATATCTCTCTCACCTGCTCCTCCTTCCCTTTTATCTATGGTAGAGGTAGAGGCCTCTCCATGTCATCCCTCCTATAATGTGGGAAAGGTGGCGGTATATCTTGAAGCAGTCCAAACTGCCATCTAACCCTGTCCATAGGTAACATCTCATGCTCTCCTGCATGTCACCCCTCTATCCACTAGAGTAGTTGTAGCTCATGTAGCTCCTCTACCATCTTCCCATATGATGGAAAACCCACATAGGGCCTCCAAATGATGTCCACGTCAGACAACCCCTCTAGCAATCACCTGTAATAGGCTACATTGTGTGTAGCTCTAGCTGATTGGTGCTCCCCAATCATAGGCAACCATCACCTGAAGCCCACTCAAACAAAACTTGGCTCATCCCGGGGCATACCAACTAGACGCACACATACAATGTGCTCATATGCCCAAAAATGGAGTAAGAAAGTACAACACAGGATAAATCTCCGTAACCACCCATAAGTCCATAACTCTCTATATAACTGAACTAGGAATGTGGGCTCCCATGCAAAATGATTTTTTTCCTCCACCATATTGTAAAGAATTCCCATCAATGATCATAGGAATCTCCCACCCTCTGCATCCAATAATACAAAGTAGTAGACTGCCTCCATTAACAACACTTATAGCCTCATCTTATCTAGATGGGCCCAGTAGATATCTCCATAGCTCATACTGGCACTATAGAACCTCATCTCCACCAGCCCCTCACCAAACATAGTCAGCATCAACTCCTCATAGACCTCTGAGGAGATAGAATACACCTTCTTCCCCTCTACTAGTATACGTAAGATCCTGTACACATCCTCTAGGGTGACTGTGATCTCACCCATCAGAAAATGGAAGGTATTGATTGTTGAGTCCCATCTGTCGATGAGAGAAACCATCAAATTTGTCTCCCAGACTACGTGCTAATAGCATCTGACCCCAATCAAGCTAGCCTCTACAACATGGCACCAGTCCTTAGCTATCACACCCCCTTGTACCTCCATGAGCAAGGGAGGTACCCTATCTCACATCCGTAACTGGTCCCTCACCTACATAAAAAAACCACACTATTGTCAAGACCTTACCATATCGAACACATCCCTTACCTCATAAATCTCGTATCCAACCCTCACTTCTTATCATACCCACCCAACCACTTACCCCTTGCTAGACCAATATATTCATGCCATTTATACCTACACCTCTATTTTCCTCTCATGAAACCTACCCTTACCTTTCCTTATATATCCTTACCTCTTACCCTTACTCTCTACTACCCTATTTTCCCATAAATTCAGCTGACACCGATCAACAATGACTATTATCAATCATGTGTAACCGGCATTGGTCACCCATTACTTGACCAATTCCAGCCAAATACCACCAACGTTGGCCAACACTTGACCGACATCGGTCACTGTCGCAAAGCCGAATACGTCCAATCCCCCCCCCCATTTTTCCCAAATTCTCAAAATCTACCCTAATCCTCCACTCTAACCTACCCAAACCTATCCTAGCTTCATCCCCCATCCTATTTAATCTACATTAGACCTTCCCACCCCTCATTTCCTTTCCTTTTACCCATACATTCCCAATAATAACCTTATGCCCAAATTTTCACCCAACCCCATTTCAATAGCCTATTTCAATTACAAATACAAGATTAGATAGACTCCTACCTCATCTCAGTGTCGTTGGCATGGTGGAATGTCTGGATGCTACGCCGGTGGTCCACCCAAACCTCCTCCTGCCTCTGCCATGCCTAATCACCAAATTCAATCCTCCTAACCTCTACACAATCACAATCGATCCCCCTGTGCTCGTGGACCCGTCTACCTAGACCCTCTCACCAATTGGATCTCTCCAACTCAGCAGGATATCGTCACTCATCCTTTCCTCTTGATAAAGCACAACTTGTTCAGTTCTCTGTCATTTTCACAAAAGCCAAAATGTACAAATGACTCCGTATTATACAGTTTTTTCTTTTTATATACCCACGTCGACCTAACCGATGTCGCATACACCTAAACTAACATCGGTCCTGTGCCATAGCACACCATGGTCAATTATATTGAGACCGACATCAGTCATGTGCCTGAGAAAACCATGGTTGGTTTACCTATACCATCAAAGGTTTTGTATGACCAGCATCGATTACCCATCTTACTCTTGTCAACTACCCTTTCCCCATTTCTGACCCAACTTAACCAACCCAGCCACCATTTGGTCTTACCCACCCTTTTCGTAACCTACCTCCAAGCCTACATTACCTATATTTGTCCTTAATTGTGTTTAGGGAGTTGTTATTTTACCCATACCTCATCCCTACCCATGCCGTGACCTCACTACCTGGACCCAGAATATTTTTAATGACCTATGACATCATGTGCTCGCTATACCTTGCGATACTATTACCCGTGTCATGACCTTGCTACCTGGACCTAGAAATTGTTATTAACCTATGAGCTCATGTGCTCACTATACCTTGTGACACTGTTACCTATGTTGTATGACCTAATGACCTTACCTTGCCTATTATTGTGTCATTTATCTGACCCAATCTTTGGTGTACTGGAACATACCTACACGTTCCCGTACCTGACCTGCAAAGTGCTTCCGTACCATATCCTATACCTTGGATACCAGAATAATAGTCTTGTTACTTCTGTTATCATTTGATACTTTGCATGTTCTTTTCCAATCTTGTACCTATTTGTAGACTCAGCCATTCCTCTACCCACACAACCAAATCACCCATTTTCACCTCTCATACCCATCTGATTATACCTTAGATCTTTACAGACCTACCCATCCACCCTTCTATCTTTTTTTAGCTCCATTTCAATCCCCACAATCAGATCTTATCAAATTCCTTTCACCCCGACCTTACTATCGCCGGTTATCCATGACCATCGTCCGTCCTTTATAAACCGTCATTGGTTATACCTGACCGACATTGGTCTTTTTTTTAAAAAACCTTTTCCAATAACAGAGCCAACCTACCTTCTACCAAGAGACCTAAATAACCCAGAACCTGACACTGACTAGTTCCAACACCCTGACAACTACCTACCCTTCAGATCTGACTATACCTAGCCTGTTATATTAGATTTTATTATTGTGCTTGAATGAGATACCTAAATCATATTAACTACAATAGGAATTAACTTATTTCTCGCATCAAGTATTTTTAAACAGTGGATTAACAGCCATCTAGGGAGTATCACACTTCTTGGATCTAGCACATGTTAGGCTGTCCACTGTCATATATCATTTAATTTTCTCTGTTGTGGTTTTGTTTTCTATTACAGGTAGTTCTTCCTAGCCAAAAGGAAGCTCTCACAATTGACACTGGATCAAGAAGTCAAAACACATGCAAAAACCATCACCCGACAAGCATAAAAAGGTGAAAAATGTAAATAAAATGTAAATAAAATGGTGAAAAATGTTCTTGTAAATCAGATCCAATACTTCATCATCGTCCTCCATTTCTTCTAGAATATATGTAATACCAATTTTTTAACTTCATCTAAGGTCAACCTCTCATATTCTCGTTTTATGATAATAATCTCATCCTGAAATTGAATCCAAATATCCTCCAACTGAGGAGCGTGAGAACTTGCCAATCCTGTTTCACTAAGCATACATCAGTAATAAAAATTAGTTCTGGGATGGAAAGTTCGCAAGGTAACTTCAGACATCTTTCCATCCAAATTATTTTCCTTGTAAATAATGGCACATTTATACCTTCCTATTGAAATAAGAAACTAGACTCCACCTTATGTCATTTATTTTGAATTTTATGGTAATCCAACAATTTTCAAACCAATTCTAGTAAGAGCCATTTATCGGTAGGACATCGTGGGAATTTTCTTGAGCACCTAGAAAACTTGGAATCCTGATGTATGTAAATGTCAGGAATTGAAGATAGATGGATCCCCATTCTCTTACCTCTTTAGAAGCTTCATCATAAATTCTTTGATTATATAAATTTTTATCAAAATGACAAAGGAGGACAGCCAAAAAGGCATCATTCACCCTACAGAAATGTGTGTTTCCTTCTTCCATTGTAATTTGATGAAAAATTTGATAAATCTATGACACACTTATAACACGTTTTGTATTCAAACCATTGAATTCTCCCATGGTAGTTGTAGCATAAATGAGGAAGGAAGTCATGAAGAAGTTTTTATATGTCAAGACATTTCTCAACCAAAAACAACTTGAACTATTGATATGTTCCCCCCATTGGGTGAACTCATTATTCTTGATAGTAGCAATATAAAGGAACATTCATTCCTGAAACTCCCTCACCAAAGTGAGACCTGAAAATCTACTCAACAATACAATAAGATCATTTACTTCCTGTATGAAGTCTGAGCGGAACAATGTTTTAGGAAGCTTGATGACATTCTTAGCTAAGTAACTCTTCATCATGACCTTTGTACACAATTGAATGTCTTTATCCCAATGTTCAATTGTAGCTTCTAGTGAAATTGTTTTATATCCTTCAACATCTGGAAGTTTAAATAAATCTTCAAAGAAATTGATGTCTAGCCTAATCATGACCTTGTCATTGTCATTTTTTACTGATTCAGAATCCTTATAAAAATGAGTTGTTGCTGCCAAGAAAAACTCAAGGAAATGCATGGATGAAGGAAAACCCACAGCGAGAGCAAGGCCACTATTGAATATGGCCTGCATCTAAGGTTTCTTATTATGGGTCTTTAATCTTTCCCAGACATCTGGCATGTCCACTTGTCCAAGATCAGTATCTCCAATATTCCCCAAATCCGAAGATAGGCATGACTAAGGAGCAACTACTAAGAATGTCTACTTCATTTTTCCCTTCCCCTTTAATGAGGAAATTGACATGAATTTGGACTTCAGAATCTAATTTATCATTCAAAATTTTATAAGAAACCTTAAAGGTTTTGAAATACTAAGTTTGAAAGTCCAAAAATAACAAATCTAAAAAAACTTCAACTCCGAAGTACAAACCTTTGAAAGTCTGAAAACTTCATAGTTCTAAAACCCTAAAAAGTAGACCTCTAAAACTCCAAATGCCTCGCAGTTCCAAAACCCCAAAAATAAGACATCCAAAACTCTAACATCACTGCTAACTCCGACCTCTGAAACTCTGAAACCCTCGCAGTTCTGAAACCTGAAAAAGTGAACCTCTGAAACTCTGAAAGCACTGCTAACTCTGAAATCACTGAAAAGCATACTTTCGAGAGAGTGAAAGTTAAATATTCTTGAGATCTGAAAGTAACTTGTTGCATAATCTTTGGATTTTATAAGACTAGATGCCTGCATGAATTGAAGCTTGTAGTGTTGAGAAAAGAATTAGAGGACATGGTTAAAGATGAAAAATGGATGATATGAGCTTTCATTCCAAGCAAGAAAACAAGAACAGATAAAAAAACAAACAAAAAAATCCCCTAATAATCATAAACCAAAAATAAAAAATAACCCTAGAAATTACCTTGAAAGTACAAAATGATGTGGTAAAATCAGGGTGTCAAAGCAAAAAACCAAGTGAAAATGACAGGTAAAATTTTGAGTTTATATAGGGAACCCTGGTATTAATTCTCGGAAGCTGACATGTGTGGGGGTAGCTTGAAATTAAATGTTTTTTGGAAGCTCCAAAATCATAATCCCTGAAACTCTGAAAATTTTACCTCCGAAATTCTGAAAGGCTAACCTCCCAAACTCCAAAAGGCCAAAGTTTTGACATTTTGGAACTTCGGGGTTTTAGACTTTGGAACAAAAATATCCATGAAGGTAACATGAGACTCTGAAACATGAAATTCTGAAGTTATGAATTTTTGGAACTTCGTAGTTTTGGAGTTCGGAGATTGGCAATGAAAAATAACGAAAAATGCCAAGGAAAACTCTGAAACCCAAAAGTCTGAAATTTTAAAATTTTGGAACTTCGGGTTTTCGAAGTCCCAAACTCTAAAAAAAAATTGTTTTGCAATTGATAAAAAAATATGAAATAAGAAGACCTCCGAAGTCCAAAAATTTGGACTTCGGAGTTTAGAAAAATTCAAAATTTTGAAAACACCTATAGGAAAGAAAAATCTTATGTAGGTTCAAGGAATTTGACAATTTTTTGAAAGCACCTTCCTGCAGAGGCAATTTTTAAAGGCTAAAAAGATCATGATTACCATGATACATTTTATTTTAATTTGGTACATATTAATGCTTCTATTGGTACTCACAAAGTAAACAATACTATGGTCCATCCCTTAGCCCTTTCCAATGCATGCTCTATGGAAACCTTACTAGCTATGAAATTTTTAACATCTCAAATCACATTTCCAATTCCTAATTCATACACACATGTCATCCTTATTATTATTGGGTCCCTTAATGTACCTACACCATTCCTTGTTACATCTGAAATCAAGGGTTATGGCATGGTCTTAAGTCTTCCTTATCTCTAAGCTATCCAGGCTATCCCCTCTATGCTCCACTTATGTCTGAAGTTCATTCATAACAAGAACATTGTCACCATAAAAGGTATTCCACCATGTAAAACATTACCTCATCCCACTCTTTCCTTTACTTTAGCACCAATCACAACATATAGGCCTCCTAAACCTCTCAAGGATACATCTATCTTTGCACATAGCTTTCCCATTTTCACAAGGCCTATATCACAGCTCTGTCATCTTTACAGATCCATTAGTCCACCTCATTAGCCTAGTTCACCTACTCTAGCATCCCATTCCTATAGGTTTTCTCCACCTTCTTCACCACATTAGTCCCCCTAACGTACACATAGATACTCTCATACACCACTAGTCCTAGACAATGGTCACATGCCTTCTCTTTCTTAGACACTAGCTAAGGATCTCTCGCTCTTTGCTATAGTCCGATAGATTTATATTTTTTCACACTTGAGGGCATCATGCTTTCTCCCCCTCCTCCATCACCATTTAATGTATTTATCATCTACTCTTAGCTTCTTTACTATAATTCACACTCCATGCTTTATGATAAATCTTTACTATCCTCTACCCTCACAAAACATAAAATACACTCATAACTTGATGATGTACTCTTATTCCATGGTTCATGTTTGATTCTTGAGGGTACACTTCCTCCATGGAACTCACTTGTCACATCCTAACTAATCATTATCCATGCTTCATGAACATATTTCTGAGCATCACTACATCTCTTGTAAACATCCTTTAATTTCATTTCTTAATGACGCACTCTTATTCTACGGTTCATACTTGATTGTTAAGGGAGTGTTGCTAAATGAACCTCATCTGACATACATTTGTTGGGGGCAACATGGATCCTCTCATCTATACATCTTGAATATCACAACACACCATCACATGTACACCACATCAACACATCTTGGTTACATTCACTCTTGTTAGCTTATACTATTTACACGTACACTTTGTTTCCTATGCTAGTTGGATACATAGTATGTCATTATCTATTTCTATACACACTTGTGATTTCACATGGTTTATTGATATGAATCCAAGAATTTTAATATATTCTTACACAATGCATGATGCTCGACACCACTCTTTACCAGTACTATTGAGGCTCTTGGGAGCATATACCTTTGCTACTCTCATACTTCGCACATCACAAGTCCTACTCTTCCAATATTTACTATTTTTCATCACTATCACTTACTCTTCACCGATCTATATATGCTTTGACATACTATTTATCTTTATAAATTTATAATGGGTGCTTCATGTGTAGCATTTACCTTGCACAATTATATACAACCATGATTATTTGTTACTTTTTGCTTGATATTGTTTACTATTGTTTGCGGGTTACGTTGTATGTCTTACTTGATAATTTTTTTCTATTAGCCACTTTGACCCTGATTGTCTTGTAACATTGTGAGTGATGTCCCATGTATACAACCTACTTTTTGTTGTCCCTCTTATCTTCATAATTGATTGTTCCATCGTCTTCTATTGCATGCTAGCTCTTTTATGCTAACAAATTTTTCTAGCCCATCTTGTTTACATGTGCCTTGGTTTCTACCATACACATACCCTACCCCCTATAGGTATCCACTCTAGGATATGCACATTAGTATTTGTTCCTCTCATTTGGGATGCCTCCTCCTACAATCGTTGCATGCACCCCAAATGAGTGGGGGCATCTATTGTGTGAACAAATCGCCCTTCCAGTAGCACAAAGCTCCAAAATAGAACATCACATTATATCATTATCCAAAGAAAAATTCCACAGAGTGGTCCAGAAAATTTTTTTGGGTCACACACACAAATCATACACTAGAGTCCAGTATCAAATAGGAATGATGGGTGCTTATGTCCCTCTTGGGTGCTATTGTTCTGGGGGAAACAAAAGACATTTTCTTAGGTCAACATAGTTTTTCACTAGTTTTCAATATATTTCTACAGTATTAGTCACTTGATTCCAGTTATAAAATTTAGTCATTCAATTACAAATATGGTTACACATCATTTTAAAATCAGGGCATGTCAATCTATAGTAAAACTTTGAGAAGTGTCATAGAAGGAGAGAAAAACATACATCTCTCCCATACACTCTTCTCTTGGTGTGAGATTGCCAAAAAAACTTCCTCTTGGCATGAGATCACCCAAAAAACTCACTCTTGACATGAGATCACCCAAAAACCTCACCCTTTGGCAACACGATACTGAAATCCAATAACATCTCCAAAGTAAAAAAGAAAACCTTCTATCCTTTACTCTCCCATACATCAGGTGCACTCTTTCCTTATCTATTAATCCTTACTACTTTTACATACTTATCCACACGTTACTATGATTTTTCATATACATAAATTTGACTACTCTTTCTCTCTTCTTTTGTATGTCCATCATTACAATAAGAAGCTTGCATCAAAAATCACAAGCTCGAGCAATGCTCTACTATGGATATGCTTCACCCCTATGGTTTATCTCCCTTTATTAGTTTCCACACTTCACATTATGATCACTTCATGCTACTTGTCCACTCGACACGCTACCAATGACACTCTTCTTCAGATCACAAGGTATGAATTTTCTATCTACTTTATGCTATCAAGTATTCAATCAACAACATAAAGTGGGAGGAAATGTAGACACAACATCTATGCACTTAGGTATATTTATAGGTCCTCAAAGCACACTAATGTATACATGATTCCTAAGAAATAAAAATCGTGGTTGATAACTCTTTTTTTCTCTTTGATTTCTTTATCTCTTGAAATTTACTAGATTTACACATCTTACAACTTTGTCAGCACTTGACTAATTTATCTTTCGATGACCTTGGACACTAGCACCTAGCTAAGATAGATGTGCCTAGGTGCTCCTGTCCCTTTTGGGTGCTCCTCCCCTTCTTTATCTTCTTTTGACTCTTTTGGGTCCTTTTCACCTTTTGGTCATATTTTAACATGTAGGGTTGGCATTTTTGTTGTCAATTAAAAAATTAAAACAAGGGAATCATATATATATAGACACACACACACACAGAGTTATTACTCTCAAATAAGGGGCAAAACACTATAAGCATTATCTAACATCACCTAGTCTTGCATTAAAGCCACATGAGAATTACAAGGCATACATGTGACACATCCATTTAAGGGAAAGGGGTTACATTATTCCACATACATAATACAAGAGGGGAGTTCATTATATTTCATCACACACATCTTTCATACTTAGTACAATATACCACTAGCTTGCTATCATCATGCAACTTGCACAAGGGCAACCTAGGGCATCATTACACACACAAACATAAATAACTACATTGATTCTGAGATGTAGTGTAATTATCAGTTGTAAGGTCACTCTTCAGGTGACTGTTGGGGTCAATCTGAATCTAAATTCTACATTTTTTATTAGATTTGATGTGGTTTTTGGACATGTGCAGCTAGATATATATTTACTAGGTTATAGATATGAACGACGACACTACAACAAAACTCGATAAAAAGGAGATCAATAGTGAAGCTTCTCCAACCTATAAAAGACTAGAACCTAAGCATCTAAGTAGACACAAGTACCTAGACCATTCACAAGTACTTAAATGGTCCCATCCTACCATGGGAAATTTTTCTGATGTAGATCTAAGTTTGAGAACCCTCAATGATATTTGATGACATTGTTCCCATCTTGTTCTAGTAGAAACCTAGTCCCTATCACTCCTACATCAAGAAAAATAATCTAAGTTATCTCACTCTCTCAATAGATTAGGTTTTTACATTGTTGCATGTTTATTGTTGACAAAGAATTCAAAAATGCAAAGCATGAGGATTGTGTGGGATAAATTGAACATCGATCGGGTTGCACTCCAGCAGTGTGATGAGGTCTTGTGGAGGAGAAAGAATCAACTAGAATGTGCATGCAAGGATTTGAAAAATGGAAAAATCTCATGTATCATCTCATTCCACATAGGTATGAAAAAGGAGGGTGTACAAATAGAGGGTGTTGTGTAACCCCCATTGCATGCAATCATGAATACTCAAGTGGAGAAAGGGATTTACATTCCCAGAATATAAGTAATTCCCATATGACACATTAACGTGTAATGATGCATAAGGAATCTAATAATGACACATGTGACCATGAACTTACCTAAGTGATATGACTCATCACGTGATTTGTAATATGATCCACACAAACACTCCCCCTTCATCGTAACTTAGGAAGAGGTAGAAAATAAAAAATGAGAAATGGGTCCTAGAAATAAAGATTGAGGAGGCACCCATGAACAACAAGAATCTTAATAAATGGAGGGGAAAAAATGGGGAAACATCCACCACAAGAGATAAAAACAATATCTAATCTAAGAAAGATGCCAAAAATGGGTCTCAATGATTGAGGATCTTGATAAGGACCTAAGGTACCCATGTACAAAAGGGAAATCTCTCTTGATGAAGAGAAGAAGATGAGGGAGATGAGAGGAATGCAAACGATGCCATGGATGAATCTAAACTCTACAACTCTATGAATTCTCCAAGAATAGTGTCGATGACAAGATCCTCTAACTCTGGACTGAAAAAGATCCACCCACACGAAACTATGTGCCTTCCCTTAGAAAGGAAATAGAAGGCGTACTAGAATTCCACCCACTTCGTGAAGTAACCTGAATGCAACAGTACAAAGAAACCTAAATCTGGTCCATGGAAGTGTGACATAGGTCTAGAAAGTAAATGCACAAGAGCTTAAGGTAATGCCACATGCATAGAACTGTCAGAGTGTGAGAGAGGAACATCCACTGAAAGGATTCCCAAGTGAATTGAAGGCAATGTAACAACCCCCAAAATAGAAAGAGGATCCACAAGCAAGGGTGGATCAATTAAAATATCATTAAGAGTTGAAGTGATGAGTCCCAAAAGGGGAACTCCTAATAAAGGAGAGAAATAAATCCTTAGAAACACCTATAGAAGGATGAGGAACCTGTACTGCATCACAAGTAGGCACTACAAAGAGATGGCGAAGGTCTGGTAGATACTCGTACCAAGAAGGGGGGTCAAAAAATAAAAGAGTGATGTCAGAAAGGTATGAGTCATCCATGCAAGAAGGGATAGGATTGGAAGGTGTCTCACACACTAGAAGTGGAAAAGAGGATGGTGCAATGACATAAGTATAAGGATGAGAATGGGACTTCCTGATGTTTGATGAGAAGGGAGGAGTTTTGAAATACTCTGGAAAGGTGAGAGGAGGAGAGGATTCCTTAATAACACTCTTTTCATCATAATTAGAAGCACAATCCTCATCATCAGAGATGGAACCAAGTGATTTTATGTCAGCAAAACTATCATCGTAAGAAGAAGAAGAGGAGACAACTGAATCGACAAAAAAATGTGTGAAGGGTCTCCAAACAAGGACTAAAATATGCTCCATATGGTGTGGGGAGGATTTGAGTCTGCCACGTGAAAGAGGAGAGGTCTAGTGATATACAGTATCAAGTGACCAATAACATGGTTGTATGTGTTGAGATAGTTCTCAAAATGACGATGATAAGTGGGTGTAGGAACTATCCCAAGTAGAAAGTATGAAAGACACTCATAGGTAATGTAGCTTTCCATAAAATGACGCCATGATTTGTAGTTCACTCTCCCAAGAAGAAGTGGTGGAGGTATGAAATATATCTTGTGAGGCTCAAGTTTGGAAAGAGCATACTCTATGATGCTAAAAGGAACGATAACCAGATCGTACCAAGCCAAGAACAAAGATGCTAATCAAACACCATGGTCAATAAGATGAAAGCAATTCACCAGAATAGCTTTACATAAAACCTTTACATAAAACCTTTACAAATAAATGAGAAGCAATATCATATATTATTATGGAACTCAATGCAATACATTGAGAATGGGTCTTCCTTAAATAGGTAAGGAATAAAAATCTAGGAACCAGTCAAGGTCGTAGATCAAGCCATAAATTAAGGAAAGAACTAGTCATCAAAGAACTAGTCAAGACCATATATTTAGGAGAGAACTAGACATTAAGGATAGATTCAATACCATAGATCAAGGAAAGAACTAGTCAATACCATAGATCAAGTAAATAACCCTAACAACTAGATAATATCTCCTAACATCTAAATAAGATAAAAGAAATATCCACACACATAAGTGGGTGAGGATAAATACAATAAAGGTAAATAAAGTACCTAGGTGAACATGAGCTAAGGTAAACACCTACTCTAACACCCCCCCCCCCCTCAAGTGAATCTATGGGACAAAATAGAAGTGGCATGTCCACAGTATGAGTCCCAGCAACTAGGCCCGATGAGGTACTCATGTACAATAACTGGGAGGAAAAAGGGACGCCGCAAGGTACCCAAAACTAGTAACAACAAAGTAAAGAGAGTAAATACCCACTCTAAGGCATCCCAACAAGCTATCAGCTCAAAAAACTTGTACAATGCTGAAGAATTTTGGTGTGTACTGTGGTCTGAATCCATTGCTTGATCATAAAACTCAAAAACAACTGACACTGGGTTTCACCAGAATAACTCCATATAAGGAGACTATCAACAAAGTGATGTCGAAAGTGCAACAAAAATACCAAACATAATTCGATCAATTGCTACAAATAGGTGTGCCACGATCCAAGAACAATAACCAAAGCAACAAGGCAAGGACACAAACTCTAGAGTGTCACGATCCAAGAAAAGCCAAGGTAACAAGGCAAGGACACGAAACCCGAAGAAGCAGGATCAACACCACACCATCCCATACTGCTGAATGGGTGAGAGTGACGCTACAAATCTGTATGAGTTGCCTAAAATCAACTACTTGAACACTGACAAAACTAACACTGGAATTCACTAGATATAGATCCCCCACAAGAGATACTATCAACATGCCAAAAGTGTCGAAAATATAGATACAAAATCTCTCAACAAACAAGAGAGATACACTAAACCTGCTAAAGAAAAATGCTCAAAATAAGAAGTATCACAATGCAGAAGTTATAGAAAGTGGAGTAAGAAGCTGAATGGTGGAGGAGCCATTCCTATAGAGTCCTCTCAATGAATGCCTATGTTGCCTCCATGTGTGATCAGATATCCACCCCAAATCAACACAGATGGATGAATAAGATGCTTGCATATGACTTGGTGTAAAATACACAATGGGTGCATGTAAAAAAACATCAGAATGCGTGTCAAGTTAATCATGTCTAACAGCTTAAATCTCAAGTTTCTCAAGCCTAAGTGAAGGTGCAAAACTCATGTGTTGCTCATGATCCTCAAAAAGTGTCGAGTAAAAAAAAAAAGGAGCTCTGTTAATGTTTGATACCAATGAAGTATCTGCTCAAAAACCAATTTCATGATGAGAATTCCACTTAACATGTGGAATAGAGGAAACAATACCTTATGAATGTCTACCAATGACTCTGCTAGTGAGACCCATAGAATAGAGCATGCGAGAAATGAATGCAGTGGTATGCTTCTTAAAAAAGCCATGCAGCTGAGCAGAAGTAGGATACACAACATGTGGTACTGTAATAGGCATGTATGTGGTATGTGGAAGAGCATGCAGCAACAAGCCTCATAGATTTATGAAGCATCAAAAGCAGGAATAGGCTCAAAGACTGGACAGATCAATGTCAGTGGGTACAAGAGCAACAACTGTAAGTGGACTAGGAGCATGGATATGGTTGTCCACAATATGATGGTGATGCTGTAGGCTAGCAAGTTTGTTCTGCAGGGAGTGTATTATTGTATCCTTATCGTGAATGAGTGATTGTAGAATAGAATTTCACTTCTTGAACTATTTATTTTCTTCCACAAATTTTACAATATCCTCTTGAAGTCCACATACTTCAGAGAAAATCATATCATTCTTAGAATCCATGTTAGGTACAAACTGTAACTCCCAAAAATTTAAGACGTCAAGCTAAGCTGAAATTGTGTCCACAATTGATTACAACACTCTTCCATATTTGGCACTTTATGATTATAGTGAAAGTCTCAAAATAAATAACTCCAATGGAAAGAGCACAAAAAAACAAGCACTTTTGCAAAAAACGGCACTCAAAACCGAGTTACATATCAAAAGTTACAAGCTTTTGAATATTTTACTCTATTATTTATTTTAGTTGCCACTAAAATAAAATAAATTGTTGTTGCCTTCACCACACAAATAAAATTAGTGGGGGCTCAAGTTAAGCACCTACTAGTAGGAATCACAAGTTTTAAGCCCTCATATGACCATACCATATGACCAAGGGCTAAGTTCCCTGCAACAATGAAATGGTCAAATTTGCAATTGATTTTAGGGTTTTTCCACCTTCCGGATCCAATGGAAGCCTCTGTTTTGCATAAAAATGCATGCATGAACAAAATACGACCAAATCCTAAATTTATGAATATACAATGAATTTATTTGCAAAATAAAACTTACAGACATATTTCAACAGCAATCTCCAGCTCTGATACCATGAAAGGAACGATAACTAGATCGTACCAATCCAAGAACACAGATGCTAATCAAACACCACAATCAATAAGATGAAAGCAAGTTACCAGATTAGCTTTACATAAAACCTTTGCAAACAAATGAGCAGCAATATCATATATTATTATGGAACTCAATACAATACATTAAGAATGGGCCTTGCTTAAATAGGCAAGGAATAACAATCTAAGAACCAGTCAAGGTCGTAGATCAAGCCATAAATCAAGGAAATAACCATCCATCAAAGAACTAGTCAAGACCATAGACTTAGGAGAGAACTAGACATCAATGATCTAGTCAATACCATAGATCAAGGAAAGAACTATACCTAACAACTAGATAATATCTCCTAATATCTAAATAAGTTAAAAGAAATATCCACACACCTAAGTGGGTGAGGATAAATACAATAAAGGTAAATAAAGTACCTAGGTGAACGTGAGCTAAGGTAAATACCTACTCTAACAGATGTGGAAGTGGAAGAAAGATGTTTGAGGTTTTATGGGAAGCAAGGTTGATATAAAACTGCAAGTCACTGTTAGACTAGGCTCTTTATGTGTCTATTGAATGAACTCGATTTCGGTATCTACTAAGAACTCAATAGTAATTTCGTTTTGAGATTTTCTTGGACTGTTATGAAATAGTGAAGAATAATCTCAAATAGGGCTTTGCTTCATGTTATATTGTGTTATGTTAGCTCATCTTCCTTATTTATAAACGTAGCTTGACTGAATTGTGAATAGTTATGGTTGTTATTAATGAATCCTATTCAGAAACACAAGGATTGTCATTCTCTCGAACACAAAAGTTGGATGGAGATAATACAATTGTACAAACTAAGTACTCAGTGTTAGAGAAGGTGTCTCATTATCGCATTATGGAAGGCTATCTATGACAATCAAGCTCATGTGGTGACATGTGTTCACTAGCCACAAATTTTTAATTTTTATTGAGGATGACTTGTATTTTTGAGTTCAAGAAACTAGAAATAGTTGGCCCAAAGTATCCCAATAATGGTATACATATTCTTATGAAAAAAATATACTCGCACTGTTGTTCCTGATTCTTATTAATGTATTCCAATACAAGATTTAATTTTTTTAATAAGAAACAGAGGGAAATGTATTTACTTATTAAATTATTTGATTATAATAAGGGGTGAAACACAGAGGTCACCGAGATCGAAGGAGGGGTGATCTCACTGGTAGCTCTTTAAATTTTGAAAGTGAAATTGAGGGCATGTTAAACAAGCTCATTCGAATTCTGTAAACCATGAATTAGTGAGTCGTGAGGGGAGGCTATTCAATCATGAGAGAACTTAACAAGCAGAGATTCACATGAAGATTTAGTGGTGTGGTGTGGGGCATTGACCCTTGGAAGTGGAGAAAAACCCAGGGGGCAAATCAATGCATTAGTGTGGACTAGGATTACATCCTATAAAGAGTACACCATATTTTAATTTGTTGAGCATCCAGCACAACTGTGGAAGTCATGTGGAAAACTCCAATAGAGTTTATCCAATCGTGTTAGTACTTGCACCTTTAGCAAGCTCCTACTTACATATTAAATCTCAGCAACTGACCATTAAATTTAGGCTAAAAAGGATCCTAATGGTTGACCTTCTATAAGCTCATGGTAACCTATTGAGGTCACAGAGGTCCAACTCCCTATTTTTCTAGGGAAATGAACCTTAGAATGAATAAATTTTTTTGCAGGGACCTGTCAGGGTCAAGTTTCTTGAATTAACAAATTTTGATCAAACTAGGGGTCAGCTCTTGGTTCTCTCTTTATCTCCCTTCTTCATTCATCAAAGGACTCATTTATCTTTCATGTCCATGATTTTTGCTCTAAAAATGGGTAGTCTTCAAAATGTGATTTTTTTTTTAGAGGATAATCCCAAGGCACTCTTATACATGAGATAGTCAAAATAATTGTAATACCTCTTCCTACTGAACTCTTCCAACTCTTCACATACACGATCTCTTCAAACTCATACACAATGGACATGAGTGGGATAACATCAGTACAGGAGAGTGGTGCTACCAAACAACGATGCAGAGTCATTGCCATATGAATACATGATGCAGTTATGTAGTTCTGATCATTCAGTGGAGATTTTCGATGACACCTCTGACACTTGTTAAGGTCATGAGAACACAAAACCTCAAACCAATTGAATGCATAACTAAAACAACTGGAAAACATTCCATTTTTCACTCTGACATGTTAACTCTTGTAGAGCTAGCTAGGTTTCAAGCATTTTGATTTCTTCCTCACGTTGGGGTAAATATTTGTCCTTCTTGTAAATATCAAATCATGCCAATTGTTTTCAACTTTTTTTCTACATTACAAGAGTCTTCTCATATCCTTCCATAAATCACTTGCATGCAGATCCACAAATCTCCATTTCACTCTCCAACCTCACATTAGAGCTCATGTGCTTGACTAGGTGAACATGATCTTCAAAACCTAAGTCAATGTAAGTAGAGCTTGGATGGACTATGCATTACGATGGATACGAAACCCGAAAATAATGAATGGATAGAAACAGAGTAGCGATGGACAATCTCCAAGATTTCATGGTAATCCCATCAACATGTGACTTGGTACTATGACTTTAGAATGCAAAGGGGTTAAGAACCTTCATTTTCACTCTTCTTCTCAGCCTGCAAGATCATCAATCATGATTTGCAGTCTAGAAATGTGATGAAGTCTCATGGAGAAGTTACAATCAACCATAATATGCATGTAAGGATTCATTAAAAACTTTTAAATCTCTTGGAGAATGTTATTCCATGTGATCTCTAGATCACCTTCAAGGATTTGGAGCAACTACAAACCTCTTCATGGTTTCTTCATGCAACACCGATGCTAGTAATCAAGACTCCTCAAGTGGAGCTACAAACCCAGAAAATTATATCCTCACAAACTAAGTTTGTTAAACTCATCAAATCATGTAATCATGTGCTCATTATGCATAACCTTTCTGGAAATATATTGACCCCTTTTACATCTTTTCATCTATGACCAACAAGCTTCATTTCAGATGTTTTTATCATGAATGATGCTTGCATTTATGAGACACACTCAACATTGGGTTTTAGACTACTGTAAATCAGTACTTGTCTTTGATGGCTTCTACCATTTAAAAACTCAATTTAATGTCATAAAATTAACCATGAAAAACATCACCAAGGTCCTCTAATTAAATCTTCAAGAACTCACATGCAGGGTTTGTGTGGATCAAAATCATACACTTACACTTCCATTTTTTAGATAACTCTCTTGACAAGGTCTAATGAGGTAGTTTGGACCATTCCTTGAACTTGAAGCACAAAACCACTTCATCAAATTAACTCACAATCATCAAAAATGTGACATATGGATAGACTCATATAAGTGACCTTAGGGACATTGCTCACTCCATTTCACTTCCACAACATGCATACTGGAACATCATCAAATCACCTTCAATCCAGATCTTGACTAGTTTTGGCTCTTATAGCACGTTAGGAAGTATCGATGTCTTGCAAGTTGACTTGTTTCCCAAGGACATCCTTTTGCATAAGAATTTACCTAAAAATATTTATGTACACATCACAATTACCTCCCAAGATTACTCCTCACACACAATATTTATTCAACAATGAAACCTTCATCAACTTGATTGTACCATAACAACTTCTTCAGAAAACTTACATGATTACTTTGTTGTACCTTACCATCACTCATGGAACAAGAAAATGCCACCAAAATGAAAGTAAAAGGAGTCCTATACATGCTCCAAAGAATAAAAATAGATCAAACCAAGCCATATTCTAGGACCATGTATGATCAATTTCTTCTCCATCTCTATTTACTTAGGGTTTAAGGAGGTTTTTAGACCACCTTAGCTTCTTAATGATTGTTCATAAATCTCTTCCCCTAAAACCACAGAATAATTCCTATAACATCATCTTAAGACCCTTTCCTAACTACCATGAATATATTAGACCACCATGTAGATTTTACACATGCCAACGAGCATAAGAAAGTCCATTTTGAGCTCTATTTCTCATTTCCTTGAGCTCGGTAGAGCTAAAAATGTTATATCTTGCTTTCTCCTTCATCCTGAGACCTGAAACTTGGACCAAACCTCTATAAAAACATGCCAGCCTTCCACAATTCTCAACTTTCCATCTCCATGCTAAATATAGTTATATTCATCTCATTTTTCCACTTAGGTCCTAAGAATAGTTCTAGAGTAGACCTAAAAAACACGACCCAATCTCATACTTGCACTCTGAAAAACTTGTGAGTGTCTCCACACTACATCAACATGTTCCTAATTCTCTCACCATGCATAACCATCTCATACATACATGTAATCCATCATGACATCCCTCATCCTGGTGACTAGGCCTTCAAAACAAGACACCTTGAACATATTTGCATCAACCATACTGACCTCCTCATGAATTCCTCA